>CM033476.1:151802480-151827559 GCA_019447015.1 Hymenochirus boettgeri
GCTGGCGACTTTGCACAAAGGGGGAGGGACCCTTTTGGCACACAAGGGGGGGGACCCTTAGGGCACACAGGTTTTTTTTATTTGTCACTATGCGTTGACTCTTTTGGCATCAAAGGGGGGACCCTTTTGGCACAACAAGGGGGGAACCCTTACGGCCAAAACTTTTTTTTGTGCACATGCTGTGGCGATTCTTTTGGCACCGCAGGGAGGACCCTCGGGCCACCACAGGTTTTTTTTTTTGGCCACATTGCTGGCGACTCTTTTGGCACAAAGGGGGGACACTTTTGGCACGCATAGGGGGGAACCCTTAGGGAATTGTTTTTTTTGTTCACTGTTGTGGATCTTTTGGCCGGAAAGGGGGGACCCGTTGGGCAGAAAGGGGGGGGGGGGGACCCTCCCTTTGGCACAAAAGGGGGACCCTTTGGCCACAGCAAGGGGGACCCTTAGGGGCACCACGAGGTTTTTTTGCCACAGCCGGGGTGGCGGACTCTTTTGGGCACAAAGGAGGACCCTTTGGCCACGCAGGGGGGACCCTTAGGGAATTTTTTTTTTGGCACATCGGGGGACTCTTGGGCACAAAGGGGGGACGCTTTTTGGCATGCCAAAGGGGGCACCCTTGTAGAGCCACACGGGGGGGGGGTGGCCCACACGGGGGCGTACTCTTTTGGCACGCAGAGTAGGGGACCCTTTGGACGCAAGGGGCGGACCTTAAGGCCACCACAGGTTTGTTTTTTTTTTTGGCACATGCTGGCACTCTTTGGAGCAAAGGGGGGACCCTTTGGCACGCAAGGGGGGGAAACCCTTAGGGCAACGGGGGGTTTTGATTGGCCAAATGCTGGCAGACTCTTTGGCACCAAAGGGGGGACCCTTTTGGCACGCAAGGGGGGACCCTTAGGGCACAATGTTTTTGGCATGCGGGAGACTCCTTTTGGCACCAAAGGGGGGACCCTTTGGCCGCAAGGGGGGGGACCCTTAGGGCACACAGTTTTTTTTTTTGGACAATGGCTGGCGACTCTTTTGGCACCAAAGGGGGGACCCTATTGGCATGCAAAGGGGGGGGGCCCTTAGGGCTCACAGGTTTTTTTTTGGCACAGGGTGGCGATCTTTGGCAGAAAAGGGGAGACCCTTTGGCAGAAAGGGGGGGGGGACACCTTTTGGCACAAAGGGGGACCCTTTTGGCACTCAAGGGGGGACCCTTAGGGCACACGAGGTTTTTTTTGGCACACGGTGGCGACTCTTTTGGCACAAAGGAGGGACCCTTTTGGCACGCAAGGGGGGACCCTTAGGGAATTTTTTTTGTCACAGGGTTTGTGTGGAAACTTTTTTTTTTTCCCCTTTTTGGCACCAAAGGGGGAACCACTTTTGGCATGCAAGGGGGGGGACCCATAGCGTAATTTTGTTTTTGGGGCACATTGGGGCGAATCTTTTGGCACAAAGGGGAGACCCTTTTGGCATGCAAAGGGGGACCCTTAGAGCACACGGGGGGTTTTTTGGCACACGGTGGCGAATCTTTTGGCACGCAAGGGGGGACCCTTTTGGCACGCAAGGGGCGACCCTTAAGGCACACGAGGTTGTTGTTTTTTTTTTTGGCACTGCTGGCCCCCCCCCCACTCTTTTGGGCACAAAGGGGGGACCCTTTGGCCTGCAAGGGGGGGGACCGGTTGGGGATTTTTTTTGTTCCACATTGTGGCGACTCTTTGGGCACAAAAGGGGGGGGGCCTTCTGGACGCAAGGGGGGACCTTGGCACACGGGGTTTTTTTTTTGGCACACTAGCGGTGGCGACCTCTTTGGCACAAAGGGGGACCCTTTGGCACGCAAGGGGGGACCTTAGGTAATTTTTTTTTTGTCAATGCGTTGCGACCTCTTTGGACAAAGGGGGACCCTTTTGGCAAGCAAAGGGGGACACACTGTAGGGGGAAAAAAAATTTGTCACATGGTGGTGACTCTTTTGGCACCAAAGGGGGGACCCTTAGGGCAAAACAAGGTGGTTTTTTTGGCACATGACGGACGACTTTTGGCACAAAGGGGACCCTTTGCACGAAGGGGTGGACCCTTAGGGCACACATTTTTTGTGGCAAAAAGGGGGGACCCTTTTGGCACACGCCAAGGGGGGACCTAGGGCAAAATCTTTTTTGTCACATCTGGCGGACTCTTTTGGTTTACAAAGGGGGGACCCTTTTGCACAAAGGTGAGACTCTTTTGGCATGCAAGGGGGGACCCCTTAGAGGCAAACCGGTTTTTTTGGCACCATGGTGGCGGACTGTTTTGGCACAAAGGGGGGACCCTTTGGCACGCCGGGAACCGGTGGGCTACGGCACACAGGTTTTTTTTTGGCACATATGCTTGGCGACTCTTTGGGACAAAGGGGGTTCCCTTTTGGCCACACAAGGGGGGAACCCTTTGGCAACACTAGGTTTTTTTTTGGGCACACTTGGTGGCGACGCTTTTGGCACAAAGGGGGGGGACCCTAGGCACCGCGGGGCGTTTTTTGCACCGGTTGGCCGACTTCTTTGGCACAAAGGGAGGGCCACCTTTGGCAACGCAGGGGGGACCTAGGGAATTTTTTTTGGTCACATGGGGGGACCCTTAGGTATTTTTTTGGTCACATGGTGGCGACTTGTGCACCAAGGGGGACCTTTTGGCACGCAAGGGGGGGACCCTTACGGAACACAGGTTTTTTTTTTGGACCACATGACTGGCGAACCTTTTGGGCACAAAGGGGGTCCCTTTTGGCAAAAGGGGGGACCCTTATGGCACCCACAGGTTTTTGTTTTGGCCACGGTGGCGACGGGTCTTTTGGACACACAAGGGGGGACCCTTATGGCACACCAGGTTTTTTTTTTGGCACACTGGTGGGCGGGATCTCTTTGGCCACAAAGGAGGGACCCTTTTGGCACGCAAGGGGGGAAAAACCAAGAAACAAACACCTGACCCTACCTAAACAGAAACTAGGGATTTTTTTTTTTCACATGGGGGGACCCTTAGGGAATTTTTTTTTTGTTGGCACATGGTTGGCGGACTTTTTGGCACAGAGAGGGGGACCATTTTGGCACGCAGGGGGGAACCCTTAGGGGATTTTTTTTGTCCACATTTGTGGCGACCTCTTTGCACAAAGGGGGGACCCTTTTGGACACGAAGGGGGGACCCTTAGGGCCACCGGGGTTTTTTGTATTGGGAACACAGGTGGCGACTTTTGGCACAAAGGGGGGACACTTTTGGCACGCAAGGGGGGACCCCTAGGGGAATTTTTTTTGTCATGGTGGTGACTCTTTTGGCACAAGGGAGGGGGGACCCTTTGGCAAAGCAAGGGGGGGACCCTTAGGGAGAAAAAAATTTTTCACATGGTGGTGGACTTTTTGCACAAAGGGGGGGGACCCTTTTGGCACGCAAGGGGGGCCCCTAGGGCACAGCGGGGGGGGGGGGTTTGGCACACGGCTGGTGGTGATCTTTTTGGCACGCAAGAGGGGACCTTTTGGAACGCAAGGGGAGACCGTTAGGGCACACAGGTTTGTGTTTTTTTTGGGCCACATGCTGTCCCTCTTTTTGAACAAGGGGGGACCCTTTTGGCACGCCAAAGGGGGACCTCTAGGGCAAACTTTTTTTTTGTCACATGGGTGGCGACTCTTTTGGCACAAAGGGTTACCCTTTGGCACGCAAGGGGGGGACCCTTAGGGCACACATTTTTTTGGCACATGCTGGCGACTCTTTTGGCACAAAGGGGGGAACCCTTTTGGCACGCAAGGGGGGACCTTAGGCACACAGTTTTTTTTTTAGGCACATGCTGGCGGACTCTTGGCACAAAGGGGGGGGACCCTTTTGGCACGCAAGGGGGGACCCATAGGGCACACGGGTTTTTTTTTTTGGCACACGGCGTGGCGACTCTTTTGGCACAAAGGGGGGACCCTTTGGCAAGCAAGGGGGGACCCTTAGGGGAAGGAAAAAATTTTTTGTCACATGGTGGTGACTCTTTGGCACAAAGGGGGGGGACCTTTTGGCACGCAAGGGGGCACCTTAGGGCACACGGGGGGGGGGGGGGTGGGGTTGGCACACGGTGGTGACTCTTTGCGCACGCAAGAGGGGACCCTTTTGGCACGCAAGGGGCGACCTTAGGGCACACAGGTTTGGTTTTTTTTTGGCACATGCTCGGCCTCTTTTTGGCACAAAGGGGGAGGGACCCTTTGGCACGCAAGGGGGGACCCTAGGGCCAAACTTTTTTTTTGTCACATCGGTGGGACTCTTGTGGCACAAAGGGGTTACCTTTTGGCAGCAAGGGGGGACCCTTAGGGCACACATTTTTTTTGGCACATGCTGGCGGATCTTTTGGCACAAAGGGGGGGGACCCTTTTGGCACGCAAGGGGGGACCCTTAGGGGCACACAGTTTTTTTTTTTTTGGCAATGCTGGAGACTCTTTTGGCACAAAGGGGGGACCCTTTTGCGCAAGCAAGGGGGGACCTTAGGGCTCACAGTTTTTTTTGGCACAGGGTGGCGACTCTTTTGGCAGAAAGGGGGGACTCTTTTGGCAGAAAGGGGGGACCCTTTTTGCACAAAGAGGGGGACCCTTTGACGCAAGGGGGGAACCTTAGGGCACACGAGTTTTTTTGGCACAACGGTGGCGACTCTTTTGGCACAAAGAGGGACCCTTTTGGCACGCAAGGGGGGGACCTTAGGGAATTTTTTGTGTCCACATGGGGTGACTCTTTTGCACAAAGGGGGACCCTTTTGGCATGCAAGGGGGACCATAGGGAATTTTTTTTGTGGCCACTTGGTGGCGGACTCTTTTGGCACAAAGGGGGGAGACCCTTTTGGCATGCAACAGCGGGACCCTTAGAGCACAGGGGGTTTTTTGGCACGGTGGAGATCTTGGCACGCAAGGGGGGACCCTTTTGGCACGCAAGGGGTGGACCCTTGGGGCAAACAGGTTTGTTTTTTTTTTGGCACATGCTGGCCACTCTTTGGCACAAAGGGGGGACCCTTTTGGCATGCAAGGGGGGACCGTTGGGGAATTTTTTTTTGTCACATTGTGGCGACTCTTTGGCACAAAGGGGGGACCCTTCTGGCACGCAAGGGGGGGGACCCTTAGGGCACACGTTTTTTTTTTTGGCACACGGTGGCGACTCTTTGGCCACAAGGGGGGACCCTTTTGGCAGCAAGGGGGACCCTTAGGGAAAATTTTTTTTTTTGTCACATGGTGGCGACTCTTTGGCACAAAGGGGGGACCCTTTTGGCAAGCAAGGGGGGACCCTTAGGGGAAAAAAAAAATTGTCACTGGTGGTGACTTCTTTTGGCACAAAGGGGGGACCCTTTTGGCACGCAAGGGGGGACCCTTAGGGCACACAGGTGGTTTTTTTGGCACATGCTGGCGACTCTTTTGGCACAAAGGGGGACCCTTTTGGCACGCAAGGGGGGGACCCTTAGGGCACACATTTTTTTTTGGCACAAAGGGGGGACCCTTTTGGCACGCAAGGGGGGACCCTTAGGGCAAACTTTTTTTGTCATGCTGGTGACTCTTTTGGTACAAAGGGGGGACCCTTTTGGCACAAAGGTGGGACTTTTGGCATGCAAGGGGGGACCCTTAGAGCACACGGGGTTTTTTTGGCACATGGTGGCGACTCTTTTGGCACAAAGGGGGGACCCTTTTGGCACGCAAGCGGGGGACCCTTAGGAATTTTTTTGTTCACATTGGTGGCGGCTTTTGGCACAAAGGGGGACCTTTTGGCACGCAGGGGGGACCCTACGGAACACAGGTTTTTTTTTTGGCACATGCTGGGACTCTTTGGCACAAAGGGGGGACCCTTTTGGCACACAAGGGGGACCCTTATGGCACACAGGTTTTTTTTTTGGCACAACGGTGGCGGAATCTTTGGCACAAAGGGGGGACCCTTTTGGCACGCAAGGGGGGGACCCTTAGGGACACGGGTTTTTTTTGGCACACGTGGTGGCGACTCTTTGGCACAAAGGAGGGACCCTTTTGGCACGCAAGGGGGGACCTTAGGGAATTTTTTGTCACTGGTGGTGACTCTTTTGGCACAAAGGGGGACCCTTTGGAGATGCAGGGGGGACCCATAGGGAATTTTTTTTTTTGGCACATGGTGGCGACTCTTTGGACAAAAGGGGGACCTTTTGGCATGCAAGGGGGGACCCTGTGAGCCACATGGGGTTTTTTTGGCACACGGTGGCGACTTTTGGCACGACAAGGGGGGACCCTTTGGCACGCAAGGGGGAACCTTAGGGCACACAGGTTGTTTTTTTTTTTTTTGGCACATGCTGGCCGCTCTTTTGGCACAAAGGGGGGACCCTTTTGGCACGCAAGGGGGGACTCTTAGGGCAAACTTTTTTTGTCACATGCTGGCGACTCTTTTTGCACAAAGGGGGACCTTTTGGCACGCAAGGGGGACCCTTAGGAATTTTTTTTTTTTTGGCACATGGTGGCGACTCTTTTGGCACAGAGGGGGGACCATTTTGGCACGCAAGGGGGGACCCTTAGGGATTTTTTTTTGTCACATTGTGGCGACTCTTTTGGCACAAAGGGGGGGACCCTTTTGGCACGCAAGGGGGGACCATTAGGGCACACGGGGTTTTTTTTTTGGCACACGGTGGCGACTCTTTTGGCACAAAGGGGGACCCTTTTGGCACGCAAGGGGGGACCCTTAGGGAAATTTTTTTTTGTCACATGGTGGTGACTCTTTTGGCACAAAGGGGGGGACCCTTTTGGCAGCAAGGGGGGACCCTTAGGGGGAAAAAAAAATTTGTCACATGGTGGTGACTCTTTTGGCACAAAGGGGGGACCCTTTTGGCACACAAGGGGGGACACTTAGGGCACACGGGGGTTTTTTTTGGCACACGGTGGTGACTCTTTTGGCACGCAAGAGGGGACCCTTTTGGCACGCAAGGGGCGACCCTTAGGGCACACAGGTTTGGTTTTTTTTTTTGGCACATGCTGGCCACTCTTTTGGCACAAAGGGGGGACCCTTTTGGCACGCAAGGGGGGACCCGTAGGGCAAACTTTTTTTTTGTCACATGGTGGCGACTCTTTTGGCACAAAGGGTTACCCTTTTGGCACGCAAGGGGGGAGGACTATAGGGCTCACGGGTTTTTTTTGGCACAGGGGTGGCGACTCTTTGACACAAAGGGGGGACCCTTTGCACGCAAGGGGGGACCCTTAGGGCAAAGTTTTTTTGGGGGGTTTTTTTGGGCACATGGTGGGAGATTCCTTGGCACAAAGGGGGGGGCTTTTGTCACACAAGGGGGGACCCTTAGGGCGCACGGGTCTTTTTGGCACACGGTGGAGACTCTTTGGCACAAAGGGGGGACCCTTAGGCGACAAGGTGTCTTTTTGGCACACGGAGGGAGACTCTTTTGGCACAAAGGGGGGGACCCTTTTGCCACAAGGGGGGACCCTTAGGAAATGGGGTCTTATGGCACACAGTGGCGATCTTTTGGCCCAAAGGGGGGACCCTTTTGGCACACAAGAGGGGACCCTTAGGCACACGGTGTCTTTTTTGCACAGGAAGAGACTCTTTGGCAGAAAGGGGGGACCCTTTTGGCACCACAAGGGGGGACCCTTAGGGCCACACGGGGGTCTTTTTTGGCACAGGAGGAGACTCTTTGGTGCAAAGGGGGGACCCTTTTGGCACCCAAGGGGGACCCTTAGGCGCACGGGGTCTTTTTTGGCACACGGTGGGAGACTCCTTTGGCACACGTGGGTGGAGCCTTTGGCACACGGTGGAGACTTTTTGCACAAAGGGGGGACCCTTTTGGCACAAGGGGGACCTTAGGCGAACACGGTGTCTTTTTTGGCACAACGGAGGAGACTCTTTTGGCACAAAGAGGGGACCCTTTTGGCACACCAAGGGGGGACCCTTAGGACACAGGGGTCTTATGGCAACAACAGTGGCGACTTTTGAGCCACAAAGGGGGGACCCTTTTGGCACACAAGAGGGGACCTTAGGGCACACGGTTGTCTTTTTAGCACACGGAAGAGAAGAACTCTTTGGCCAAAGGGGGGACCCTTTTGGCACACAAGGGGGACCCTTAGGGCACACGGGGTCTTTTTGGCACACGGGGAGACTCTTTGGTGCAAAGGGGGACCCTTTTGGCACACAAGGGGGGGACCCTTAGGGCGCACGGGGTTTTTTTGGCACAGGTGGAGACTCTTTGGCACACGGTGGAGACTCCTTTGGCACACGGTGGAGCCTCCTTTGGCACAAAGGGGGGGACCCTTTGGCACACAAGGGGGAGGACCATTTTGGCCACAGGGATCTTTTTGGCACACGGAGAGGCGACTCCTTTGCACAAAGGGGGGACCCTTTGGCCCAACAAGGGAGGACCTTTAGGGCACACGGGTTATTTTTTGGCACACAGTGGCAACTCTTTTGGCACAAAGGGGGGACCCTTTTTGCACACAAGGGGGGACACTTAGGGCACACGGGGTCTTTTTTGGCACACGGAGGAGACTCTTTTGGCACAAAGGGGGGAACCTTTGGCACACAAGGGGGGACCCTTAGGGCACAAGGGTTCTTTTTGGCTCACGGAGGAGACTTTTTGGCACAAAGGGGGACCCTTTTGGCACACAAGGGGGGAACCTTAGGGCAGGGGGTCTTTTTAGCGCACGATGGAGACTCTTTGGCACAATGGGGGACCCTTTGGCCACAAGGGGGGACCCTTAGGGCGCACGGGGTCTTTTTGGACATGGTGAGACTCCTTTGGCACAAAGGGGGGACCCTTTTGGCACACGGGGGTTTTTTGGCACTCGGAGGAGGACTCTTTTGGCACAAAGGGGGACCCTTTTGGCACACAAGGGGGGACCCTAGGGCACACGGGGTCTTTTTGGCACACGGAGGAGACTCTTTTGGCACAAAGGGGGGACCCTTTTGGCACACAAGGGGGGACCCTAGTGCACACGGGGTCTTTTTGGCACTCTGAGAGAGACTTTTGGCACAAAAGGGGGGCCCTTCTAACTACCTCCCCTGTCACCATAGGGGGGCTGGACAGTAAGCAGGGCCCACCAAAGCGGTTAATCTCTGATCGCGGAGTGAAAACCTCTAAACAGCTGGTCGCACGTATGAATGAAAACAGCACGATCAGCTATTTAAAAGAACCGGACATCAACTTCAGGTTGGTTTCCAGAAGTTTCGGCTCTGACTGCACTGCACGCCAACTCTGGCCCACACTCACTGCACCAACTCCTGAGCACACCACGTGCTGCCAACACTGACCCGCACTGCTTGCCACTGCACTCACTGCGCACAACCTGTTCTGGTCCACACTGCCACATCAATTGACCCAGAGTGCACTGGTGTGTCAATGCCCACACCGACTCTGGCCCGCACTGACACGTCACTGTTACAACCATCTTTGACTTGCATGCATGTCACTGCACAATGGACTCTGACCCGCAATCATGCCTTTGCTTTCCATGCATGGGTGGCTGGCCCACACTGTGTCACTGCACACAGACGACTGACCAACAATGCACCTCATGCATGTCAACTCTGACCCACACTGCATTGTCACTGGCGTTGACTCTGACCACACTGTACATCATTGCATGTCTGACCTTCACTGGCACGATACTGCCCTCACTGCACCATTGACTCTGACCCACATTGCATGTCACTGCATGCCAAACTCTGACCCACACTCCACTGTGCAATGAATGGCCTGCACTGACTCTCATTGCTGCACTTCACTGTGAACCCAAATCTGACCCACACTGCACTCATTGACTGCACTGTACTTCACTTCACTGCTTGCCAGCTCTGGCCCACACTTATCGCACAATGGCTGGCCAGCACTGGTTGCACTGCACGTCATGACCCACGTCGCACAGCATGACACGCACCCCCTCTGTATGTCACTGCACTTCATTGCGCATGGACTCACTGCATGTCACTGTGCACCAACTTTGATGTCTTGCTTTCCTCTGCATAGTGACTGTCTTCACATGCATGTCACTGCACTTAAACCGACTCATACTGCATGCCGACCCTGCCCCCGCGTCGGCCTGCCTCACACGTCACTGCATTTCCACTTCACTCACACTGATGTCACTGCCCATGGACTCTGGCCAACAATGTATGTCACTGCACACTGACTGACTCACACTGCATGTCGTTGCACTTTGAATCTGAACTACACTGCCACATCGTCTCTGACCCAGATTACGCTTCAACTGACGTGGCTTGACATACACTGCATGTTATTCACGCACACCGGCTTTGACCCTCACGCATGCCAACTCTAACCTGCACTCACTGCACAAGATTGGCCTGGCACTGACTACGCTTTCATGTTGACACCAAATTGACCCATACTGCCTGCCTCTGCTTTCCACATTCACTGGCACACGACTCTGATCTGCACGTCACTGCACTTTACTGCTTGCCAGCTTTGACTTGCCCTCTACTGCACAAATGGTTGGCCAGCACTGACTGCACTGCACGTCACTGACCCACATTACACAGAATGTGTGAATACCCACACTGTATGTCACTGCACTTCACTGCACACTGACTCTGACCCACACTGCATGTCACTACACACTGACCCACGCAGGTTGTTGCACTTGATTCTGACCCGCACTGCACATGGCTCTTACCCACACTGCGCTTTACTGCATGTCGGCTCTGACCCACACAGCATGCTACTTCACTGCACACCGGCTCTGACCCACACGCACTTTACTGTGCCAAATCATACTTCATGCCACTGCGCGCCTGGCACTGCTTGCTTTTAAGTTTGTTATCCACCAAACTCCAAGATCCTTTCCAACAGGGATTCACTTAACACAGAGAACATTATGTATAAGCAGCACAAGGATTTTTAAGTCCAAAAGCATACATTTATCAACATTGAATCTCATCTGCCACTTAGCAGCCCCAATGTGACAATTATCTAGATTCCCCCTGCATAGATTAAATAGAAGCGGCCCCCCAACACAGAAACCCTTGGCAACCCACTTAGCACTTTAGTCCATAATGATGAAGCCCCATTAACAACTACTCTCTGCATTTTATTCATCAACCAATTTTCATCCATGTACAAATGTGCCTACCCAGACCAACAGACCACAGCTTATACATTAGCCGCCTATGGGGGACGTATCAAAAGCCTTTGCAAAATCCAAGTAAAACTACATTAACGCTATGCCAGAGTCTACATTCTACTCACTTCCTATAAAGCCAAAGCAAGTTAGTTGACAAGATTAGTCCTCCTAAATACATGCTGGTTACTACTTATAATGTCAGTCCTTGAAACATACTCTGAATATGTTCCCTTATTAAACTTTCCAGTATCTTCCCCACCACTGAAGTTAAACTTACAGGGCTGTAATTTACTGGCTGGAGCAACTACCCCTTTATGAATATTGGATCAAAATCAGCCTTATCCAATCCAGAGGCCACATCTGGACAAGGGAATCTGCAAAATAAGAAAACAATGGCCTAGATAAAACTGAACTTATTCCCTAAGTACCGACGAGGATTATTTTATCGTGGTCCAGGAGATTTATTAATATTAACCTTATTAGTTGTTTCTGTACATTATCCCGTTAACCAAGTGCATTTGCAATTCTTTATACCATTATATATATACCTACTATCTCTATGAATCTGTACTTGGATTCTATAGTATATACAGAGGAAAAAAAAAATATTTAAGACATTATCACCATCCTCCGTAACTAACTTATCCCCATTAATTTATGGTGCCAAATTTCAGTCCTCCTCTTCTTACTATTAATATACTTAAAAAAAAATAGGCTTAGTGATGCTTTGTTCAGCTATCTACCTTAATATATTTTAGCTCGTTGTATTGCTTTCTACACTCTTGTTACACTCTTACACTCCCTTTCTCTGGCAAAAAGCCCTTTTTTTGGTTTGATATATTCAATGTAACAAATGAATAAACTGAGATCGAATTACTACATCCAACGTGTGTGTGGTGCAATCTTTCTTCCCGGCGCTTGTGAAGGGTCTCTCAGGGCTAGGCCACACTGCTGCGTTTTTTTTGCGTTTGCTCTTGCGGATTGCCATCTTGCATTTTACAAAATCCTTGAAAACGCGGCAACGCAAAAAAAAACGCAGTTTTTCGGTGCAATTGCGATTGCGTTTTGCGTTGCATTTTTATCACATGCGTTTTCCTATATTATTGAAGAAATTGCAAGCGCTAACGCAAAAAAATTGCACATGAAATCGCATTGGATTGTGATTTGGGGGTTGGCGTTGCAGTGTGGCCGTGCCCTCAGTGGGTCAGGTGTTGTGACCAGGGCATCAGGGTCCGGCGTGACTAGTGCAGGATATTTATTCTAACACTTGTTACAGTTTTTTATATCCCTTCCGTTCCCTCTGACTAAAGGTTTTAAAATTACCTTTTTCTTCCTTTCCATGTGTCTTTTACATCAGAATTCAGCCACATGGGCACAGATTGTATTTATTTTTATATTATTTCCCAAGGGTATAAATCTAGATGTGGAAATAGCTTAAAACTCCCCTTAAAAACAGTTCACTTTACCTTATATCTATAATCCCTCACGATATTAGATATTACCAGATCCAACATAGCTCCTTTTATAGTAGGATCTTCAACCACCTGTGAGAGAAAATTATCCTGCAGCAAATTCAGGAACTCGTCGTCCTTTTCTGTGTTGGCAGTTCCACTCCACCAATAAATGTCAGGGTAATTAAAGTCCCCCATAATGAATACACACCCCAAACCTGCAGCCCTTGCCAATTGGCTATGAATGACTCCCTTCCTCCCTGCTAGCATTGGCGCGTATAGCAGACACCAACAATGACATTAACACTCCTTTTGTGCTAATTCCACCCATATTGCCTTGCTCAAAACCTACTCCTCCCCCTTTCCTTTTTCTCTGTCCTGCCTAAACAAGGCATATCCTCCTAAATTTACAGCCCAGTCGTGAGAATGCTCAACACATTTCTGCTATACTTTAACAGTCGTATATAATTTTTAGGTAGGCACACTCACTTCAGTATTTCAACAATACTCATTATAAAGTGCTTGAAAGTAAAACATGCCAAATACACACAACGTTTCGGGGGGTTCAGCCCCCTTCTCAGGTGTACCAGTAACAGAGTGCAAAGTATATATAGGGGAATGAAGTATAAATCCATTAATTAACTCCACCCCTAATGAGGTCAACCTTAAAGTGAAACAAGTGCAGTGCATAAAGTGCTAATTACCAGTACATATTTATACATTCAAAATATAACAAATTGATACAAGTGCATATATAAATACATATATATCCTGAATTAAAATGATTCTTTCTAGACCAAACCTCAAAAATAAAGTGGCTATCCTGT
This sequence comes from Hymenochirus boettgeri, assembly GCA_019447015.1. NCBI lineage: Eukaryota > Metazoa > Chordata > Amphibia > Anura > Pipidae > Hymenochirus > Hymenochirus boettgeri. The sequence continues at coordinate 151,815,805 of CM033476.1, forward strand.
ATAAAAACCATCATCTAGTGTGCATCAAACTTTTCCTTAAAAAGCAGGTTGTGTAAGAATTATATTAAAAAGTAGCTATATCCAATGATAATAAATAATCATACTACATGTGCATAGTAAATAAATATCCTAAATATATGTGATTAGTGTATGGTCCAATCCATATAAAATATCGTTCCATTATACAATTATAAAACAACTAAAGAATGATAGTTTTTTAGTGGGTTCCATTTTCATTTCTAGTATCCATCACTAGATGTGTGTAAGCGTTCCTGAAAAAATAAACAATGTTGCTAGTGGAACCTTTTAGGAATCAACTACAAGTTACAGTAGTAACTAGTTACATAGGAAGTTGTCACTTAATACAATTAAATATACATGTTACATTGGTAATGCTATCAACACAGGTGCATCCGGATCTTTTTCTATATTTCACATAATTATAGGTAACACATTAAGTTAAATTCTTCATTCACAAACCTTTTGGGTCAGGGTTTGTGATGGTGTATCCACAATGCTCTCTTTGTAGTAATAATTGGGGAAATTTCCACACTTACTAGATTTTTTACCACCTCTAATACCTGCCACCGTAGTTGCTTGCATTATGTTTATGTTCATAAAAATGGTCTGCTACTGGAGGTATCATGTTTCGACCTCCAGGTTTAAATGTTTTATATCTCTTTTATGTTCGCCCAGTCTCTGTCTACTTTCTTTCGTGTTGGCCCACATATCCTTGAGCCACCAGGGACATTTTAATAAATAACAATCACCCGCTGGGTCAAACAAGTAGCAAAATCTTAATTTTAATAATCGTTCCTTTGTGGGTGGTGGTGGATATTTTACCTGACATAATGGCAAGCACATTGGCATGATCCTGCACGGATACGTGCATTTTTTGGTTCTCCGAAGATAACTTCTGTTCAGTTTTATTGGGTAACAAGTCTGAATGCATAAGGTTGATCCCCCAAGTTTGAGGACCTTTATTGAAGTAGGGGCTTTTCCGTTAAAATAGATGTCCCACTATGGGATCTGAGGATAAAATTACAGTCCTCAAGTAGGTACACTCCAGCACACCTCCTTTGGCACGGCCTCCCCATTGATAGGTGCAAATCCTACCAGCCCTCCACCTCAAGGGCCACAGCAATACGGCAAAAGCAACAAAGTTGGGGAAGCACACTATTTCATTTCCAGTGTTTTATTTAGGACAAAACATACAAGTTTCGGGGGATGGATTTCCCCTTCCGTGTGCATGTAATATAGCTCAAACTGGGGAGATAGACAGCACAAACCTTTGGGATAACGGCGAAAGTGACATAAATGGGAAATATATGAACAATGGAACATTAACCCCTTACAATCTGCCTTTCCTTTAAGTGATTAATTTATCTGGAATGTATTTTTCCCAAGACCCACTTAAGGATAATACAAAAAAGTTTGGGATTTGTACCCACTTATCACAACATCACAGGTTTTTTTATTTGTCACATGCTGGCGACTCTTTTGGCACAAAGGGGGGACCCTTTTGGCACACAAGGGATGCTGGCGACTCTTTGGCACAAAGGGGGGGGACCTTTTGGCACCACAAGGGGGGGACCTTAGGGCACACAGGTTTTTTTATTTGTCACATGATGGTGACTCTTTTGGCTTCAAAGGGTGGGACCCGTTTGGCAACAAGGGGGAACCCTTAGGGCAAACTTTGTTTTTGTCACATTGTCGGACGACGCTTTTGGCACGGCAAGGGAGGACCTTAGGGACACATCAGTGTTTTTTTTTGGCACAATGCTGGCGGACTCTTTGCAACAAAGGGGGGACCCTTTGGCACGGCAAGGGGGAGACCTTATGGAATTTTTTTTTGTCACATGGTGGGGACTCTTTTGGGCAGAAAGGCGGGGACCATTTTGGCAGAAAATAAAAGAAAGAAGGCGGGGACCACTTTGGCCACCCAAAGGGGGGACCTTTTTGGCACCGCAAGGGGGGACCTTCTAGGGCACACGAGTTTTTTGTTGGCACACGGGGGCGACTCTTTGGCACAAAGGGAGGGACCTTTGGCACGCACGGGGGGACCCTTAGGGAATTTTTTTTTGTCACATGGTCGGTGACCTTTTGGCACAAAGGGGGACTTTTGAGCATTGCAAGGGGGGACCATAGGGATTTTTTGGGCCACATTGGTGGCGACCTCTTGTGTCACAAAGGGGGGACGCTTTTGGATGCAAAGGGGACCTTAGAGCCACACGGGGGGGGGTTGGCACACGAGGGTGGCGGACTCTTTTGGCACGCAAGACGGGACCCTTTTGGCACGGCAGGGGCGGACCTATTAAGGCCACACAGGTGTTTGTTTTTTTTGCACATGCTGGCCACTTCTTGTGCCAAAGGGGGGAACCTTTGGGCACGCAAGGGGGGAAACCATTAGGGAATTTTTTTTTGTCCATGTGCGGGGACCTCTTTTGGCCCACAAAGGGGGGGGACCCTTTGGGGGGGCAACCGAAAGGGGGGGCCTAGGGCCACACGGGGTTTTGATTGGCATAATGTGGCGAGACTCTTTTGGCACCAAAGGGGGGACCCTTTTGGACGCAAAGGGGGACTAAGGGCACACATTTATTATGGCACATGCATGGCGACTCTTTTTGGCACAAAGGGGGGACCATTTTGGCACGCAAGGGGGGGGACCTTAGGGGCACACAGTTTTTTGTTTTTGGCACCCATGTGTCGGGCGACTTCTTTGGCACAAAGGGGGACCCTTTTGGCACGCAAAGAGGGACCCTTAGGGCTCACAGGTTTTTTTTTGGCACCAGGCGGTTGGCGACATCTTTTGGCAGAAAGGGGGGACATTTTGGCAAAAGGGGGGGACCCTTTTGGACACATACGGGGGGGACCCTTAGGGCACAACAGGTTTTTTTATTGTCAATGCTGGCAGATTCTTTTGGCTCAAAGGGGGAGGGGGGACCTGTTGGACCAAGGGGGAAAACCTATAGGGCACCACAGGTTTTTTTTTTGGCACTGCGGCGACTCTTTTGGCAAAAAGGGGGGACCCTTTTGCGCACGCAAGGGGGGAACCCTTAGGGCACACAGTTTTTTGTAATTGGCACACGTGTGGCGATCTTTTGGCACAAAGGGGGACCTTTTGGCACGCAAGGGGGGACCCTAGGGAATTTTTTATTGTACAGTGGCCGGGACTATTGTGGCAACAAAGGGGGACCTTTTGGCATGCAAGGGGGCACCCTTGAGAGAATTTTTTTTTTGGCAAATGGTTGGCGACTGCTGTGGCACAACGGGGGGACCCTTTGGCACAGCAAGGGGACCCTAGGGAATTTTTTTGTCACAGTGGGTGGCCGGACTCTTGGCACAAAGGGGAACCTTTGGCACGAAAGGGGGGACCCTTAGGGCCACACAGGTTTTTGTTTTTTGTTACATGCTGGCGACATCTTTGGCCAACAACAGGGGGGACCTTTTGGCACGCAAGGGGGGACAACCTTAGGGCAAAACTTTATTTTGTCACATGCTGGCGACCCTTTTGGCACAAAGGGGGAACCTTTGGGCCCCCACAAAGGGGGAACCCTTTGGCTCGCAAGGGGGGGGGAACCTTGGGCACACGGGGGGGTTTTTTTTGGCAAATGCTGGCGACTCTTTGGCACACAAGGGGGGGAGCCCTTTTGGCATGCAAGGGGGGACCCTTGGCACAGGTTTTTTTTTGGACATGGTTGGCAGACCTCCTTTTGGCACAAAGGGGGGGGGGCGGGGACCCTTGTGGGCAAAGAGGGGACCCTTTTGGCACAGCAAGGGGGGACCTTTAGGTACACGGGGGGGTTTTGGCACACGGTGGCGGCATCTTTGTGGCACAAAGGGGGGACCCTTTTGGCACACAAGGGGGGACCCTTAGGGACTTTTTTTTGTCACATGCTGGCGACTCTTTTGGCACAAAAGGGGGGGAACCCTTTTGGCACCAAGGGCGACCCTTAGGGCTCAGGTTTTTTATTTTGTATGACAACTGCTGGCCAACTCGTTACACAAGGGGGGCACCTTGTTGGAACGCACGGAGGGGACCATTAGGGCAAACTTTTTTTTTTTCACCATGCTGGCGGACTCTCTTTGGACAAAAGGGGGGCCCTTTTGGCACGCCAGGGGGGACCCTTCAGGGCCCACGGGGGGGTTTTTTTTGGAAACACCGGGTGGAGCGACTCGTTTTGCAACAAGGGGGGACCCCTTTTGGGGCAACGCAAGGGGGGACCTTAGGGAATTTTTTTTTGTCACATGGTGGCAACTCTTTTGGGCAACAAAGGGGAGACCTTTGGCACGCAAGGGGGGACCATTAGGGCACACGGGGGGTTTGATTGGCAAAAGTGGAGACTCTTTGGCACAAAGGGGGGACCCTTTTGGCACGCAAGTGGGGGACCCTTAGGGCACAAATTTTTTGGAAACATGCTGGCGACTCTTTTGGCACAAGAGGGGGGAGCCTTTTTGTGGACCGCAAGGCGGACCCTAGGGCACCAGGTTTTTTTTTGCACAGCCTGGCGACACCTTTGGCACAACGGGGGGCGACCCCTTTTGGCCACAAAGGGGGGACCTTTTGGCACAACAAGGGGGGACCTTAGGAACACACAGGTTTTTTTATTTGTCACATGGCTGGACGACCTTTGGCACAAAGGGGGGGGACCCTTTTGGCACACAAGGGGGGGGACACTTAGGGCACACAGGTTTTTTTATTTGTACCACTTGCTGTTGGACTCTTTTGGTCAAAGGGGGGACCCTCTTTGCACAACAAGGGGGGAACCCTTACGGCCAAAATTTTTTTGTCACATGCTGGCGATTCTTTTTGGCACCGCAGGGAGGACCCTTGGGCACCACAGGTTTTTTTTTTTGGCCACATGCTGGCGACTCTTTTGGCAACAAAGGGGGGACCCTTTTGGCACGCAGGGGGGACACCCTTAGGGAATTTTTTTTTTGTTCACGATTGTGGATGCTTTTGGCCAGGAAAGGGGGACCCGTTTTGGGCAGAAAGGGGGGGGGGGGAACCCCCCCCTTTGGGCACAAAAGGGGGACCCTTTGGCACAGCAAGGGGGACCCTTAGGGGCACCACGAAGTTTTTTTGGCACAGCCGGGTGGCGGGACTCTTTTGGCACAAAGGAGGGACCCTTTTGGCCACGCACAGGGGGGACCCTTACGGGAATTTTTTTTTTGGCACCATCGGTGGGACTCTTGGGCACAAAGGGGGGACGCTTTTTGGCATGCAAAGGGGGCACCCTTTAGAGCACACGGGGGGGGGGTGGCCCACACGGGTGGCGAACTCTTTTGGCACGCAGAGTAGAGGTGACCTTTTGGACGCCAAGGGGCGAACTTAAGGGCCACCACAGGTTTGTTTTTTTTTTTGGCACATGCTGGCCACTCTTTGGACAAAGGGGGGACCCTTTGGCACGCAAGGGGGGGAACCCTTAGGGCACAGGGGGCGTTTTGATTGGCCAAATGCTGGCAGACTCTTGGCACCAAAGGGGGGACCCTTTTGGCACGCAAGGGGGACCCTTAGGGCACATTTTTTGGACATTGCTGGGAGACTCCTTTTGGCACCAAAGGGGGGACCCTTTGGCCGCAAGGGGGGGGGGACCCTTAGGGACACAGTTTTTTTTTTTTGGCAATGGCTGGCGACTCTTTGGCACACAAAGGGGGGACCTTGGCATGGCAAAAGGGGGGGGCCCTTAGGGCTCACAGGTTTTTTTTTGGACACAGGGTGGCGACTCTTTGGCAGAAAGGGGGACCCCTTTGGAGAAAGGGGGGGGGGACCCTTTGGCCATAAGGGGGACCCTTTTGGGCACCAAGGGGGGGACCCTTAGGGACACACGAGGTTTTTTTGGCACACGGTGGCGACTCTTTTGGCACAAAGGAGGGACCCTGTTGGCACGCAAGGGGGGACACTTAGGGAATTTTTTTGTCACAGGGGGGGGTTTGGGGACTTTTTTTTTTTTTTTCCCTTTTTGGCACCAAAGGGGAACACTTTTGGCATGCAAGGGGGGGGACCCCTAGGCGAATTTGTTTTTGGCACATTGGGGCGAGATCTTTTGCACAAAGGGGGGGACCCTTTGGCAGTGCAAGGGGGACCTTAGAGCACAGGGGGATTTTTGGACACTGGTGGCGATCTTTTGGCAACGCAAGGGGGGACCCTTTTGGCACGCAAGGGGTGACCCTTAGTGGCACAGGTGTTGGTTTTTTTTTTTGGCACTTGCTGGCCCCCCCCCACTCTTTTGGCACAAAGGGGGACCCTTTTGGCCTGCAAGGGGTGGGGACCGGTTGGGGATTTTTTTTGTTCCACATTGTGGCGACTCTTTGGCACAAAGGGGGGACCTTCTGGCACCGCAAGGGGGACCTTAGGCACACGGGGTTTTTTTTTTGGCAACGTACGGTGGCGACTCTTTGGCACAAAGGGGGAACCCTTTGGCACGCAAGGGGGGAACCTTAAGGTAATTTTTTTTTTGTCACATGTGCTTGCGACCTCTTTGGACAAAGGGGGACCCTTTTGGCAAGAAGGGGGTGACACCGTAGGGGGAAAAAAATTGCTACATGGTGGTGACTCTTTTGGCACAAAAGGGGGGACCCTTAGGGCAAACAAAGGTGGTTTTTTTGGCACATGCTGGACGACTACGTTTGGCACAAAGGGGACCCTTTGGCACGCAAGGGGTGGACCCTTGGGCACACAACTTTTTTGTGGCAACAAAGGGGGGACCCTTTTGGCACACGCAAGGGGGGGACCTGTAGGGCAAAATCTTTTTTGTCACATTGCTGGCGGACTCTTTTGGTTACAAAGGGGGGACCTTTTGGCACAAAGGTGAGACTCTTTTGGGCATGCAAAGGGGGGGACCCCTTAGAGGCAAAGCGGTTTTTTTGGCACCATGGTGGCGGATGTTTGGCACAAAGGGGGGACACCCTTTGGCACGCGGGGAACGTGGGACCTACGGCACACAGGTTTTTTTTTTGGCACATATGCTTGGCGACTCTTTGGGCACAAAGGGGGTACCCTTTTGGCCACACAAGGGGGGACCCTTATGGACCACAGGTTTTTTTTGGGCACACGGTGGCGACTGCTTTTGGCACAAAGGGGGGGACCCTTAGGGCACCGGGGGGTTTTTTGGCACACGGTTGGCCGACACGTTTGTGGCACAAAGGGGAGGGACCTTTTGGCAACGCAAGGGGGGACCTGTAGGGAATTTTTTTTGGTACATGGGGGGACCCTTAGGAATCTTTTTTTGTCACATGGTTGGCGACTTGTGCACACAGGGGGACCTTTTGGCACGCAAGGGGGGGACCCTTACGGCACCACAGGTTTTTTTTTGGGACACATGCTGGCGGGAATCTTTTGGGCACAAAGGGGGTCCTTTTGGCACAAAGGGGGACCCTTATGGCACCCACAAGGTTTTTTGGTTTTGGCACACCGGTGGGACGATCTTTTGGACACACAAGGGGGGACCCTTATGGCACACGGTTTTTTTTTGGCACACTGGGTGGGCGGGGATCTTTTGGCCACAAAGGAGGGACCCTTTTGGCAGCAAGGGGGGAAAAACACAAGAAACCTACAACACCCCTGACCCACCTCAAAAAAAAACCTAGGGAATTTTTTTTTTGTCACATGGGGGGACCCTTAGGAATTTTTTTTTTTTGGACATGGTGGCGGACTTTTTGCACAGAGAGGGGGACCATTTTGGCACGCAAGGGGGGACCCTTAGGGATTTTTTTTTGTTCACATTGTGGCGACTCTTTTGGCACAAAGGGGGGGACCCTTTTGGAACGCAAGGGGGGACCCTAGGGCCACACGGGGTTTGTTTGTATTGGAACACAGGTGGCGACTTTGTTGCACAAAGGGGGGAACTCCTTTGGCACGCAAGGGGGACCCTAGGGAAATTTTTTTTTGTACATGGTGGTGACCTTTGGCACAAGGAGGGGGGACCCTTTTGGCAAAGAAGGGGGGGGACCCTTAGGGAAAAAAAAATTTTTCACATGGTGGGACTCTTTTGGCACAAAGGGGGGGGCCCTTTTGGCACGGCAAAGGGGGGACCCTTAGGGCACAGGGGGGGGGGGGTTTGGCACACGGCTGGTGGTGACCTTTTTGGCACGCAAGAGGGGACCCTTTTTGGAACGCAAGGGGCAGACCGTTAGGGCACACAGGTTTGCGTTTTTTTTGGGCCACATGCTGTCCCTCTTTTTGAACAAGGGGGGACCCTTTTGGCACGCCAAAGGGGGACCTCTAGGGCAAACTTTTTTTTTGTCACATGGGTGGCGACTCTTTTGGCACAAAGGGTTACCCTTTGGCACGCAAGGGGGGGACCCTTAGGGCACACATTTTTTTGGCACATGCTGGCGACTCTTTTGGCACAAAGGGGGGAACCCTTTTGGCACGCAAGGGGGGACCTTAGGCACACAGTTTTTTTTTTCGGCACATGCTGGCGGACTCTTGGCACAAAGGGGGGGGACCCTTTTGGCACGCAAGGGGGGACCCATAGGGCACACGGGTTTTTTTTTTTGGCACACGGCGTGGCGACTCTTTTGGCACAAAGGGGGGACCCTTTGGCAAGCAAGGGGGGACCCTTAGGGGAAGGAAAAAATTTTTTGTCACATGGTGGTGACTCTTTGGCACAAAGGGGGGGGACCTTTTGGCACGCAAGGGGGCACCTTAGGGCACACGGGGGGGGGGGGGGTGGGGTTGGCACACGGTGGTGACTCTTTGCGCACGCAAGAGGGGACCCTTTTGGCACGCAAGGGGCGACCTTAGGGCACACAGGTTTGGTTTTTTTTTGGCACATGCTCGGCCGTCTTTTTGGCACAAAGGGGGAGGGACCCTTTGGCACGCAAGGGGGGACCCTAGGGCCAAACTTTTTTTTTGTCACATGGTGGGACTCTTGTGGCACAAAGGGGTTACCTTTTGGCACGCAAGGGGGGACCCTTAGGGCACACATTTTTTTTGGCACATGCTGGCGACTCTTTTGGCACAAAGGGGGGACCCTTTTGGCACGCAAGGGGGGACCCTTAGGGGCACACAGTTTTTTTTTTTTTGGCACATGCTGGCGACTCTTTTGGCACAAAGGGGGGACCCTTTTGGCACGCAAGGGGGGACCTTAGGGTCACAGGTTTTTTTGGCACAGGGTGGCGACTCTTTTGGCAGAAAGGGGGACTCTTTTGGCAGAAAGGGGGGACCCTTTTTGGCACAAAAGGGGGACCCTTTGAGCAAGGGGGGACCTTAGGGCACACGAGTTTTTTTGGCACAACGGTTGGCGACTCTTTTGGCAACAAAGAGAGGACCCTTTTGGCACGCAAGGGGGGACCCTTAGGGAATTTTTGTGTCTCACATGGGGTGACTCTTTTGCACAAAGGGGGACCCTTTTGGCATGCAAGGGGGACCATAGGGAATTTTTTTTTGGCCACTTGGTGGCGGACTCTTTTGGCACAAAGGGGGGAGACCCTTTTGGCATGCAACAGGGGACCCTTAGAGCACAGGGGGTTTTTTGGCACGCGTGGGACTCTTGGGCACGCAAGGGGGGACCCTTTTGGCACGAAGGGGTGGACCCTTAGGGGCAACAGGTTGTGTTTTTTTTTTGGCACATGCTGGCCACTCTTTTGGCACAAAGGGGGGACCCTTTTGGCATGCAAGGGGGGACCGTTAGGGAATTTTTTTTTGTCACATTGTGGCGACTCTTTTGGCACAAAGGGGGGACCCTTCTGGCACGCAAGGGGGGACCCTTAGGGCACACGTTTTTTTTTTTTGGCACACGGTGGCGACTCTTTTGGCACAAAGGGGGGACCCTTTTGGCACGCAAGGGGGACCCTTAGGGAAAATTTTTTTTTTGTCACATGGTGGCGACTCTTTTGGCACAAAGGGGGGACCCTTTTGGCAAGCAAGGGGGGACCCTTAGGGGGAAAAAAATTGTCACATGGTGGTGACTCTTTTGGCACAAAGGGGGGACCCTTTTGGCACGCAAGGTTGGACCCTTAGGGCACACAGGTGGTTTTTTTGGCACATGCTGGCGACTCTTTTGGCACAAAGGGGGACCCTTTTGGCACGCAAGGGGGGACCCTTAGGGCACACATTTTTTTTGGGCACAAAGGGGGGACCCTTTTGGCACGCAAGGGGGGACCCTTAGGGCAAACTTTTTTTGTCACATGCTGGCGACTCTTTTGGTACAAAGGGGGGACCTTTTGGCACAAAGGTGGGACTTTTGGCATGCAAGGGGGGACCCTTAGAGCACACGGGTTTTTTTGGCACATGGTGGCGGACTCTTTTGGCACAAAGGGGGGACCCTTTTGGCACGCAAAGCGGGGACCCTTAGGAATTTTTTTGTTCACATGGTGGCGCTTTTGGCACAAAGGGGGACCTTTGGCACGCAAGGGGGGACCCTACGGACACAGGTTTTTTTTTTGGCACATGCTGGGACTCTTTGGCACAAAGGGGGGACCCTTTGGCACACAAGGGGGACCCTTATGGCACACAGGTTTTTTTTTTGGCACAACGGTGGCGGAACTTTGGCACAAAGGGGGGACCCTTTTGGCACGCAAGGGGGGGACCCTTAGGGACACGGGGTTTTTTTTGGCACACTGGTGGCGACTCTTTGGCACAAAGGAGGGACCCTTTGGCACGCAAGGGGGGACCTTAGGGAATTTTTTGTCACATGGTGGTGACTCTTTTGGCACAAAGGGGGACCCTTTGGAGATGCAGGGGGACCCATAGGGAATTTTTTTTTTTGGCACATGGTGGCGACTCTTTGGCACAAAAGGGGGACCTTTTGGCATGCAAGGGGGGACCCTTGAGCACATGGGGTTTTTTTTGGCACACGGTGGCGACTCTTTGGCACGACAAGGGGGGACCCTTTGGCACGCAAGGGGCGACCCTTAGGGCACACAGGTTTGTTTTTTTTTTTTTTGGCACATGCTGGCCGCTCTTTGGCACAAAGGGGGGACCCTTTTGGCACGCAAGGGGGGACTCTTGGGCAAACTTTTTTGGCACATGCTGGCGACTCTTTTGGCACAAAGGGGGACCCTTTTGGCACGCAAGGGGGACCCTTAGGGAATTTTTTTTTTTTTGGCACATGGTGGCGACTCTTTTGGCACAGAGGGGGGACCATTTTGGCACGCAAGGGGGGACCCTTAGGGATTTTTTTTTTGTCACATTGTGGCGACTCTTTTGGCACAAAGGGGGGGACCCTTTTGGCACGCAAGGGGGGACCCTTAGGGCACAGGGTTTTTTTTTTTTGGCACACGGGTGGCGACTATGTTGGCACAAAGGGGGGACCCTTTTGGCACGAAGGGGGGTCCCGATTAGGGAAATTTTTTGTCACATGGTGGTGACTCTTTTGGCACAAAGGGGGAACCCTTTTGGCACGCAAGGGGGGACCCTTAGGGCTAACTTTTTTTTTGTCACATGCTGGCGACTCTTTTGGCACAAAGGGGGGACCCTTTTGGCATGCAAGGGGGGACCCTTAGGGCACACAGGTTTTTTTTTTGCACATGCTGGCGACTCTTTTGGCAAGAAGGGTGGACCCTTTTGGCAAGCAAGGGGGGACCCTTAGGGGATTTTTTTTGTCACATGGCGGCAACTCTTTTAGCACAAAGGGGGGACCCTTTTGGCACGCAAAGGGGGACCCTTAGGGCAAAGTTTTTTTGTTTTTTTTTGGCACACGGTGGCGACTCTTTTGGCACAAAGGGTGGACCCTTTTGGCAAGCAAGGGGGGACCCTTAGGGGATTTTTTTTTGTCACATGGTGGCGACTCTTTTAGCACAAGGGGGG
>CM033476.1:152596013-152800577 GCA_019447015.1 Hymenochirus boettgeri
TGTCCACCCTTTCAAAAAAATTATTTTTGACATATAGCAAGGCTTCCCCCCCAGCCCCAACCGCTATAATAAAATCATTAGAAACTCCCCCGATCTCTACTTACCTTACCTCTTTCCTCCGCCGCATTCTCCCTGCCCTCAGCTGCACGGAACTGCAAGCAGGGGGCGGGACCAGCAGCCGCGTCTGTGATTGGCTGAAAGGCAGCCAATCACGGACGCGGCTGCCAGCTGCTTAGAACACCGGGGTAAAGAAGTAAGGTAAGTAGAGTTCGGGGGAGCCTCTGATAATTTTATTATAGCGGTTGGGGCTAGGTGGGGAAGGAATTACAGGCAGCAAAGGAGTTTCACGCTAGGGGGTGGGAGGCCAAAACGGGAGGGAGAGGGAGAGGGCTCTTCTGCGCATGGCAAAATTTTCCCGGAGGGAGAACAGGAGGCAGAGTCCTATATGGACTCTGCAGTACTCCTGGTGGGCAATTTTTTGGACTTTGCGGGGGGATTATAGTTTTGGGGGTGGACATGCCCTTTAAAGGTAGCAAGCAGTGCCAGGCAGCAACTGCCAGAGCCAGCATGGTATTATCTTGTATAAAAAGAGAGGTATGGATTCCAGGTGAGGAAAAGTTTGTTATTTTCCTCTTTGCAAAGCATTGGTAAGGCCCATTGGGAATATGCAGTGCAATTTTGGAATCCTGTGTACAAAAAGGACATCTTTGAATTGGAAAGAGTTCAGAGAAGGGCTACTAAATTAATAAGGGGATTGGGGAAGCTTGAATTTGAGGAAAGACTGAATAAGTTACAATTATGTATGCTGGAGAATAGGCGCTTGTGTGTCTTCTATGCGCATAGAAGACAAGGTCCGTCCGGACCTGTCAGATCAAGGGCCGGGGGAGCGAGCAGGCGGGCAAGTTTCTTACCTTCTTTTCTGGCTCCTGTTTGTTCTATTGAAGAACGGAAGGTAAGGCACAGCTCCTTTACCTCCCGTTCTTCAATAGAGCTGGATTCCTAAAAGTCAATATTAGGAGTAGAGATACCCTTTAAGAGATATTCTGCTCCAAAAAAGGAAACTGGTACTTAGCTCTATATGATGTTCCTCCTTCCTACTCTCAGTTTGCAGGCACAAGTTGATGCGATGCGCGCTAAAAGGAAAGTTGATGCGATGCGCGCTAAAGGGGAAGTTGATGCGATACGCACTAAGGGGAAATTGATGCGATACGCGCTAAAATGGAAGTTGATGCGATGTGTGCTAAAAGGGAAGTTGATGCAATACGCGCTAAAGGGGAAATTTATGAGATACGCACTAAAGGGAAAGTTGATGCGATACGCTTTAAAGGGGAAGTTGATTCAATACGCGTTAAAGGGGAATTTGATGCGATACGCTTTAAAGGGGAAGTTGATGCAATATGCGTTATAGGGGAAGTTGATGCGCTGCGTGCTAAGGGGGAAAGTTGATGCCATACGTGCTAAAGTTGAAATTAATGCGAAAGGCACTAAAGGGGAAGTTGATGCGACACGTGCTAAGCGGGAGTTGATGCGATAAGCGCTAAAGGGGCAGTTAATGTGATACATTCTAAAGGGAAAGTTGATGCGGCATGCGCTAAAGGGGAAGTTGGTGCGATATGCCTAAAATAGGAAGTTGGTGCAATATGTGTAAAAAGGGGAAGTTGGTGTGATACGTGTTAAAGGAAAGTTGGTGTGATACATTTTAAAGGGGTAGTTGATACGATATGCGTCAAAGGGGAAGTTGGTGTGATACTGAATCCTCCATTGTGTTCCCCCCCCCCCCCTCCCGAAGGTTACCAGATTTGCGGATCAGCTAACCCACAGTGAGTTTGAATGAGTCAGGTTTGGATAGAAAGTGATTTATTTCTTTTAAGTGTCTGTGTATATGCATTTATATGTGAATTTAATTAAAAAGATGAAATCCATTAAAGGTTAAGACAATAAAAAAACAGTTACAAGCTTTCATTATCTGTTTACAGCCAAAATGTTCCAAAATTCAGTGTAAAAATGTATGCAGTAGGTTTGACCAACAAAATCTTGACAGTGAAAACAGTAGTTTCGACCCAAAGCCAGGTTTGGTTGAAACTTGGGTTAATCCCTAGTAATAATCAAAATAAGTTCATTTGTGGCGAGAACAAAAAAGAACAATTCTGATTGGTGAATATTGTTTACTAATCTGGATGACAAAGTATTATTATGCTGTTGTAGTGTTTCTCATATATTTACTGATTGCATAATCATATTTTGGTAATGACTCAAAGCATTCGATACTCCATGGGTGTGTTTGGTTTTATAAATGTGGGTTGAACAAGAATTATAATGGCAGACTTGAACAGGGAATGCAAAGAGGGTGAAGTCAATATTAAAATGTTTTAGCATGACTGAACACATAGTGTGGAAACTCTGCCCACAAACACTTACTGTGTTGCTTTTTTAGGCTCAGTTTATCATCACCTCATAATATTGTAGTAGTTGTACCATTTGCATATTTTTATTATAGGTCTATAAATAATATTCTGAACATTATTTAAGTACTGAACACAGTGCCCCAGTTTATAGGGATATACATGTTTAAGGCTGATATTTTGGGCCAGCCGACAAATACTTTTGTATTTAGGTTGAGCAGGCTGAAATATCACTGGTACTTTTTCATCCACTGCCAACCAATGTTGCCCGTTTTTCATCCAAATCTATGAAAACAACCGGACAGGTTAGTTAATTTGGCCCAATTGTGTGCTCTACTATGCACACTGTATTTTTGTAATAAAATCTCTTAAAGGGCATGTCCACCCCCAAAACTATAATCCCCCCAACTACTGGCCCCATCATGTAGTGTAGTGTAATCCTTACCTCACATCCCAGCTCCATATGGTTCTCCTGTAGTCCCCCCCCCCAAAGTCCCAAAAACTGCCCACCAGGAGGATAGCAGAGTCCATAGAGGACTCTGCCTCCTACCTGGCCTCCGGGAGAAGTTTGGCATGCGTACTGCAGCCCTTCTCCCCCTCAGGATTCCCTCCCCCTAGCGTTAAACCCTTTAACTATAAGATTCCCCCTGTCCCCCCAACCGCTATATTTATATTGTTAGAAAGCTCCCCAAACTTTACTTACCTTCCCTCTTTCCCCCGCCGAAATGCACACATGGACAGGGGGAATCTTATATTAAAAAAACATTTTTAGGGTGGACATACCCTTTAAAAAGAAAAGCGATGCATCATTTTAATCAGCTATGAATTTGTAAATAAATTTTAAAAAAAGTTTAGCCTAAAGATTTAGTCAACTAAGTTACAGGTCAATTCAAACATTTGTTTATGAAAAACTCTTCACAGTGTAACTGACCCAAGGGGCATTTTCTTCATAACATTGTCAAAAGCTCAGAGTTGAGGACAAGGATAGTAGTCAGCATTACGCAGAAAAAAAAAATCAGAAACTAAAGGTGTCTGGGTAGAGGAAATTCTGCTTCTTCTAGAAAAAAGGAGGAGATTTAGTTACCTGGCATAAATTATCCAAGGTGTTGTTTCTATCGATGGCACGAACACAGTGGTTAAGGTATGCAGTCTATAAATAACTACATTTAATGGTTACCTGCAATGCAAATGGGAGGATGATTCAGTGGGCAAAGAATTCAAATTCCCTACTTCTACATTACACCTGCTTTGGAGAAAGTTTAAAAAAAACCCGCACAATATACATCAATGACACATTATATTCTTTATTACTTGCAATTAGGGTTAGCTAAAACTCCCGATCACCAAGCCATATTTGTATTTTACTAACACAGCAAAATCAGAGCCGTGAGCAAAATAACTTCGATTTCTACATAGCTTTCTTTATATGAAATTTGTGGTGTGTCTCGCTTATTTCTGAAAACCAGCAAAATCCTTTCAGGCTTAACAAAAAGATCTTTTAGGGATAACAAGAACAGACCAAACAGTCAATGCTACCCACATATGTATACATTAAAATATACAGAAGAATAAAAGTCAGTGGTTCGCAACCTTTTTTCAAATTGTGACACCTTTCTGTTGGGACACACATACCAGTATAGTTTTTTTTATAAAGTCTACAGTGAATTTTCAAATATAATTTGATTACAATCACTGTAAGTGCTTGTACAATATGGCTTTGGGGGTGGTAAAATTAGAAAAATGTCAGGTCCCTTAAATAAGGGACTATTTTTTTTAAGGGAAATATCTGCTGGTGTGTACCTATCCTAAAGGAGAACTATACCATCAGAAACCCTCCCAAGTCAACACCCCCCCTTAATAGTATCAAAGATGAGGGCCTAAAACACTAGGTCCTCCCACCTGAGTTTCCCACCTGCTCTTGCTCTGCCTCCTTGCCGGTTCCTGGGCATAATAGATGGTATGAGTCGATTATTCAGTGCTTAGTTTGGGGTAACTAAAGCAAACCCAGGGATGAGGACCTAGCGGTTTAGGTCCTCATCATGAGTACTATTAGAGAAGGGACGGTGGTTTAGTATGGTATTTTTTCCCTTTAACTGGTTAAATGCAAACAGGTTATGATATAAAAAAAAAATAAAAGGGCTTATTATAACTGGTGATCATTGTGTGGTATAATCCAACAATACAGTATGTGATAAGTTCCTTAAATAGGCAAAGATACAGAAAATAATTTCACATCTCTTGAAAACTTGGAGTTAATGTTTTATTTTCCTAAGAGGATTTCCTCAAGATCAGAAAAGCAAGTCTGCATGATTGGGTCTAATTATGTCCTTTCTGTCCTAATGAATGTTATAAGGGAGGCTGAAATATTGAATCTGCAATAAATTGTGCTTAATATACCAAGTTAATTTATCATTTTATACATTCTGATTTTAACTATTTCTGCTCCAGATGCCTGGGACCCAGGGTCCTTTTGAAACAACCAACAACACAGCAGAAGATCAAGAACGAGACCCCTATGTAGCGAAATGGAACATTGCAATCCTTGCAGTTATTTTTTTGTTTGCCACATTTGGCAACTGCCTGGTTCTCCTTACATTACTGAGAAGACGAAAGCACAATGCCCTAATGCACACCTTTATGATTCATCTCTGCCTTGCAGATTTGGTGGTTTCATTATTCCAGGTCCTTCCACAGCTAGTTTGGGATATAACTGACCGTTTTCGTGGCCCAGATTTCCTTTGTCGTGGAGTTCGGTACCTTCAAGTTGTGGGCATGTTTGCTTCCTCATACATGATTGTAGCCATGACATTTGACAGACACCAGGCAATTTGCCGGCCGATGATGACCTTTAGGAAAGGATCAGCACGGTGGAACATTCCAGTTTGCTTGGCATGGATTGCCTCTGCCATCTTCAGTCTTCCACAGATCTTTATTTTTTCCAAAAAAGAGGTCCACACAGGTGTGTTTGATTGCTGGGGTACATTTATAGAACCATGGGGTGTTAAAGCCTATGTGACATGGATGACTTTAGCAGTCTTCATTCTGCCTGCTTTGTTTATTGGCACATGCCAAGTGTTAATCTTTAGGGAGATTCATCACAGCCTCTATACAGGCCCAGAGCATTCCCCAGGACCCAGGAGGAAAGGGAAACTAATAGGGGGGAGGAATGGCACACGCAGTGCTTCAGATTCAGGAGTGACTAGTGCTATGGCGAAAACTGTTCGCATGACTCTTGTTATCGTGCTTGTGTATACATTGTGCTGGGCTCCGTTTTTTATTGCTCAGCTTTGGAACGTCTGGAATCCAACAACAGCAGCTGGAAGTAAGTAGCTTAGTTAACATTCAAATATATATTGTTCTAAATAAGTTTTAATGTAGAATACTGTGTATCAATGTGTATAAAACTTACGTTTTTTTTTGTGTATAAAAACTTAAAGGGCTTGTACACAAGCCCCTGTGCACTGCAGCAACAGAAGGGGCTGGACCGGTAGTGGCATCAGTTATCGGCTGAGATGCGATGTCGTGGTAAGTATATTTAGGAGCCACTGAGAAACTTGGAGGGAATTAAGTTAAAAGTTACATTTTTGTTTTGGGGGGGGGGGGTGGACATACCCTTTAAACTACCCGTGTCTTCTGCAATAGGATAACATACAATAAGTTTAAGAGCATGTCCACTTCTCACAGTAAATTTCATGTAAACCACCAAGACCCCCACAAACCCTAAGATCACAACACATACCTTGGTCCCAGATGCTCCCACACAGAGATATCCAGCACCAAATCTTCTGGTCCATTGCTTTACAAGCTATTAAGAAAATCACTCATCTACAAAGGAGATGGGTTGGGAAGATGCTGTAAATCATAGTACAATCATACCCATGACAAATGGCTGCTACCCAGGAGGATGAAGTGCTGGATATTTCTCCACAGAAAAATGTGAAACAAATGTAAGTATTGCCATATTGGGGGGGGGGGGGGGGGGGGGGAGTCCTGGTGGTCGTCAATACATTTATTGTGGGGGAGGTAGTTTGTTGACAAAGTAAAAAGTAATTAATAGGTTTTAACAAATAATATCGAAAACTAGAACAGGGGTGCCCAACCAGGGACAGGCTGGATGCTGCAATAGTGGCACCGGTTGCTTGACTCTGCCCCAACCTGCCCTGAATCCACCCATTACCATGCCCACCTGGCTTTAAATTTTTCTGAGCGGCGGCAGTTGGGCATCACTAATTTACTAATTAACTGTAACTATCAGTCACCTTTACACAGTAGGGGAGAAATCACTTGGCTTCCCTTAACCAAATGAAATTAAAGTTTCACCAAATAGTAAAACAGGCTTTACCTCTGCATATATCTTGCCACCTATGTAAACTCTAGTTCTAGTTTTTAGTTAATATCAGTATGGGAATAGCCATATCAATTAAGAGGAATATTGTATTTTATTGGACAAAAATGAGCAGAAATAAGGAAAAGAGGAAGATGGAACCATCTGATAGGTCAGTAATTGGCACTCTGCAGCACGTGAATGCTGGGAGTAGTAGTTTTCAAAATATTTGGAGGACTACTAGTTGCTTATTCCTGAGAAATTGAATCTCCCCCCGTTTATTCGGGACAGTTACCGTATATGCTCGAGTATAAGTCGAATTTTTCAGGCTTTAAAGTTAGCCTGAAAACCTAACCTCGACTTATACTCGGGTCAAGTCCTAATTTAGATCCAAAATCTGCAATTGCGGATAGTAACCAGTAGGTGGCGCTGAGTTAACCTGCATAGAAAGTTACTGGAGCTGTTCTGCCTTTACAATCCTTCCTGCTTCCTGTAGTCTGGCTGCTGGACTCTCTCAGCACTGTCATTGCTCATCTGGATGCTGTAAATCTGATGGGTCTCCTCAGTTTGGGGCAAAAAACAGCTGCTAGTTCAGTGCAAAAGAAAGCTTGAAACTACAACTCTCGGGTGACATTTTTAACTATTGGGATCAAAGGGGCCCTTTACTATATGGGGGCCAGAGGGCCCTTTACTATATGGGGGCCAGAGGACCCTTTACTATATGGAGGTCAGTAGAATTGTAAATGATGGTAACTTAATTAAAAGTTTACCGAACCTTGCCACTCCACATGTTTAGAAACTGAAACTCCAAGCAACAAAGCATGCTGGGAGTTGTTGTTTCCAAAAATCTGGAGTGCCAAGGAATTGGGGGTTACTGGTACTTGATTTGGCTATTACTGTGTGGGATTCATGTATGGGAATTCTGCTGTCCATTTAAAGGGTTACTTATTTCTACCCTCGGCTTATACTCAAGTCAATCAGTTTTTTACATATTCTTCAGGTAAAAATAGGTACCTCGGCTTATACTCGAGTATATACGGTATAGAACTCGATATCGTTTTAGCTGCACTGATTGGTAAAAGCAGGTAAGGTTTTTTTTGTTTTTTTGTCTTTTACTGTGCTTTACTTTTATTGGGTACCAGTAACATATGAAATGGTAGTAAGTTGCTGTGTCATTTGAGTATTTGCAGAAAGTCGATACATCATCTCTATTTCTACGCTTTATCTATTCATCCTGGTTAAGAAACTGTGGTTTTATGACCTTCGAGAAAATGATTTACACATGTATCGTGTTTAAACCCGTAAGTCTTAATCAGAACTATCACGGTTTAAACAAATTACCAAAAAAAGCCACTTTGTAGGCAAAAATTCCAATCATCCCATAAATACGTTAAATGTTAATAACTGATCGTAAAACTGCCATGAACCCTATGTATTATTTTCCAAAATTTCCTTCTCTTGGAAATGTAACAATAAGTTCAATGTAGCAGATTCAGTAAAAACGGTTATTCCCACGATATGTCACTGAAGATGATTCGAATCACCGGTAGTTTAGATATTTTACATTTTTGATTCCTGCCAAGACACAAAGTCTAATAGAATATTCCATGAAATAGGGACTTAAACAAATATATTACAGGCTGCATGAGCTTTTGAAGCGGTCCATGGAGGAGGCATGGATCTTTATGACCCTGGCCAGTGAGGAAGAAAACAGAGGATGTACAATTGTTGCAGGTGGATCTAGATAGATTGTCACATTGGGCTGCTAAGTGGCAAATAAGATTCAATGTTGAGAAATGTACGGTGATGCATTTTGGACTTAAAGGGCAACTCCACCCTCATAAGAACATTTTTTAGAAAGAATGGCCTCTTTAAAATATGTTGATATATCGTGGTTTGTCCTATGAATTTATTACTGTATGCCTGCTATGCTTCTGGATGCCTCATGGAAACTGAGCAATTTAGAAATCTGTGCTGAGCATGCTCAGAAGAGGCAGAATAACCGTTATTGAGGCACAGGATGATCCAAAAAAATCAAACCCAAATGGGCCATGGTGCAGGGACTACTAACGACTTATATCAAGCACAAACAGAAGAAAAAGAAGCAGTTCCGCACTCATGATTTATAAATAACAATAAAAACCCTTTATTATGTTAGTATGTTAGTCATCCAAATTGGGGTACAAGGCACAAAAACAGAAAGAGAATAAAAACATTAAAACCTAGAAAATATCATTGAAGTCTTTGGACGAAACGCGTTCGGCGTTGCCTCACTAGCCGGTCTTTCGGTTTCCTGTCTACAGACCCTCTTCTCTGTTTGGCCCCCCTATTGTGTCGATATGCTGCAGCATTACTGACAGATAAGTGTGTACTCTCTTGTAATACACTTGACTATTACTGACATACTTGACTAGAGGGTTATGTGCACTAGACACTTTACCATTGTAGCAGGTTACACCGATTCAATGATATTTTCTAGGTTTTAATGTTTTTATTCTCTTCCTGTTTTTGTGCCTTGTACCCCAATTTGGATGACTAACATCCTAATATAATAAAGGGTTTTTATTGTTATTTTGTAAATCATGAGTGCGGAGCTGCTTCTTTTTCTTCTGTTTGTGCTTGCTCAGAAGAGGCAGACAGGGAAATAACATTCAGTCATTGGCTGTGATGTCAACTGTAAAATCCATAACTGACAGTTGCTACTGGAAAAACCAGGAAGCAGAAACAGGGGAAACAGGACATTGGGCAGGATTTCAGGTTAGACTTATAGATTTCAGATTTCAAACTATTACCATTTTGGGTTTTGGGGGTGATTTACCTGTATGTAAGTTTTCATTTCAATGTTTGGACTTGCCCTTTAAAAATCCTTGTGCTGCTTATACTATTTATACTTTAAATGGCTCTGTGTTAAGTGAATCCCTGTTAGAAAAGGATCTTGGAGTTTTGGTGGATGACAAACTTAAAAGTTAGAGCCAGCATTGGTATTGTCTTGTATAAAGAGAGGTATGGATTCAAGGGAGAAGAATGTTGGAATATGCAGTGCAATTTTGGAATCCTGTGTACAAATAGGACATCTTTGAAATGGAAAAGGTTCAGAGAAGGGCAACTAAGTTAATAAGGGGATTGGGGGAACTTGAATAAAAAGAGAGATTGGATAAGTTACTGAGTATAAATACATTAACGGGCCATACAATAAACTATCTGGGGCATTGTTCACCAATAGAACATGTCAGAGGAATCGCGGACATCCCTTAAGACTTGAAGAACAGAAGTTTAGGCTTCTCACTGTAAGATAGGTAGAGCTATGGAATTGTCTTCAAGTGGACATTGTGGTGGAAGGTTCATTGGAAAGTTTTTTTTAAAAAAGCTGGATGAGTTCCTGCAAACAACGAATGTTGCAAGTTACTGGTATTGATATATATATAGAGTTAGAGTTGATTCTGGGATATTTCCGATTGCCACTTGAAGTCAGAAAGGAATCTTTTTTTCCCATTCATAAATTTGGTGGGGTTTTTCTGCCTTCCTCTGAATCAACAGTTAGGCAGGTAATAAGGGTATTGCTAGATGGGTTGGACTGGATAGACATAAGTCTTTATACTATTCTAAATATCTACATTCAGAGATCATGGAAACACAGAGGAAGGGACTCTGGGATTAAATTTCAAGAACTTATTACATGTATTACAAGTTAATATTTGTACAGGCCTGCTGTAGTTGGGGTGGTAACAGAGTTTTGACATTTGGAATGTTGTATACTTTGTGCAGTTTTGTCAGTTGGTTTGTTGGAAAATAGTGAAGTCAGATTAAAGTGGGAGTGGTTAGAAGAGGAGGGGGGGTACTGCTCTTGAGCACAACATGTGCTAGATTGAAGGCATGCAGCAACACACACCTCAAAGTAAGTGCAACTTACATATATTTATTTATAAATTAGGATGACTAATATTTTTTTAGTCTACTTTACCTTTAATTACTAGAGTGTAATTGTTATTTCTAAAGCCTGAACATATATAGAAATTGATAACACTAAATTTACAAGTCAGCCTGAGGTACAGTGGGATATTTTTCCTCAGTTTGTTTTAGGAATGTTCGTGATTATTGTGCTGAAATCAAAGTTTGTGTATCTATTCCAGATTTGACTGCTTACATAATGTGCTAAATCAGATGGTTGCATTTCCTCTGGGTATTTTCAGTTGAGATACTCAAGAGGTTGGAATTTGATTGATATGGTTATGTGCATCCTGCTGAGGATTTGGGAGAACTTACTTGGATGAGGTTTTAATTAAATTCGTAAGTGGTTCAGAAGCCTTGGAGAGAGGGAACATAATAAACATTAGCAACAACAGTTTGTGTTAAAGTTCTTTCATTTTAATATGTGGTTTTTATGTACAAAATAAACACAATGTTCCTTAATAATAATAGGTTAGACAGTAGCTTTTGGGCTCGTTCCAGGAGCTTTATGTCCGTTTTTGGTGCGTTTTTCTAAACAGAACATTTTTAAAAATGCAGGACACTTAGAATTCAATAGTACAGTTTAAACTATTGTGTTCTGTGTCCATTTGCATTCCGGTCCATTGCGTTAAAAAAACACACTGCTGCATGCATTTCATTCCATTCACAATTATTATTATGGATTCTTATAGCGCCAACATCTTCCGTAGCACTTTACAAATACATGTATACACCCCCACCATGGGGGTGAACGGTAGTAGCCTGCCACAAGCCCAAGAACCCTTCTGCAATCAGCCGTTTTTAAACAGCTGATCTCGCACGATTAGCTATTTAAAAGACCGGACCCAAACTTCCGGTTCAGTTCCCGGAAGTTCGGGTCTGGTCTTTTAAACAGCTGATCGCGCATATGTTTAATTTCATCAGCTGTTTATATCGCCGAAGGGATCTTAGAGGGAGTCTGGGACCCGGGCCCCTGCATACTTGTGGGAGTACCGGAGTGCCCGGAGGAAACTCACGTAAGCACAAGGAGAACAAACAAACTCCTGCTAACCACTGAGCCACCGTGCTGCCCCAACACATCTGTTTACTATATAAATATATGGAAACCGCATCGCAAATAAACAGACAGAAACGCAAAAACGGACAGAAACACACAGAAAAACACAATGTACATTTCTGTCCATTTTTAAATGTTGGTTTGAAAAATGCAGTGCACTTGCATTTGTCACCGCTTGTCCATGTTTTTTTTTTGCTATGGTGGATAACAGACCAACAATCATACACACATTCATTTGATAAAAGGTTCAAAACCTAACGCACATAGTGGGAAGAAATGTAGCAATTCTAGATACCTTATCTTAGGTCTAAACAGTTAATACTAGGATTCTGCTATCTTAGATCAGGGGTTCCTTAAAGGGTATGCCAGGGCACACTGGTGTGAATTCAAAAAGCCAGAGGTGTGCCTCAGAATTTTGGTAGTGGAAATATTTCCACCAGTATACCTTACATTTTTATTATTTTTTACTGTAAAAAAATATATTATCATAACATCAAAATCAATGTAATGTAATTACACTACATTGACTTGTATCAATATGCACTTTACAGTCCAACATTAAAAACACAGGTGTGCCTCGAGAAAAATTTGCATTGCCAAGTGCATTGCATTGCCAAGATCAGAAAAGCTTTGAGAACCCCTGTCTTAAATAATAATGGTATCTTTAATTTAGGAACCTGTAGACCAGCAACTACCAAGAATCAATGCAAGATGGTTATTTTTGTAATATTGTATAGCCAAATTACCATTAGAATATGGCTATAAGGTTGTGGCTGTAACTTCACAGCCAATTAATGAAAACGGCTGCACTGCTCACCTGCCTTACGCCTGCGCAACCACATATAGAGCTTACGATGTTGTAAAGGAGATGACAGAGAGTAGCGAGGGGTTTGGGGATGTTTAACAAATGGTAAAATGTTTTTATGCCCTTTAAGGGATATATTACTAGCAACATAATATTGATGAAATAGCCATTAAAGGGGATTATTAATATTAGTATTGTATTATATACAATATTATTATTGTATATATACTGATACAATAAAAATTATATAAAGATGTATTATAAGAACCCACTTTCTCCAATATACAGTTTAGTCATGTTCTTTAAAGGGCAACTCTAGTGAAAAAAAGTTATTTTAAATTGACCACGACTGGAAACTGTAATTTTTCCCAACCACCACTGTACCATTTTTGTTGATCTTCCCCCTATTTCTTTAAATATCCAATCTAAAACATCTTAAATTTCAGCTGTCAATCAAATGCCTTGTTGTCAAACTATCCTTCTGTGAGCAGTTTTGCTGTAGCTGGAATGGTGACAGAGCTTTGACAGTTGGAATGCTGTTTGGAGTTCTGACAGTTGGTTGGGGGGGGGGAAGTCAGGTCAGATTGAAGTGGGAGTGGTTAAAAAAGGAATGAGGAATATTGCTCCTGAGGAAATATTGCTCCTGTGCTACTTAGTATTTATTTATAGAGAAAAGTATTTTTTTCAGTATAGTGTCTCTAGAATTAAATTCTAATAAAGTTCAGGTGATTCCCAATCTGATGAGGACCTTATCTGCTTTATATATTCATTTTTGAATGCAAACCTTAAAATCGTTTTATTTATTTATGCTTCCTTTCTGCTTTCCATGGACGTTTGCTTGTTGTGGTGTAAGCCATTTCCAAGTCTATGGGTCTGGTGGCAAGTAAAGATTTGGCTCATAGGGAGGAATTTAAAATAAGCAGAGGCGCTTGGGAAGGAAAGGTTATAAATGGAGCAGTTCAGACCCTCATTACATGTAGAATCACCTAAACTTTCCTTCTCTTTTAACCATTCAAATAATTTACCTGAATGCAACAATCCACCTGTTTGTACAAAATCAGGTGTTGCTCATTGCCGACAGCCACACAGATTAAACGGATTTTAAAAAAACACTTCTAATAAAGAAGGCAGCAACAGTAAATGGGTGTGGGGAATTTAGTTCCTGCATCAGCTCGCGTGTTAACCTTTTGTCATATTCTCAAAGCTTTTTGTCCCCTGTATATTTTCAATTGTAAATATTCATTAGAGTCCTATGCAAACATGGAGCAATTGGGCAAATAGCTACCTGGCACGCTAAACGAGAAACAGATGCATTTAGAGGACATTGTCTTTGCTATAAACTCCAATGTATTATTCCCATAATACTTTCCTGTTTACAAGAAGCCCATGAGTATATTTTTTTACTGGTGCCAAATCTTACACCTCCATCATTTTCAAAGCCATAACTGACAACAAAATATTAGTAGCTCAGTGCACACACAGAGCATGTTGTGATTTATCATTTGAATCTTTAAGTAATACTTTAAGTCCATAAAACAGTGAAATAAGAATATTACTAGAAGCGAAACATGCTGAACATAAACTAAACCCCAAATATTCTTACCTCTCTCCATTCACTCCATGGAAATTTTAACCACTGCATTCGCATCCACAGCTAGTCCATTACTAGTAATACTGCCAAAAAGCATAGCCACCTCTACACCTACATACAGTAAATACACAAAACCAACTGCAATCACAGAATAAAATTCCAATGTACTATTTACAATTTCCCCAACCTCATCCATTCATACTACTTCTACCATTTTCTCTCCTTAAAAGGCCTTCCCCATTATTAACTAAAGGAAAATACTCTTATCACTGTATATGGGGCATTTAATCTGACCTTACACTAAGGTTGCCAACTTCCCCATGTAGATGTCATGTTTTTGGTTTTAAAGGAAATGTCACTGTCAAAACTGATGCAACTTTTTGCTGCTGATTGGAGCCTGATATTAAAATATTTTCACAGCTTCTGTGTGTGCGGTACCTCATTTTTATATTTGCACGCATTGCGGACATGGTAGGACGTCCGGGCACCAGCACAACTCTAAACGTTTTAAGCACATGCCAGTGGGGAGTGCATTTTCTCTATATTCTGGGCTATAAGAGATCTAAGAAGCCAAGTATAGACAATCATTCCAAAAACAATTATCTAAAGACTTTACAAACAGGTTGCTTGGCGGTGTCCAAGCAGCCATCTCTGTTCAAATACAGCGGGAATGGGGTAGCAATGCAGAGAGCATCTGCTACGTGGGAAAACAATAAGATCCCTCCCTGAGACGGTTAAGCTATCCAACTGGACAGATCACTTATCGATGACAGTACAAGTCTCTATGCATGTTAGATTGTTTGCCAATGTGGTTATTTGTCACCAGCTTTAACTGACAATTTAACGTCTGTAGTTCATTTTAGTGTAGAAACTCAAAGCAAATGTAATTGCACATAAGCTCTTAGTACATGAAGCTTTCCAAATCTACTGTTTTCTGGCATGTCACAGCAGTGAGGCGGCAAGATCACAGGTGAGGTTTACTGTAACGTAAATGCTTCAGACCTGACCCATAGCACTGTGATTGCATCACAAATGTTTGGGAAATTCAAACCAGAAACAATACAGCACTCCTAACAAATCAGGCGTTTTATCAACAATAATAAATCATTCTTATTTAACCTGCAACTCCAACCTTTTACATTTGATATTGTATTACCAGAGGTTCATATGCAGTATTGCTGTAAATATTCAAGTTCCATTAAAGTCAAAAGAAGGCATTTTCAGTGCTGTATATTACAAATAAAATAAACATTTAAGAAATTGTTTCAGATCAAATGGGTCATAAGCCATCGACCCTTACAAATGTGGGGTTTCTGGTAATGCTTTCTTTGGGGTACTAATAACCCTTTAAAATTCTAATATTAAGAGATAAATCTCTTGGTCTGTTGGTTGTCTCATACCTGTTTACCTAACAGAGTTGTCTAGTTTTGTACTTTGACACTAAATGCCACAGATTAAAAACAAATCAAACAGTTTGGTAGGTAAATAAGGTTATTTGCCAAAAGAACTGAAAATGTATATATTGCACTTGGCAAGACTCACACAGATATAGGTCATATGTGATTTCCTGTATTATCAAAGCAAATAGTTATTTTAATTCCCACTATTATTATGTAAATAGAGGTGATTCACTTGCACCTGTAAAAATGTATTCAATCTGAGAATAAATACATACACATAAGTACAAAATCAAGGTTTGTAATGAAAGAGAACTAAAGGAATAGTTCACATTAGAAAGGGAACTATTATTTTAATGTATTGATTGGAGGTCGAGAGGTTAAGGAGTTGTGTCTTACCTACCGTTCTTCAATCAATATCTCAAGAGCCAGGGACGAAGATTGCACAAACTTACCTTTCGTGCGATCCACTGCAGCAGCACTGAAAATTCCCAACCACTTCCAGGTTCTAATCAACTATAGCACGCATAGTCCCCAGTGTTCCATAATAATTTGTGTATAAAGCTGTCAATATTACAATACTGTCATATTACGTTAGTAGCTATATAAATTGCAGAGAAAATAGGCTAAATTAGTTCACACACAGGGGTGTTTTGTGCGTCATCGACCTCTAAGGTCAGCCACCTCTGCTGACAGCCTTTCAGTGAGATTAACAGAGGTGCTCTACTGAGTCGCAGCGCACTTTTCGGGGGTTGAAGTTGCTCAGAAATCGCAAGCCTAGCTGCCGTTAAATACTTATATGAGGGTGAGATTTACCCAGATCTGTGCAGCCTCTGGTAAATCTGCTTTGGGAGGCTTTTCCCAGAGCAAATACGTGCCTCAGCCCTCTCTAAGAGTATGTCTCGCAGGCTGAAATGTGCACTACTGCTTATATAACTATATGGAGCAGACGGTCATGCAAGGCTTTGGACAATTGTAGGACTTTTTAATTAATTCACATCAGGCCCTGACCCAAATGAGCTTACAATCTAATTTGACACATACTACCTATGTCTTTAGGATTGCAGGGGGAAAACAGGGTACCCAGGGGAAACCCACGCAAGCACAGGGAAAACATACAAACTCCTTGCAGATGTGTCCAATTGCTGCCATTTCATCAGCTTTGATTTTTGTGTGCGCGTTGGCACTAGAAAAGGCTGCATGAGGCAAAACACCTGGAAATCGCAGTAAAATGTCAAAAAAATCAAACACAAAATATACAACAAAGGACCAAATTGTTGAAATATTTGATCAAGCAAGAAAGGCTTTTAAAATAAGAGGTGATGCAACACAGTTTTAAAAACATCCTTACTTTAACTATGTTGCTGCCATAAAGTTCAAAATGAGCCTACTGTATACTTAAAGGACAGTTATACTTACCTTCCCCACTCCCTTCCTCTTTTCATCTTTAAAAGTGCACAGGGTAAGGACCTAATCCAATAGGTCGTCACTCTGGGTTTAGCCTAGCTCAGCTGTAATGAATGCCTTAACTTTCCATAGCTTGTCCAGTCCACTTTCTCTGTCTGGAATCCGGCCAGTGGGAAGACGCACCTAGCGCTTCTTTCCAAAGGTCTTATGCTGACAGACAGAGGTGCAAAGCTTGACTGGACCAGCAAAGGAAATTTAAGGTTTCTATTACAGCAAATCCGGAATTAACCCTCATTTTCCCCCAACATAATTCTAGGTAAATAAAAGCAGTATGACAAAGGCTGAGAATATTTCATGCAGCCCAGGCTAGCCAGGACAGCAACCTGAACTTTTGAAGTATTTTGTAAAGTTTCTACAATTAATATAATCAATAAACAAGAACATTGAGTTCTTGTTTATTGAGGGATTTTTAATATTTGACTTTGAATTTGCCTTACCCTACTGGAATAAATGTCAGGCATTACGGGTAGGGTAAAAAGGTTAAACAAGATGCAGATGTCTTTGTCAAGCCTCTACTGCTATATTACATTAGATTTTACTAAGAAATGTATTTGACTAGCAATTGTGAACATTACATACATAGTTACATCAACCTAACAGTTAATCCAGATGAAGGCAAAAAAAAAACAGCTATAAAAAAGGGAGGGAGGGATTACTTCCGGACTCCAAATGCCAATCAGAAAGTATCCAGTGTTCTCCCTAGGGTCTTTTAGCCGGGCGGCCCACCCGGCTACTTTTTCATGCCACCCGGCTGGAAAAAAATTCTTGAGAGAACACTTGTGATTTAAAAGAATTTAGAAGTAGGTTTAATAGGTGTGCCAATAGGTCCGTAAAAACTCCCCCCAAAACTGCTCAGTCCAGACCCCTTTTTTACACCTGCAAGAATATTTTAGCAAGTTAACTAGCTTTTCCAAGATCTCCAAGGACACAAAAGGGTGTCACATGTGCTTGTGCTGCTATGTTACATGGGTTACCTGCAGGTGTTGACGAACTACAACTCCTTGCATTCTACAACCATGGAATGCTGGGAGTTATAGTTTTCAAACATCTAGTGGGACGAAAGTTAGACATCCCTGATCTATATAATGAGCATGATGCAGTGTACATTTTCCCTTCCCACCAAATTTCCACGTCCTACCCCACCCGGCTACTTTTTCATGCCACCCGGCTACTTTTTCATGCCACCCGGCAGGAAAAAAAATTCTGGGGAGAACACTGGTATCCCTGGATCAACCAGAACTATGGTATATATTAATACCATTTATTCTCAATAATTTTTAGTTTTAGAAACTTATCAAGCTCACTTTTAAAGCTATTCAATGAACTTGCCATTACCACATCTGCTGGAAGACAGTTTCACTGTTTCATGTAAAGAAACCTGTCCAACCTGAAGATGAAATTTCTTCAATCTTAAAAGATGTCCGAGTCCTCTGATATGACCTATTAGTGAACAATGCTCCAGAGAGTTTATGTGTGGCCCATTAATACAATATAGCACCCACCCTAAATGATCTCAACTGGGACAGCTTTAAATATAAAGCTGACCATACACTTGGCCAATAATAAGTAAATACCTTTGCAAGGGGATTACAATGGGATTTGCTGCTTATTGGTTAAAGGGTATCTCCACTCGTATTTTTAACATTTTGGAATCCAGTTCTATTGAAGAACGGGAGGTAAAGGAGCTGTGCCTTACCTTCCGTTCTTCAATAGAACAAACAGGAGCCAGGAGAGAAGGTAAGAAACTACCCGCTCGCTCGCTCCCCCGGTGTGTGTCTGACAGGTCCCGACGGACCTTGTCTTCTATGCGCATAGAAGACAAGGTCCGTCGGGACCTGTCAGACTAAGCGCCGGGGGAGCGAGCAAGCAAGTTTCGTAACTTTTCTCCTGGCTCCTGTTTGTTCCATTGAAGAACGGAAGGTAAGGAACAGCTCCTTTACCTCCCATTCTTCAATAGAACTGGATTCCAAAATGTTAAAAATACGAGTGGAGATACCCTTTAAGTGTATAGCACAAAAATGACGGAGTCACTATGCTGAAAAACTACAAGCCATTGGTTCAGGTTGAAAAGTTCCATAGCTCCCGTTAAGCTAGCCATACACTGGAAGAAGTTCTTCTGATCGGATTTCTGATCGAGTGCAACAAAACATAAATCTGATCAGCAGAACCGCTTAAAGCCTTCTACCTTGAGCCTCTGTTCTTTCCACTGTGAAGAGATGGGGACTAATAATGGGCTTGGGGGAAATATTTCTGCCTGGACGATCTTAATTTTTCCTAAAACTGATCGACATTGCCGAATGGAAAAATAGAAAATGTTTTTTTGATCGATCGAATGGATTGAATTTATCAGATCACACAAAATGTCTACTAAACTAGAGGGAGCCGATAACATCCCCAGGTAAGTGGCCAAACAATGATTGCTCCATACATAAAGTAAAGGAAGATGTTATAGTGGTATTTGCAAACAAACACAAATTATTAGCAGATTCCAACAAAATCTGCTGTAAATTAGCGACCAAGTTGCACCTATGGCCACCTATATATTGACTAAATCCATTGAGACATTTTATACAGTACAGCATATAACGGGCCTAGACATTGCCCCTCTACTGACAGAACCTGATCTAATAACCATATGACTTGTAATGGTAAGCACCACGGAAGATGTTGGCGCTTATATAAATCATAATAATAATAATAATATAAAATAATATACAGTAGGATAGCTTTACACTAAAACAAAGTTTCCATGATATAGCTTAGATACTGTTGGTTAAAGCTTGTTCTTAGTATTCCTAACCACAAATATGCTCTAAAACCTTTAGTATAGAAAGCCCTTCAGCTACTGCCCCATTTGCTAGTCAGTGAGCTTGGACATGCTCAGTGTATACAACCAGGAAGAGAGCCAGAAGATTTCAAGCCACAACCCAACCAACACCACTGTGGCTCACAAACTCAAGCCTTGTGTCTAGAAGCACTACAAATCACAAAAATAAACAATCAGGTAAGCTTGGATACATAATAATTAAGCCAAACTCACTCACATAACAGTGGTTGGATCGGGTGGATGCTGGCTATATTGGAGCACAATCCTTTCGTTCCGATACAAGTCTGGTCTCCACATATATAAGTATGTACTCCCAGGGCGGTTCCCATCGAGGGTAAATATAACAATGGGAAATGAGCTCACCTCGTGCGTAACAGCCTCAAGCCCTGCTAGACTTTAGTCGCTTCAACTGGGATTAATCCCGCAACAGCATAAGGTTAAAACACAATCTTTATTACACAATACAAGACGCTCACATCTGACCACAAACGACGCGTTTCATTCCTGAATGGAACTTCATCAGATGTTTATACAATTAGCTACTTTGAAACTCACTGTGGAGGAGGGGACTAAAACTGAAAGTGAACTCCTATATTCATTGTGAGATACTTCTCTAGTAAATTGCATAGATCATTAATTAAGAAAGCTCTATGTGATTCCAGCACAACTCATAGTACATGTAGCTTCAAAGACCCTTGTGAGACCTTGAAAGCTGATGCTACCCTGCAGTTTATTTTCCAGACTTTAAATAGATTGTAAAAATGGGCTGATGGTTTAGAAAATGATGAAATTTATCGATTTTCTTTCGAAAGGACAGAATAAGTAAGTGTAGCCGATAACAAAGAACAAAACCTAGCTAATTTATAAACACAGCAAATACACACAAGGCCAGAGTTCACAGTTAGAGTACAGCAGGTCAGTGTGGAAAGGCTACTAGGGGAGTATTAGTTTCACAACAGCTGCAGCTGTTAGGGATCCTGGGGAATGTAGATTCATAACAGGACTACATGTTTGGCATCCCTGTTATTATTAATATGCTACAATGTTATACATTATTTTAAAAATTACAACATAAATGAGGACACAGAAGAAACGCCCTCTCCCCATCCCCCCTCTGCAAACAGCAATATCATATATACAATATATATATATATATATATATATAAATATTGTGGTTAGCTATTACTTGTTATAATTCCAGGGGCAAAATATGTTAATGAGACAATTTACTATTCCAAGCCTCACATCTGCCTCCAACCATAAAGCAGCAGTAAAAACTGTCAAGGCTGAAAAAAAACCACATGTCCATCAACTCATTATATTAACCTAGCCAGCATCATATGGAAGTCAGTAAACCGTTTACTGTTCTTACTGTAAAAAAAAAAAAGATTTGCATCCAAAAGATAATAGTTGATGCACTTTTCACAGCAATTTATTTTTTTATATATTCTGGGGGCAACACGGTGGTAAGCACTGATGCCTTGCAGCGTGAAGCCCCGAGTTCAAATCCACCCTTGGACACACGTGCAAGGAGTTTGTATGTCCTCCCTGTGCTTGCACGGGTTTCCACCAGGAACTCTGGTATCCCCCACAATCATAAAGAAATACTGATAGGTTGTAGGTCAAAAAAAATGTGCTTAGATTGTAAGCTCTTTAGGGCAGGGCCTGATGTGTATGTATACATGTAATTTTAAAGCACTATGGAAGCTATATAAACCAATATAGTGATAATCTGATTTTGCTTGCTTGGTTGCTTTTTACACAATCTAGTTTGCCTCCTTGTAACTTCTAAGTCTTCCAGTGGCCCAGTTAACTTCAGCCTTGAAATGCACTTTTCATCTTACCCTTTCCAACACTAACCATTGATTTTACTACCACAGAGGTATTGAATATTCAGTTTACTGACTTTTAAACATAATCCATTTACCTTGTGTTTAAGCCTCATGAATGTAGCTTCTAATTAATTGACTTATTAGTTTTTCAACTTGGTAAAGTCTGTTTGTCTAACATTAAAGGGCAAGTCCACCCTCTAAAGATTTTTTTTACCTTAGTTAGATATTCCTCCACAAACCCCATTTCATTGTACACAGACATTCTACTTACAAAACCCGATCAACTCCTCTGCTGCTGTTGTGAGCTGGTTACAAGCGTGCACAGCAGCAGAGGAGGCTTGTTCTGCAATGGCATCAATGGCCATGATGTCACCATACATCTGTGACTGGTGGCTGTTGCCAGGAAGAAGAGAGGAGCCGGCGAGTGATGGGGGGTGGGGTTAAGTACAAATATCTGCCTATGAGCATCTTTAAAAAGTCTGCGTACAAAGAAAATGGAGTTTGTGGGGGTGATCTACTAAGGTAAATATTTTCTTTGGAGGGTGGATATGCCCTTCAAATAATTGTTGCTCCTTAATTTGTGTCTGTGCAACATGATCTCAAAGGTAACTATATTAGTATAGTATAGTATGGTATTTGAGGTTAAATAAAGACATACGTCCATCCAATCCAACGCATCTAGCAATATTCCATTTCCTGCCTAACTGTTAATCTAGAGGAAGGCAAAAAAAACACCAAATTTGTGAAGGGGGAAAAAAATCCTTCTGACTCCAAGTGGCAATCGGAAATTTTCCTGGATCAACTTTATGTATCAATACCAGTAACTTGCAACATTCTGTTTGCAGAAACTCATCCAGCTTTTTTTTTTAAACTGTCCAATGAACCTGCCACAACAACGTCCACTGGAAGACGTTCCTAGCTTTACCAGTCTCATAGTGAAAAACCCTTTCCAAACTTTAAGCTTTAAACTTCTTTTCTTCAAGTCTTAAGGGATGCCTGCATGTCCTCTGACATGTTCTATTGGTGAACAATGCCCCAGATAGTTTATTGTATGGCCCGTTAATGTATTTATAACAAGTAATCATATCCCCACGCAAGCGCCTTTTTCTAGTGTGATAGCGTAACGTATCCAATCTCTCTTCATATTCAAGCTCTCCCAATCCCTTATTAATTTAGTTGCCCTTCTCTGAACCCTTTCAATTTCAAAGATGTCCTTTTTGTACACAGGATTTCAAAATTGCACTGCATATTCCAAATGAGGCCTACCAATGCTTGTAAAAGGGAGAAAACATTTTTCTACCTCCTTTATACAAGACAATACCATACGGCTCTAGCTCTCTAGCTGTTGCTTGTGGCACTGCTTGCTGCCATTAAGTTGTTATCCACCATTTAAGTATAAGCAGCACAAGAGTTTTTAAGTCCAGAATGTATAACCTTACATTTCTCAACATTGATTCTCATCTGCCACTTAGCAGCCCAATGTGACAATCTATCTAGATCCTCCGCAATGATTCACCTCTTCTGAAGTTTTAATGGTAAACAATGTTTTGTGTCATTAGCAAACACAGAAACCTTGCTGACAATACCCACTTCCAATCATTAATAAATATATTAAATAGAAGCGGCCCCAACACAGACCCTGTGGCACCCCACTTAGCACTTTAGTCTATAATGATGAAGCCCCATTAACAATTATTCTCTACCTCTATTCATCAACCAAATTTCTATCCATGTACAAATGTGCCCCCAAAACCAACAGACCTGAGCTTATACATTAGTCGCCTATGGGGGACTGTATCTTAAGCCTTTGCGAAATCCAAGTATACTACATCCACTGCTATGCCAGAGTCTAAATTTCTACTCACTTCTCATAAAAGCCAAGCAAGTAAGTTTGACAAGATCTTTTCCTCCTAAATCATGCTGGTACTACTTAGAAGGTCAGTCCTTAAACATACTTAGCATAAGTTCCACTATTAAATTTCCAGTATCTTCCCCATATTCACTCCCACCATGTCTCAGTAAACCCAATTAAGCAGTCAATAATTGAAGATCCCCATTTGCTTAATAAGCTCTGTGCATTTGCAAGAGACTTGCATGTAACACCCATACATATTACTTTGAGGTTGTAACAGTGGGACCATCCTAACAGATATCCTCTCTCCTCTTTCCTTCTCCATATTTTTCCCGAGTTCTAGTCCTTGTTCACCTTCCCCTCAATACTAGATGGGCAGGTTATAGCTGTTTAGAGAGATCTAGCATTTGAATTCATACTTGAGTTTCACACACCCTGGCACCTAGATTATAAGTGCCAAACCTATAGGGAGCCTGTTAGGTGAAAACCGTGGCCAAGAGGCTTCTGGGGTGTAACAATGGAAGAAATATGGGTGCGCCTTTTGAGATGTCAGTTCAGTGGTGGGCATGGGCAGTTCGGGGCAGAGCCAAAAAAATCATCTGGTTACATGGCTGGGATTCTGCTAGTGGGCCAACTTGGGAACCCATGTCTAGATGCTAAAGAAGAAGAAGTTCTATTCTATTTGCATTTCTATAGGCATTAACATTGTTATACAACATACTGGAACAAAGTGTTATATTAGTATAAAAAAAACTTAAAAGAGGCTTACATTTTCTTGCGGAACTATTTGCAATTGTGAATCTACAAACATAACAGTTTGGTTTTTAGGATGGGTTTGATCAAATCCGCTCTAAAAACTGATTTGCGTGACATCCATTTGATTGACTGCCTGGCAATATCGGGCAGTCTATCAAATAAATCAAAGACCTGTTGGACCATTTTCTGACTCATAAGCTGGCCATTCTCTTGAACAAATACAAGCTTGAAACCCAGTCAAGATCGATGGTGCTGGAGTTCGATTGATACTTCGGAAGTGGTCTTGATTGGCAGCACCATTGCAACGTAAAGTGTATGGGCTAATTTAGATGTACGTAAAATCTTACTATATCAAGTCTTAGTTACCTCCTCAGTCCCCACACCTTCAACCTCCTCTTAGCACTAAAGAGCTTTTAACCCCCCAACTGTACCAGGTATGATATCAGTTTACAGGTAATGCTTTTAAATCAAATAAAAAGTACCATGTGTTCCCAGAATAGTGTAATTATTTCATTCTGTTTCATCTATATTTTACATGTGGTCCCAGATGTTGTTGGTCCCAACCATTCATAGGCAAACTATGACAGGAAAAAAATGCATACTATATAATGCTTGTGAAGGTTCTCTTCATCAAGGTCATGGTATATCTGTTGTATTCAATTAGATCAACTGGACTTGAATGTAGTTTTGAAGACTTCACTAGTCATCCGACTGGCTTTCTCAATCAGAATGACTTGTACAAGAATCTGTGGCAATTATGTACCCTGGAAAATCCCAATTAGCATATCACAGCAATAAAACGAGTGTCCTAACCCTCCATAGACAGAGGCAGGGCCTACCAGGGTACCAAGGAAATAGTGGTCTTAGTGGGCCCCCAGCAGGAAAAAAAAACCCCAAAAAAACTGCTGTAATTTTAGAAGATCAATGCCAGCCTATTCACCAGTCTCAATGTCGGCTTTTTTACCAGTCTTACAGTGCCAGACTATTTTCTATTCTCACAGTACTAGCCTATCACCATTCTCAGTGCCAGCCTATTTACCATCTCCGTGCCAGCTATTCCCCATTCTCACAGTGCCAGCCTATCAGTCTGCCTTTTAGCCATCTCTCTCTCTCTGTATCTATCTATTTAATCTAATCTATTTGAGAAAATAAAGTTTTTTCAGGATACCTGTTAACAAGGCTATTCCGTTATGTCACACTATTCTGGGTTGTATTAATATAAAATCAGTCAACCCCAAACCTTTGTTAAATGTTATATTTATATTTTTAAAAT
Organism: Hymenochirus boettgeri; assembly: GCA_019447015.1. Taxonomy (NCBI): domain Eukaryota; kingdom Metazoa; phylum Chordata; class Amphibia; order Anura; family Pipidae; genus Hymenochirus; species Hymenochirus boettgeri. The sequence continues at coordinate 152,621,545 of CM033476.1, forward strand.
TACATTTTCTAACTATCCCCCCCCAAGGCCACTCACATTCCACAAGGCGCACTGTGCTCGCCACTATTTTTCCCTTGTGCCCCCCTGGAAAACTTTCTGCGGATGCCCATGATATGAACTCTTATCTATCCCATTGTCACAAAACAAATGTAGTAGCTAAGGAGAAAAAAGTTTACAGCTAGATATTACCATAGTACTTGAATGTGGTAAAAAATAATAATTAGAATGCTTAAAGGGTATGTACATTATGTATGTACATGTTTAGACCCTAACGGTCTTTCATCAGGTACAATCATTGCACACTGATGAAAGACAGTGAGGGCCTTGAAAAATGTAGTGCCGATCTCTGAGTAAAAAATATTGAAGCAATTTGCTCGGCTCCCGTGTGACGCTTTTTTTTTGATGTTACAATTTGGAGGTCAGGTGTACCCACCCACATGGTTAAGCCCCTGAAGTATTCTAACGTTCTGCTGCCTAAAGGAAATGTTCTACCTTACGATTACTGATCATGCTTGACCTCAAAGGTAATGGTCTGATAAGGGGGCATGGTTAAGAAAAGGAGGAGGATTCGGAGCCTGAACATTTCAGGTACAGGATTGAAGGTATGCAGCACCACAGTTTAAATTGGTATTGGTATACGCGGTATGGGGATCGGTCAGCAGTGCGGCCATAAACTGCACAATCGATATCGGCTCCCTCTACTTTAAGTAAAGAGAGCTGATGCCGACCGATGGAAATTTTCGTCATTGATACGGTCATTCGGCGGCACTCAGAACGGTCGGGAATATCCCCTACACACTAGCGATAATAGGGAAATCCCGTCATTCCCAGACAGGATTTACCCATCATCATTCATAGTATAGCCACCTTAAGAGCATAATGAGACAAAAGGAGTGATGTGATGGTAAAGAGGTTAAAATTAGTTCCTGCATGAATTTAAGCAAGTTTACCCTGACATGCTGTTCTGAATTATTTCTATTTCTACGATTTTTCTTTCAAAATATAAATTTTAATGTATTGTTTGGTTGTTTTTATTTTTCTTTAGTTTCTGCCATCAAGATTTTAATGATCCTTGCCAGTCTGAACAGCTGTACCAATCCATGGATTTACACTATATTTAGCAGTAGTGTCTCTGCTGATGTACAAGCTTCTGTGTACTGTGTTCACCACGCCAACGTAAAAACTCTCTGCCAGAGGATCCTGTTTTACCGGCTCTTCGACTGTTCCCAAAGGGTATGTTCTAAGATGTGAAAAAATTTTTGAATTTACCGTGGAGCTTATGCAATATGATAAGAAGTAACATGGAAGAGGAGGCTGGTCAACAAGCTATGGGATTAAGGATAAGTGCATAAAAGTAAAGGTATGGATATACAACATGGTCTTTCATTAAGATAGAGGTCAGCTCAGTATCTTGTTTTAATACCGTCCTTACCCAGCTGGACTCCACCAACATCTTCTATGGACACAAAAAAAATACCAAAGAAAGGGTAAATATCCTGCGCTATGAGAATGATAGTTGAACTCTTGTGGATCTCGGTACCAGCTGCATTTCAAAGATCTCTGCATTAGAATGTGCAATGAATTCCAAGTTCTAGCGGAGGATTTTGAAGGTCACTACAGACTACTTTACAGAAATGTTCCAAAAAGGTCTCCTGTGAGAACGATCCATTTCTAGTAAAAAATACAATTGAAAAGTTTATATTTCTCAATTACACTGTTTTCTAGAATGCATAGATCAGAGGATGCATAATTCAGAAACCATACTGTATATGAAGGAGCCTCAACACTCAGGAAAAGACAACTACCTTGTTCCTAAATATCTTACCCCTATCCCTTCCTGGAAAGTCACATTTTACCCAAGTGTAACAACCTATCCCTTGCTGTGTGAACACAATAAGGTTGGTAACACTCCAATAGAAGAAAACTGATGGCCATCAAGCTGTCACTCCTTGGATTCCTTCTCTTGCCTCTCAGCAAAAACTTATGGTATAAAGTAAAAGACTATTTAATATAATGAAATTCAGAAATAAATGTCGTCTGTTTGTATATACAAAGCATATATATATATATAAAAGGATCGATATTGCCTGTGTAGGATTAATATCGTAATTACTTTTAGCTTGTGTAGGATTAAATTATCATTAAGCTAAAGGTTAATATAAAGGTTTTTTAAAAAAAAAAAACTTAGTATGTAGTTCATTAATTAATGCTGTCTCAGGGACAAACCTACCCCATGCCTGACATTCATTGCAAGTCTTTAAATCTGAATATTGCACATTCACAAAACTAGAAAATTTAATGTGGTCTGGGCTCCCTCTGGAGTTCGAGAGACCATACAAATATACCATATAAAACATACTGTATATGCGTGTATGAAATTCTAGCCAAGTTAAGGCTGTGAGAAAGGGACACTTGGTTTATTTAACATGTTACAGATAAATTAACCTATAATTAAAACCTGCTTTGAATATACAGTACTTTAGATAAAGAATAAGACCACCTATAATTAACTGGAAGGTAAGAAATACTACCCTACCTCGCATACTTACAGTTGCTGAAATGATGCAAAGTTAAATAGGGAAACGTATGGAGAGCCGTAAACTGATTTTTCCATCTTAAAGTCACATTAACCTATGTACAAGGATTAACGTGACTTTAAGGGCGATTGCGGTGGTACACAAAAACTGCATTCTCAGCAGTTTACCTATTTTAAAGGGGAATGTGGAGAGTATGCACAAATTAGTAACAGTAATTGAGGTTGAATAAAGACATACATCCATCAAGTCAAACTTTTCACCCTCCATTTTTTCCCTTTTTTTTAGCCCTTCCTAACAGAATCCAGAGGAAGGCAGAAAACCCAGTCCAAAAAAAGGGGGGGGGGGGATTCCTTCCTGACTCCAAACACCAATCGGATAGATCAACCAGATCTATATGTATAAATACCAGTAATTCTCAATATTTAGTTTTAGAAACTTATCCAGGCCACTTTCAAAGCTATTTAATGAACGCCATTACACATCTGCTGGAAGTCAGTTCCACAGTTCTCACTGTAAAGAACCTTTCCTAACTGATGATGAAACTTCTTTTCTTCCAACCTTAAAGGATGTCCACGAGTCCTCTGATATATTGGTGAACAATGCACCAGAGAGTTTATAGTATGGCCCATTATATATTTGTATAAGGTGATCATATCCCCATGCAAACATCGCTTATCAATGTAAACAGCCCTAACTTGTCTAATCTGCCTGCATAGTCAAGCCCCTCCATTCCCTTTATTAATTTAGTGCCCTTCTCTTAACTGCTTTCATTTCCAAGATGTCCCTTTTGTATAGGGATTCCAAAACTGCACCGCATATTCCAAATGAGGCCTTACCAGTGCCTTGTAAAGAGGGAGAAAAATATTTTTCTCTCTTGAATCTATTCCCTCTTTATACAAGACTTTATCTTGCTAGCTCTAGCCGTGCTACCTGGCATGTTTGCTATAGTAAGTCTGCATCTACCAGAACCCCCAAATCTTTTTCCATTACAGATGCACTTAACACAGAGTATTATGGTGTAGATGGCACAGGGATTATTAAATCCCAAATTCATCACCTTACATTTATCAACATTGAATCTCATCTGCCATTCTGCTGCCCATTTTGACAATCTATCTAGGTCTGCTTGCAGCACTTGCACATCATTCGAAGTTTCCAAAGCTTGCATAGGTTTAGGATCATCAGCAAATACAGAGACCTTGCTCTCAATGTTCCCTTCTAAGTCATTTAAAAACAGATTACAGAACTTAGAACATTAGCCAACATAGATGTAGCTCATTTACTACCCCTCTCGTTTGCGATCCAATAACCAATTCTCTATCCATGAGCAAATGTTTTCTTCTAGGCCCACAGTCCTCAGTTTATACATTAGTCACCTATGTGGCACAGTATCAAAAGCTTTCGCAAAATCCAAGTATACCACATCCACGCTGTGCCTGAATCTAAATTCTTACTCGCTTCTTCATAAAAACCAATTAAATTTGTCGGGCATGATCTATTTCTCATAAATCCATGCTGACTATTACTTATAAAAATCAGTTCTGGAGACAAAGTCAAGGATATGATCCCGTAGCAAAGTTTCCAGCACCTTCCCTACCCATAATGTTAGCTTACAGGTTCTAGATACCAGGCTGTGAATGACTACCATTTTTGAATATCGGTATTAATTGGCTTTTTTCCAATCCAGCGGCACATCCCCAGACCAAAGTGAATCTAAAAAGATGAGAAACAGTGGTCTAGATAGAACTGAACTAAGCTTTATTAAAATCAGGGATGCAATCCATCTGGGACTTTATTGATATTAACTTTGAATAATGTTTCTGTACCATATCCTATGTCAGCCAATGTGAATCATCATTTTTTCCCCTGCATAATTTCAATCCTGCTGTAAGGACTAGGATTCTCAATAGTGAAACCGTTGTAAAAAACGGTTTAGCAGATTAGCCTTTTTTGAATCCCTAGGACAATCTCAGCCCCATTATTTAAGGGTCCCACATTCTCAGTCCTCATCTTTTTACTATTTATATACTTAAAAAACATTTTGGTGTTGGACTTGCTTTGTTCGGCTATCCGTATTTCATTTTCTATTTTAGCTAGTTTTAATTGCTTTCTTGCAATCTTATTACAGCTTTTATACTCCCTGTGTGTCTGTTTCAAAATTTTAAAAAGCCTTTTCTTTTTTTCCATTTTCCCTTTTACCTGAGATTAAGCCATGCAAAAACAAATATTTTGCTCTTTATCAGGGGTAAGGGCAGGGGTTGAACTGCAGGGTTCCAGCGCACAATCAGTGTTTATAATACCGGACCTGAACTTACGGTGTGGTTCCGGTCCTTAACCTCCCAGTCTTCAATTAATGCCTGTAGATTACTCCCCCAAACATAGGTTTGCATTACTCACTGATGCCAAAGATGCTCCTGAAGTTCCTTACTGACCTGGTCCCTCACCCTCCTAATATGTTGCTGCTGCTGATGTCACGCCCAATCGACGACAGCCGCAACAGGCAGTAGAGTGGCTGTCAGCGCTGAGCCCTCTGCTCCTGTCAATTCCGTGCACGGAAAAAAGCACAGAAGTTAAGCAGCAGCGGAACAAAGGCTTTTCGGGAAAGCTGTGAGTGCTATAAACCATGCGAGGTTGAGGTTTCATAGCCATTTCCAGCCACAGGACTACAAAACTAACATCTACGGTGGGAGGCGGCTGGGGGAGCCCTACACTATGGAAATATTATTAATGCCCCAAAGTTAGTTATATCCCTTTGGTGTCAACAGCAGGGGTCATTTATATGTTTAAATGCCCATGTGGATGGGTGTATGAAGTAAATGCAAAAGGGAGATCAGGATGACAATTGGAGAACACAAAAGGGTATAACTAACTTTGGGGCAATAATAAGAAATATGAAACACCTGTTCGTAAACAATTTCTTTGAACATAAGCAAAAGCCGCCCAATTACGGTGGCTTACCCTTGAAATTGTAGAAAAGTCTATTAGAGGGGGTTATATGAGAAATAATTATTGCATAGAGAATTTTCTGGATCGACAAAAAGATACATTAGCCCCTAATAGTCTAAATGAGAATACAATTGGTCTTGCTTCTTGTAAAAACTTCGGTATGTACGTTTATTCTGAAGTTTTAATAGAGGAGTCATTTTTTAAGGATTTATCTTTGTTACTATTTTAAATTATATGTGTCTTTGTATCTGTTTGCCTTTTAGCTTTCTTCAGGAATCTAGAACCACCTTGTGGGTTTTGCAGTATGTTCCGTCTTCTTTGGAAAATATACAGAGACAACCAGATATCTTAAAGGAACACTAAAACCAAAAAAATAAGTATTGCCATTTGTTTGTATTATTCACAGGGAGGTGAGAACGCTTATTCTCACCTCCCTGTGAATAATATACGCTTGGGGGACCTGGAACTGTACCTTACCCCGTCCACTCGCAGACGCTTCTTCACAGAAAAGCTGTTCTCTCCCGATCGCACGCTCTATTTGATATGCAAGTCTGTGGTGCTGGGCATGGGTTGGGGCATTTGACATGCAAGTCTGTGGTGCTGGGCATGGGTTGGGGAATTTGATATACAAGTCTGTGGTGCTGGGTATGCGTTAGGGCATTTGATATACAAGTCTGTGGTGCTGGGCATGGGTTGGTGCATTTTATATATACAAGTATGCTGCTGGTATGGGTTGGGGCATTTTATATATACAAATCTGCTGCTGGCAAGGGTTGGGGCATTTTAAATATACAAGTCTGCTGCTGGGTATGGGAGTTATGAGGCCATCCTCCAATTCACCAGCAAGTGTAAAGTCAGCCCTACAGTTCACCAGCCACACCCACTTTTTTGGTTTTGTGTGCCAAAGGAAGATATTGGGGAGGCTTTATTCAATACCCAGAATTGTTAGCCCTACAGATCATTAGCCAGTGTTAGTCAGCTCTCCAGTTCCTTACCCAATATTGTCAGCCCTCCAGATCATTATACAGCATTGTCAAGCCTCCAGTTAATTACACAGTATTGTCAGCCATCCAGTTCACACACAGTATTGTCAGCCATCCAGTTCATTACCCAGTATCGTCAGCCCTCCAGATCATTAGCAATGTTAGTCAGCCCTCCAGTTCTTTACACAGTATTGTAAGCCACCCAGTTCATTACCCAGTATTGTCAGCCCTCCAGATTATTAGCCAGTGTTAGTTAACCCTCCAGTTCAACAGCATTGTCAGCCCTCCAGTTCATAAGCAGTGTCAGCCTTCCAGTTCATAAGCAGTGTCAGTAAGCAGTATTTTTAGACCTCCAGTTCATTAGCCAGTATTGTCAGCCCTCCATTTCATTAGATGGTATTAGCCATCCTCTTTCTTAGTCTGTTACTGTTACCTTAACCATATTGTACACTTGTAAAATGGGAATAGTGGTCTTAAAAACGGACATAACTTCAATAAAGTTGGTGTGGCCTTGGCAAAGTGGGAGTGGTCAAAAGTTTTTTTTTTTTATTGAAAGCCCGGTACGTGCTTTCGTGCCTCACACCACAAGTGAACACACAAGTGCTCTAGTGGTAGTTAGGACATTCTTCCCCTCCCGGTTGTCCAGCCGCAACTGGACCTACCACAGAGGGGATCTTAGGGATTCCCGGCGCCGTAAGGCTATGGGAGGCCCACCAATACTACCCCCCCCCCCTCAACTCCCAGCTGCCACCAGGAAGTCCTCAGGGAGGGTACAATTGGGAAAGCTGAAGGTCCGAGGACCCAGCCTGTCCCACTACATACAGTGACCAAACAAAACGAAAAACAAAAATTTAGTGGGGAGTGGGGATAAGTGCATAGTGAATTGCCAATTCATCCAGGCAAATTAATGGGGTGCGCCAATAGGGCCTAAGCCTCATCCGGCAAAGGCGAAAAAATTATCCGGTCCCCTTTAATGGGGAACCAGGATGTGCAAGGAGTAAAACCACCGTGACCCAGTGAACATAAAGTGCACAGGGAAAACCGGGCTTCCAAGCAACCCCTCGGCCCATGACCTCGACCAAGCGTAGTGTGCAGACCCATTCCTACTTTTGTACTGGGGGGTCCACCCCCAGGCCAGTGAAGGGCATCCCCTTTTCCTACTGATAAGAACAGATACTACACTTGATCTTAGCCAAAAGGCCGAGAAGTTTTGTTATTTACCGTAAGGGCCACTTGGTTATATTTGCCCCCCAGGTCAAAAGGTCCCAGTCCTCCGCTGCCAAGCACTTTGCCTAAGTGGCTTATGCCTAAAAAGTCTGCCGTCAGATATTTTTTATGCAGGTCACTGACCCGTTTAGAAGGAAGGTAGGCATATTGTCTCCTATCTCCCTCTGGTATGTATTTTAAGGAGGGATAATGTGAGGGGAAAAGTGATTTGGGAACTTAAGTTTCCCCATAATTAACTGTGGATGCAATGGATGCTGGGAGCTATAGCGACATGTTTTTTGCTGCCCTGAAAATAACTTTTGCTGCATTTTCATACCATCAGGGTGGTACAAGCACAACAGGGGGGGCACCTATTATTAATTCAATAATAGTACATTTAGACTAGACTGGGTCTACATAGCATACCTCTAAATTCTCACACATCTACAAGCCTTATACTAGGATGTAAAGGGTTTGAGCAGACCCAGGCTGACTGTGGGCTGATTTTGATGTGGTGCTGGAAGAGTAGGATTGGGCCTAGGTGGGAACCATCCATGTTCCCACAAAAGATAAGCGGTAGGACACCAGGCACTAGAGCATTTACCCATACCAAACATAGGTTGCTCTGGGAGTTGTAGTTGATACTCTCACAATGTCATGCTGGCACCAGTAAAAACCTTAAATGAAGCCTCTTTTATGTTAGCAATGCACTGCAAACTTGCCTCCTGGTGTTTAAGCAATATTCCAACAACCGCCTTGTCCAATTATTATGTGATTGACATTATGAGCGTAAAACCGATTAGAATTATTATCCTAAACATGATCTGGGTGGAAAATGTCAGGAGGTAAAACTTCTGTTTCTCTCGACGCTACAATTGATTCCACATTTATCTCAGATCAAATGCCTAATCAGTATAATGTCTAGGTAGTGTATGGCCAGCTTACAGCATTATTTTTTTTGGTATATAAGCACCTTTCACTGCTTTCAAAGGTATTCCTTTCAATATGGGCAAATTTATATATATGTTTGTTTACGAATGCGCATACATGAACAAACTATCGTACTATATTAGGATTGTAAGACCAGGATTTGTTTATGTATGGGCCCTGTAAGTCAGTTGAGATTTTAGGGCCCAGCAACATGGTGTCTACCAGGGAAAAACTATCACACAACTTATATAGAACACATAACACCCCATGGTGCACTGAAAGACCTTACTGACAGGACAATGGATTATGAGCAGACTAATACCTTAATAGCAAGTTGACAACGGAGTTAGTTTATTGCAACAAGCCTAATTTTTAAAATTATTATTATTGTGAATTTATATAGCACCAACATCTTCTGTGACGCTTTACAGTTGCATTAATATACGTGAGGAAAACATGCATGTTACATACAAGGGTAATGCAAGTAATACAAAGTGCAAAAAAATTAAAGTGCTGGTCCAGCAGCATTCAGTGTGGTAAGTTACAGCATTACTGTGGTGCTAAACAGTAGAGAAATGCTTCTTATATCAATATAGACCAGACTCCCACTTCTTTCACATACTCCACATTTTGCATTGGTTTAAGTAAGTATAAATCCATGTAGAAGTGATTTCTTACTACAATAAAAACATGTATTTAAAAACAAGGGAAGTTTAAGAATATACATACACCTGATGAAAGGGACAAAGTGATCCCTGAAACGTTGTGTATGTGATTGAAATAAACAACTTTTGATTGGAATTCAAGTGTGCCCCTCACACCATTTCATGCTTGGGAGGAGATACAGTCCAAAAAAAAAAAGAATAGCCAAATGAATTATTCGATAGGTTCTATTCCATGGACCAACCACAAACCTCCATTTGTGTACGTTCCCATGGTTACAAAAATGAATGTTACACTTCCCGACATTCATTGCGCGTAAACTATTACTCAATACATTTCCGGTCGCGTGAGCCAATTCCTGGGGCAAAGCGACTTGTCTCTATACAATAGGGAGGGTGATGATCAGCTGACGCTATTTCCAGTGTTACAGTCAATTGTGTAAAATATTCGGAACAAAATATCTATGGTTAGACCTGAAGACCTACGAACAGTGTACATGGCGACCAATAATAACACAATCGCCTCACAACCCTCATGAAGTTGTAACCAAACTTCATGAAAATCCTAGTGCGCGTGCGCAACGCGGCGTGACGTATGTGAGTTGGAGGAGGAGCCAAGGATTCCCCCTCCTCTTCTGCAACCTTGTCCCGGCTACGGCCTTTCAGCCGCCTTTGGCTCTTTCTGTTCCTGTTGGAAGTTACACACGGCTCCAGTCGCTCTCATCTAATCTGTTACTTATCTGCTGTTCTTAAAGCTTCCCCTCACCGCCACCATGTCCCTCATCACCGCCGGCCGTCTATGCGCCCGTATCCTAGGAGCCAAGGTGAGTCTGGGAACTGTGTGTGTGTGTGTGAGGCGCGGTCGGTGTGTGTGACCGGTCCTCCTGCTTAGTTACATGGAGAAGACCGTGTTCTGTCCACCCATTGTGTGTTCATGTCCCAGGCGGTGATATAGATACAGGGGGCTCTCTGTTTAGATTTCATTCTGTCTTCACATGGGGAATGACCGTGACCCTCCCCCGTGTGACCTGCTTCTCCCCTCACTATCGTATTACAGCCATTGGTTCCGCTAGTTACTAAGCTCGGCAGTACACACACCGCAGTCCGCTGGGCCCGGTACTGTGCAGTTTAATAGAAGGATCCGGCTGTGACTGAACAAAGAATTCAGGAGTTTAGTTTGAACCGCGGGATTATGGGAGAGCAGTGTGCAATCCTTCCCTTTAAACTGCTGAACCTGGGATGATCAAAGACTAGGGAGGGTTTACCAAACATTGTTATAATGGAACTGGCTGTACTAGAACCTCTATTAATAGGCTGTACCTAAAGGTGGATACTATTAATACAGCATTGGTTTCATTTGGGCAGGACTGTATCTCTTCACAAGGCTTTCTATATGCATTACTTTTATTGTTATTGTGGATTAATATATCCCCAACATCTTCCGTTGTGCTTTACAATTACATGTATACATACACACAAGGTCCTGCCCCGAAGAGCTTACAATCTAAGCACATTTATTTGACACATACAACCTATCAGTATGTCTTTATGATTGTGGGGTAAACCGGAGTGCCGGAGGAAACACATGCAAGCAGGGGAGAACATACAAACTCCTTGCAGATGTGTCCAAGGGTGGAATTGAACTCAGGACTTTAGCGCTGCAAGGCATCAGTGCTAATCACTGAGCTTGGGAGCAGTGGCCATGTGACCTTGAAATGTAAATCTTGTAATGTCCTAAAGTCATTGGTAGGATTTGTAGTTGTCTCCAATATTTTATAATCTATTTTACTTGCATTTTTTTAAAAAAATTACTTGCTCATTCATTTAAGGAATGTCGTAATATCAATGAATGCCCATGACATTCCTTAAATTAATTTTCAGCCTAATTTTTATTACTCAAGCAGCATGTGTAAATGGGTTGATATTGCATGTACTGTTGAAGAATTAATACAATAAGCAGAGTTTTTCAGTTAACCGGTGAGGTGTGGTTTTGAGAGTGCCTCTAAGGTTGAGGCCACACTACAACAGAAACGTAACTTGCATGTAAAGCGCGTGCATTGGGGCATGTTAGTCTGTTTGTGATGCTAACCACACAATTTTGTGTAATCGGAGCGCATGCAATTCGCAAAAGAATGCTGATCGCATGCGCTCTCTGAGAACAGATTGCAGAACTGTCAAGCAATGCAGCACGTTTTAAGGGCATGTCCACCCTTGAAACAAAAAAACTGGTTGCTTGTTGTTTATTTCCCCTTAATCCCATCTGCTATGTTTAGCAGTTAATTATATGCATTTATAACCAGATATTTAATGCTAAATAAATATATATATATATAATTCCCCTGTTTTCTCCCTTCCTGGCAGAGGTTACTGTCTCCTCCCCCTGCTTAATGAGCTTTTCCAGAGGAGGCAGCAGGAAAAGAAGCATCAATGATGTCAGCTGTCACAGCCTTGATTGACTGCACAGAGGGAGGAGCTTGATTACTCTGACCGAATGGGGACAATTATTATCCTTAAATATCACATAAGTGATACATCTAATAATGTGCTGAATATATTGGATGAAATTGGGGGAACAGGAAACCGACAAGTGTCCTTTAAATAGACCCATGTATGTTAACAGAACAATTTAATCTTTTACCAATGGCCAGCCTTTGTTGATTGTAGGGGGTTGTTTTTTACCTTCCTGGCTGGTCCTGCTGCTTAAATAATCGGCTTCAGAGAGGGTTTTCCTCTATTAGGGTGGAAAAAAATAGAGAATATAAATTCATGATGCAGTCATTTACTTTTCATGAGAATTAGTCTTCATAGATTTTATCCTTACTGAAGTGCAAGCAAATGCTGATTAAAAATATACAACACTTTCTACCTTATTCCTAACCAAAATTATACCTGTGAATAAAGTAAAATTTTCCATCACCACAATTCTGCAGCTACTTGCACATTCTTAACCTAGCACAGGTGCAGTATATACTCGAGTATAAGCCAAGGTACTTATTTTTACCTGAAAAATGAGTATAACCAATTGACATTAGTATAAGCCGAGGGTTGACTTTCTCCCATAGATAGTTCCACAGACAGTCCCATACATAGCCCCATAGAAAGTCCCATACAAAGCCTTATACACAGATGTGCCCTGCATACCTTTCTGTGCAGCCTGGTTATTAAATATCCCTCCTTTAGAGATGTTTGTTGAATCCTGTTACTTCTCCAATTTTTTTTCTCCCTTTCCCTTGCAGTCTGATGAGCAGAACAACAATTGCCTAACACACAGAATCCTCTTGATTTCAATGGGTTACAGGGTACAGCTTATGTTTTTGTCCAGCTGCTCCTTCAAACATCCAAAGATCAGCCCAGACCTGAGTATAACCAAGGGTAGATTTTCAGGGTGATTTTAATGGTAACAGCTTTCGGTTTATACTCTAGAGTATATAAGGTAAGTAGCTATTTAACGGTATTAGACTGACAGTTTTAACAGTTAGCATGCCTGTGAGGAAGGCAGTAAGAATTAGGCCCCACTAGCAATGCACAGAAAACCATAATTGCAATGCAGTGTGTTCCTTTGCATTTGCACTGCTGTTTTCCAGATAATCCAGAATAACGAGTGCAGCGCACACAGTGAGACCTGTCACATTTGAATGCGGTCGCATGAGATTCTCACACAGTCAGAAACACGTGAGAACCGTGCCAGAGTGGCTTATCTCTAAGAAAATGTAAAAAGTACTTCTTTCACACAGGTGTATCTTTGGTTATTAATTGCCTAGAAAGACAACATTTTAATTTTAAAGGGAGGAGGCTTTAAATGGTTATCCTGTCCCTCACATAGTCTTATGACGTAACTTAAAAAAAACAAAACTGGCAACAGAGGAAGGGCCCACAGCCAATGTTTGTTTGTCATCTGCATGCATACCAAATCAAATACATACAACAGTGCTTATATTCCACCAGATATTTGTATGCACACTATTTTAACGTGTGCACAAGCCAGATGAGTTGCGTTAGGGCAAAGGTTTAAAGCAATATTGCTTTTAGCCAATTATGACTGGCATACCAAATGAGCTTGCATGATGGCCAAACAGTTCTTCGCAGAGCAGAGGAAGTGTTTATAGTCTGAAACGGTGCTTCTGCTGTCAGGTTTTTGAAAAAACTAAATGCTGGCTTCTTTCTTCTGTCTCCTTATCTGTCAGTGGAGTTTATCTTGGCGTTTTGCAGCAGGATTCTAATTTTCCAGTGTGTATTCACTCTTGATATATTAACACATTTTGGGGAGATGTTAAACATGTGATCTTATAAATGCCACATAGTTGTTAGCATGTATGATAATGGACAAGCAAGTAAAATAAATTGTCCCTCTCCCCTGAGTTTTGTATAACTTAACGTAAACAGCAAACACCAATCGGTAGGCGCACACCTAAAAAGACTTCCTTCGAGTCGCTTTGGATTTTTCATAAAATCTTCAAAACTTTATTACATCAGAAATAGAAAATCAGACAAGGAGCCTATGATTAAGAACAGGGAGCTGTTTGAAATGCGTCAGGCGTCTGGCATTCCCACCATTGTCTGATTTTCTATTTCTGATGTAATAAAGTTTTGAAGATTTTATGAAAAATCCAAAGCGACTCGAAGGAAATCTTTTCAGGTGTGCGCCTACCGATTGGTGTTTACTGTTTACGTTTGGTTCACGGACTCAAGCTAGGGGTTCGGGGCAGGCTGCACCCGGACCAGACACAGAAAGCGGTGAGTTATACACCGATTCAATCTATCTTGTACATATATGATTTTGGGGGAATTGTGCCTGTTGAAGTGCTGGACTCGGGGTATTTCTAAACCCGGGCCACCTACATAATTGAGCCATATATATGGTTGTTTATATAGTGATAAATGAATGGCAAGACAGTGTTAGCTTAAGGCATTTATAGTCACATTTGTTTGTATAACTTACTCTGGCCATACACTTGCCAAATATTAGATCAAGAAGAACAGGAGGTAAAGGAGCTATGTCTTACCTCTCGTACTTTGTTGCTGACAGGAGCCAGCAACAAAGATAATAAACTTTCCTGCGAGCATGATCCACCGCTGGCTCCTCTGACAGGTTCAGTCTGTTTTCAGCATTAACTAAACGATAGCGTGCATGCACACTAATGTATGCTGTAATTTAGTTAAAGCCAGGGATTGTCAGTACCTGTTGGAGGAGCAAGCACTGGATTACGCTTGCTGGTATACTATCTTTGTTTCTGGCTCCTGTTAGATTAATTGAAGTAAAGGAGGTAAGGCTTGGCTCCTTTACCCCCTGTTCTTCAATTAATCTCTGAGTGAACCTGTCCTTTAAAAGTTGAATTATTCTGCATATTTGGCCACTGGGCAACATTTCCCCATCCTGCACCATTCATGTCATTGACATTAGAGCTTAATGAAGATCGCAATATAATTCTCCCAGACAGTTTTGTACTGGCAGCATAATACTATTGAATCACGTGTACGAAGTTGTGGTCAAGTGCATTTTTATGTCGACTCCTGCCTGTTTTATGCTTTTATGTATGTATGGTTTATTTATAAAGCGTCACATGGGGACGCAGCGCTATATGGGGAAACAAGTTGTGCATTTATCTAATGATCAGGTATTCTCTTGATACTTTGTCGTTCAAAGGCAATGATTTATAAAGAGCATGGAAGTGGGCTTAGAGACGGTAAGGAGTTTAAGATTTTTTAATTATCTATCGGGGAAACGTCTCTTGTATTCAAAGGTGGCCCTGCCTGGTTCTGGATTCTCTCTTGCACGAGTGGCTTTTTAATGCAATGAAAGTGGAGGAAAAAACAGCAGGTTAAAAGAAATGTTCATCCCTTGAATAAAAAATTATATATAGGTAAATCACCCTCCAAAATTGAAATGGTTAGAAAGCTGACAGACGTAGAGCTAATTTCATTTTTATGTTCAGTGATTCAACTTTCTGCAATGCATGCTGGAAAATAAACCTCTTTCAAAGTCTTATCGGACTTCCATATTGTTGTAGAGACATCTATATAGAAAATATTTGCATAGAAACAGTGAATGGTCATGGGATGTGGCCAATAGGTGCGCATTCTTAAAACCTCTTGAGGATTACATGGGCTGTGAGGTGTAGTGGCAACAACGTGGAAGCCTTCTTAGTTACAGAATCTACTTCTTACATGTATGTAAATGCAACTTAATAGAAAAGTATCTAACAGTGTAGAGGGGTTTTCATATTGGGGCTTTCATATTAGTATTTAAAGGGTAACTCCATACCCAAAATTACTTAACATATTCTAAAGGATCAAACCCCAAAACCCCACTTATATTGTAACCTTACCTTTCTCCAACGCTTCTCCGAGGAGCAGAGCACTCTTGTAGCGCTCATGCGGTAATGGCTTTCAGCCATTGGCTGGGACGTCGCCATCGCTGCCACGACTGACTGTCATTACCTGGAAGAGAAGGAAGATGCAGCGAGGTTTTGGCTTCTTGTAATTTCTTATAACTCCGCATGGGAGCATCGGAGGAAGGTATGGTTAAAGTTCTTTTGGGGCTTTAACCATGAGATACCCTTAAAAAACGCTAAGCTACCATTACTTCAATATTTGCTGACTAGACTACAATGTTTCCCCTGCTAGAAAGCAAATGCTCAGAGAGCAATCCATCCACAATTAATTTTTTTGGCAGCGTTTACTTCCCATGGAAAAAGATGCCTCTTTAACAAGGAAAGGAGCTTGTCTTTGGTTGACAGTCAACTATCCAATTATTTATATAATTTGTGGATTTGTATCATAAAGTAACTAAATGCTGTATTCTGATGAGAAGGGTGAGATTATAAATCATCAGTGGGACAAGGAAACAGGACTATGGCAAAGGTGAACAGACTCCCATTACTTATATCCTAAGCTTTATTTGGCAGGACATAGAATCATTGCCTAACTTGTCCTAATTAGTGCTCCCTCTAAGCTGTGCACTCATGCATGCACACACAACTCAGCATGCCTACACAGACCATCTACTGAAATAAGCACTGTGGTTTGTTGCATATATAACTATATGTTTATGTAAACATAGTATTTATCGTGCAGGGAACATTGGTCCTAATGTAGGCAATGCGTTTACTTATTTATGATGATTTTTGAGTATTGTGTATTATATAAGGTATAATGCGCTTCCTACAGTGTAATGTTACATCACTAAAGATTTCTATGACCATATGTAGCACAAACCCGCAGGTGGAGTGCTTTTATATTGGGGCATGGAACTCTGAGGAGGGGGTTTAAAATCCTTATTTTTTAGCAACGAATAGGAGCCAACTCTACTCCTCTCTCCAGGAAGTGCGAATCTTGATAGGTAGGGGTAGTGGGTACTTCTGCTGCTTGCTGGGTGATTTTTGTTAGAATATATTCCACTGTTGCTCCCATTACAAAAAGAAGCACTTGTGTTATAAGGATATTACATCAACAAGAAATATCCATGAACATACCGAAGCGCAAGACTGCCAGGCAAGTTATTTTAGAACTCCCAGGTGACTTAAATCTTTATATTATATTGTAATTAGCGCATTTTCCAAGAGATTCAATAAAAGTTATCGTTAATAATGTTGCTTATTTTGCCCTAACCAATCAGATGTTAGCTTTTAAATGTTAAATAAGATCTGATTGGTTGAGGCAAAATTAGAACCATTTTTAACGATAAGAACTTTAATTAAATCTCCCTGTATGTCTTGGAATACATAAGAATATCTGATATATTATTTTTTTGTGGGGAGGAGAAAGAGGGTCAGGGAAGCATATATATTAAATATTTTTGAGGTGCCTGGTACATAAACTTTTCAGAAACAAGTTATAATTGCATACAGATACACTATTTAAAAACCTTTACATTGAATTGTACAGAGACTAGACATGTCCATCGCAATGCTTGTGGGAACTCTGTACAATAGGCTGGTATACAAAATGATTCGGATTTTAAGGAAGAACAAGCAGAGCAATTTAATGGGAGCAACAGTGGAAAACGTTCTTATTAAAACCACGCCACTTTGTGGCTGAGTGATTTTTATAAGCGTATATTCCACTGCTTATCCCAGTATAATTTGGATCACTTATGTACTGTTAAAAGCTATTGGGTGTTAACCATTTAATAATTGTATTTCCATATTGTAGTAACACCAGGGCTAGACAACCCCAAGTAGCTAGGTAGCCTGTGTGCCTAAAATTTACACTTTGCAATTACTGATGTTTGTAGAACTAACTAAAATACATTTATTAAAACAGATTAGTTCTAGAGTTGAATAACATCCATTCTTACAGAACTCCTTTAATAAAGGGCAGCTCTGTTCTCCAAACAAGTTATGGTTAAATAAAAGCCTGCAGTCTTTCCTTTAAAATGAGCCCTGGATCACATCTCTGGCTGCAGCCTGTGAGAAATTATATTGGAGTCAATGTTTAAGTTTCCTGCCTTCAGTAAGTTAAGTGACCTGACCCTCTGCTCCTCCCCTCTGTCCCAGACGAGGAGCATGCTAACTTAAGACTACATGCTGGGAAAAACAGGAAGTACCTGCACAGACATTTAAAAAAAAAATAAAATAGGGCAACCTGTTAATTTAGAGGCGGTAACATGACTGCAAGCTGGTCAATTGGCTCAAACAGGAACTAATATTGCTAAACTTTTCCAGCAATAACTTCTCACAAATTTTACCTAGAGATGTAATTTAGTGTTAATTTTGACGGTACGATGGAAGGCTTTTTATATAACCCCAACTCCCACGCAGTTTTAAACCCTTTTAAAAATGAATTAATTACATTTGTTGTTTTCTATGTTGTCTACCAATAAGATATTTTCTAGTTTTTAGGGCAGATACACCTGTGTGTATTGTAGGTACGAATTTGTCCCATCTGCAAGTTATCCATAAAAGATATCATAAGAACGCTATCTACATCTTTGTGGGGTTTTTGGTTTTTTTTTTTTAATAAGGTGTGGTGAATTATGAGACCCAAGACCTCTGGACTTTATGGTTTGATAGTATGTAATTTCAAAATGAATAAGAACATAAAGTTGAAAGTACAGGAAATTAATTATTAATGCCACCTCCACCTGGGAGATTGGTTGGCCTAAATAGTGGTGTAGATTTGTAATATGGACTATCAGTGGGTAAATATCAGGCCCTGGATGTGCACCAGCCCTAAAATTAATCTTGCTGCCAACTTTGCTCACTTCGCTACTAATTATGGCAGTTAAAACTCTTTTTACCTGTGGAAACATGTTTCTGACCAGCTAGTAAGGCCAATCTGATTAACAGTTGGGTGATCACTCTGACAAGCAGGAAAGTCTCCTGTTGGGCAATATTTGTGAAGCTTTTTGGTGTATATATACTTACAAAATTTGAAAGAACATTTGATCCTAAAGGGGTTTTCTATGTTGTAGAATCCTTGTTACCGGTATGTAATTTTATTGGCAAACAGCAACAGTTTTTCTTCTAGTTGTAAAGACATCTAAATAATGGGCACCATTTCTTTTCTTTCTAAACAGAACTCCCCTTGTGTATTGATAGCTGCAAGACAAGCAAGCTCTTCCACAGTAAGTCCTCAGTCTTTATTCCTTTTGGGTTTGTGTCAAACAAACTGAATATGCTCAGTGATGTGGAACTTTGATTTGTCAGGCTTAACCAAAGTGTTCTGTGGCTCTTTTTATTTTGTTTATGAATTTAGAACCTAAAAGATGTCCTGGCAGATCTAATTCCCAAAGAACAAACAAGAATCAAAAATTTTAAACAACAGCATGGCAAGACAGTTGTTGGACAGATAACTGTTGACATGGTGAGTGCAATTATTTTATGTGCCTAAGTTATTGCACTAATTTCAAGGTGATTAAAGGTTTGTTTAGCCTACTAAATGCTTTTAAAATTGCTTTTTCAATCCCCAACCAATCTTAAGCTGGGTGCACATCAGCAGATTGTACGTCCAGGACGAATCGTTTTTGCTTGCAGCAATCATAGCCATAGGGCCATCGGCCATGATTTTATTATAAAAAATGTATAGTCGACATGGACTAATCACTGTTGGTCACAGCGAATATAGTGATAGGGGGACTACATGATCAGGACGAAACACTATTGTACACAGTGAACGTAGCCATATATGACCACGCAATCAGCCGTGGGTTTTTCTGCAAAGACAAAGATTTTTTTTTTTGGCCGCCCAAACGATACATGGACATGGACATCAGTCGGTTAGCCTTAAGCTTTGAGTATAGCAATAACTGTTTAACCACAAACATTAAGAAACATCATTGCTAATTTGCCCATTATCTTTGTATTAGGATATTCAATGGGCAGCATTTTATTAACTCTAACAAAAATGGTAAAGGCATTTTAATGAAACTTGCCCAGGGTAATAAATTAAAAAAAAAAACTGTAAAAGGATTTATTTTTCATCCATCCATATTAATTCCTTGTTTAATAAACCATGATCTTGTGATTTCTACTTTAAGGGCATGTAAACTGCATGCATACAGTAACAAGGATTAATTGTCCCAACTGTAAATCTGCATTCCCCCTTGTAAAAAAAAAAAAAAATCTGCTGCTCTGTGCTCCCTGTCTCTGCAGCTAACATCCAATCCTGCAGTTGTATGAATGGGAGTATTGGGAGCAAAAATGGATCAAGTACCAGGCAGTTCATAAAATATAGAAAAGGCTAAATTAAAAAAAGTACTGCAGTAGTATTAGTAGTTGATATTTTCACCCATTTTTGCAGTGTAGAGAGTGAACTGCTTTGGATTACCCCCCCCCCCCCATTGGCAAGAGTGTGTAATTGATTGTGAAGCCTATGCTCTGAAATACCTACTTCATGTATAATGAAAGTATATGATTTTGTGATATTCAACTGAAATTTTAATCTTTAATTTAGTTTAATTGCAATTTTCTTGTTCAAGTTATGCCTGAAGTACTTTGGCTCTCTTTCAGATGTATGGGGGTATGCGGGGGATGAAGGGACTGGTCTATGAGACATCTGTGCTTGACCCAGATGAGGTGAGAACATGACCTTGACATGCCTATGCTGAGTTCATCTCACTTTGTTTTCTTAATATCTAATTGAGGTATATTTGTCCATAGGGTATCCGTTTCCGTGGCTACAGCATACCAGAATGTCAGAAGTTGCTACCCAAGGCTTCAGGAGGGGAAGAACCATTGCCAGAGGGACTTTTTTGGCTTTTGGTAACAGGAGAGATACCCAGCCAAGAGCAGGTAATCCCTGGTGCATTTCTTTTAAAATATATTTCTGAACCTCTCTTTTGTTTTGTATCTTAAGTGTCTACCGTATATACTCGTAATCCTGATTTACTCGAGTATAGGTCAAGGGACAACTTTCTATCATACACAGCTCCATGTATAGTAATTAACAGCCAATTCCTTGGCACTCCAGATGTTTAGAAACTACAACTCCGCATGCTTTAGTTGCTGGGAGTTGTAGCTTCTAAACATCTGTAGGGCATCCTTATTCTAGAAATCTCTAAACAGCCTGTCCCACTGCAGGGAGTGGCTTTCATGTACCCTCCATCCTCTGACAAACCTAATGACAGAGGTCTGCAGTCTCCCTGTTATTCCTATTGTTCTACTAATGAACCAATGAAATAAACCTAGGATAATACAGAACATACAATATAAAGTTGAATTGTGGTCAGTACATAAGAAGATCTACACAGCCAATGACAAGTTCAGGATCAGGCTGCTCACTGTACAATGTGCAGCATAATGGTACCTGCATAGAGATTTACTGCAGTAAGTGGGTTCAGCTACCATTGGCATCACCAGATCTGACTCCTGTTCAAATCTCCATTGTTCTGAGGATCCTGATTTATATGACGGCACGAGCAACTAATACTGATTACATTACCAGTGCAGATTCAGGGGGTTTGCTGTTTTCTTCAACAATAGTGTTGGTGGATTAACCCAGACTAAGATGAGCTAACCCCCGCTAGCCTATATCCAAACCTATAAGGGCTTCCAGTGTTGCCCACTTCCTCATAATGTATTAACCCACAGGTTGTTGATCCCTAAAGAGAGTTGACAGAGCATTTCGATCAGTTCCACTACCTTTGAGATTCTAGTTCTACATCCAGTGATCTTCCCTGCTGGCAATGAATTGCAACACTAGGGGGTGCCAGAAAGATTGGGTTCTGCAGCAGCTAAAAAACCCTGAGAACAGCAGATGTTGCAGGAAATCTATGGGAAGTACGGTATCGTATATAACGGGGATAAGCAACCAGTAGATCTCCAGATGTTTGAAAACTACAACTCCCAGCACTCCTCTACAAGCACTCTGTAGTTAGGGAATTAAAACTACAACTCCCAGCATTCCTCTACAAGCACCCTGTAGTTAGGGAATTCAAACTACAACTCCCACCATTCCTCTACAAGCACTCTGGGAGTTGTAGTTTCCAAACATCTGGAGATCTACTGGTTGCCTATCCCTGGTATATAAGGAAAAAACAGAAACACCGGTAATAGATAAGAATAATGACAAAATATAGATGAATCGCATGGTGCAGGGAAGACTGGTAGAGAGATAATAGGTACTTACCACGGCAATGTACTGCACATGCACTGTATGTCCCGCGTCTCTCCTGCTCTGGTCTTCTTATGCAGCGGTTGAAGTTCCTAGTTTATTGATGTAAGCCGAGGTGAGCTTTTTTAGTGTAATTTTAAAACATAAAAAATCTCTGCTTATACAAGAGTATATACAGTATTCTAATTAACAGACACTGATAGTTTTCTTATTTAAAATGATAAAATATGAATATATTCTAATTTTAAAAGTTTGTCGGGGGATACCAGTTCAGAAATTTTTCATTATTTATCAAACAACAGAAAACTACACAGGCATCTATTTCTTAGTTGTGCACAGATCCTAGCACTCCTTTCTTTAGTGATTAGAGCCAGTTTGTACTGCTCAGAGATGGGAGCAGTACGCAGCTTATATGATAAGTTTCTTTCTACATTCTCAAAACAATAATTCTGGTGAGTTTCAGAACAAAGATTTTTGTATCTGCCCTTTTTTGAATCTTTAATCAAAACCTTAGTTGATGAAAATTCAGTTGTGCTAAAGATAGACAGCTTTGCATTTATGTTAGCATAGCTGAAAATTGTCCACTAGCTTTTTAGAAAGGTACAAATTTTTTGTTTTTAAATAAATCCCCCGTGCCCCCCCAAAAGAGGGGGGATCTGTTTATTGCTGGATTTTTTTACATACATAACAGTACTGGAACCAAAGGCTTGGATGTGGTAGGATTTAGGTACCCAGGGTCGCTATTTCAGTCTGATTGATCACATTGCCAATCCAACCAATATAATGGGTGATTGAAGAGGCTGAAACATGACACATTGACTTTCCAGCCTTGAATCCTACAATATCTAGGATCCTTTAGTGCTTTGAATGATCAGGCGTGTTGGTAAAAAGCTGCTAATTATGTGGTCTTCTATAGGCCACACAATTTTTTTAGGCTGAGATAATGTCATTTTAATTTTGCCCAACATACTAATGAATGATAAAATCAATAGTAATGAATCATAACGAAAATATTGTGTACCAGCCTATAGAATCCAGACCGCTTTCTGTTTTTCTTACTTTGGCTGCTACATTAAGATTTTTGGGATTTCCATATCTGCAAAGCTGAGAGAAAATTTGGACTGCTGTAGGCCCTGCAAGTATATTGCGTATGAACTGTTTTGTATTGTTTTGTTTTAAAAGGCATAATTTACACTTTCCCATAACAAGACTTTTCTGTAATTTAGTCGTCTTTGTTTTTACATATGGCATTCTTGTCTCAATGTTTTGATTTACTGATCTGGCTGCTCAAAAAAATTCTTCTCGTCGATATACAAATGGCGCCCTCCTGTGGACAAATCATAGAATGTTGTTTCTGCCAAATCTACAATTAAGCAATGTCATGCTGTGAATAAATACTTTAATACTTGCGGTATAATATACAAATAAAGAGAATTTTATATTTATTTATAGATAAACTGGATATCTAAAGAATGGGCAAAGAGAGCAGCTCTTCCTTCCCATGTAGTCACCATGCTAGACAACTTTCCAACAAACCTGCACCCTATGTCACAGTTCAGTGCAGCCATTACCGCATTAAACAGTGAAAGCAACTTCGCTCGGGCTTATGCTGAAGGGGTCAACAGAGCCAAGTACTGGGAGGTAAGAGATAAGAATATTTAAGTATCAGGACTAGTGAAGTTCTAATCATGACCTAATGTGCCAGGGACTGCACACACTTCCAAAACCAATGACTGGTAAAGTTGAAAATTCCCACAAAGGTGCTTCAAACAATCTCCATTTAGAAGATATGGAAAGTTGTGGAGTCTTTAAATATAGCAGGTAGCCTTGTTAATTTATCATTCTGTGCCTGGCCATGTTAAGTGTGTGTGTGGGGGGGGGGTGCTTTCTCGCTAAAGGCTGCAAAAGTAGCCATTGTGCTTTTAAATAGAAAATATAAAGGATACTGTCATCATACATAGAGCCACAGTGAATATCCAAATTACTTTTTGAAGTATACTAGACATTTTCTGACCAGTCACCATTGCCGGAAATCTACATGTAGCATTTTCTGTTGTTAAACATCTGAATCCACCCAGAAACTGCTACAACACTTCTCCATGTAAAAGTAGCCTTGGAAACAGTCATGCTTTTTTATTGGAGGGGTGGGCTTGCCCTTTAAGCACTGCCTGTGCCAGACAGACCTAAATGTGCTTTGTATATGATATTGCTGTTAAACAGAGTTCAGATCTTCACCAGACTAAAGGAAAAGTAAGAGTATTTAATGTTGTATGTCACTATTAAAAGAATTATGATTTTGATTTTACAAGGAGTTGGCTTTGTCTGTTTCTGTCAAGTGCTAGATTTAAATGTAATGGAATAAGGATCATACAGTACAGATAGCGTATGATCAATATTGGTCTGCGAATAAGAATTCAGGTGTGCAGGCCATTCATCATAAAATATTCCATACGTTATCTGATTATCATATGATAATGATATACCATATATAGGCTCCAAATTAAGCTCCTGTTTTGGGTACATCTAAAATAATTCAAACATTTGCTTTACAATCTCAAAGTTTTGTCTGACAAATGTAATAACTGAATATGTATTGGGTAAATTTAAAATTCTGGCCCTTCATTCCTCTTAACAGCATTTATCACATGCCAGAACCATAGACATAGCTTTACTCTAGTAAACTATACATTAAAGATTTCATATTTATCATTCATTTATTTATATACACAGTTCATCCAAATATAATAGATCAATAAATCTGTAAAAAAAGTGTGTGTCCAAATTCATCACAGGGGTGAATCCTTACTGCTCCTGACAATATAGCCTGTAGAACCTCTAGTAACCCCTCTGAACCTTGGGGGAGCATTGCTGCTCTGTTCTATAAATCCCACTGGGTAAAGGTTGTAAAATTAAACATATTAAATGAATGTCATCTGTAGCATAGGTTTTAGACATATATTGTTATTATTGCAGAAATGCACAGACTATATTTTAGCAACCAATAGAGATGGACAAAAATAACAAAATTACATTTTGCTGAATTCCACCCTTTGCAGAAATGAGTGTGTGTGTACATTTATGACAAACTTTTAAATATGCTTACAAATGGCTTAGGCAAGACACAAAATATAGGCATTTAGCCATTTTTTTTAGAACTCTTTGCCATGAGCAAGTTTAGTCAGGTGATTTTCTGTTTGTGAAAGATCCCAGTCTGCTCCCATACTTCTGCTTGCTTATTTTAGCATTGAAGGTCACTGAGGTGTCCTTGCTTTGCCTTGTACTATCTTTCTAGTTGGGGGTGTGGCTTATGTCACACCCATTAATGTCCTTGCCCTGGCAGGATTTCTTTATCATTTTTGTAGTTTTTACAGTTGTAATTGTCATAGCTTTATTGGC
Source organism: Hymenochirus boettgeri (assembly GCA_019447015.1). NCBI lineage: Eukaryota > Metazoa > Chordata > Amphibia > Anura > Pipidae > Hymenochirus > Hymenochirus boettgeri. The sequence continues at coordinate 152,646,757 of CM033476.1, forward strand.
AGAGTTTGCAGTGTTGCACGTATTCCATACAGTTTTATATAGTTGCATTGCTTCAGTTCAGGAAATGTCAATATGTATATGTAACTCAGCCAAAATATTTTTGGCTCTCCAAATTCTGTCAGGACATTTTTCTCACAGCTGGAATCTTTCCCACATTGCTAATGTGCACACGCACAAGAGAACATGCAAACCATTTCATGTATTTGTGGACAGCTATGTTTGTCGCATCAAGTGCAAGTACTTTAAGGGTTGACTTCATTGGAATCTTCTCAGAATAGCTATCTGAAATTGTGTGCAGTAGAGGAATAATCACTGCAGCCAGTAGGGGCCAGACTTTTAATTCATCCATGCAGTTTATACTACAAACAGAGAGGATAATCAGTGCACATTTCTAAACACCATGCAATATCATACTATATGTGTTCGTGTATCATAACTCTCCACTGTGCATCACTTCATTTGCTTGACTGTATTTTTAGTGTTATGAATCTGCTATCTTATCTCATAGTCTAGTCTGGTTGTTTATTAGGGCATTCACCATTTGTTTGATTCTTACTCTGTTTTTATTTAATTTGTCTCCCCTTAGCCCCTCCCACACCACAGATGAATGATATTACTGATTGTAGTTGTAATCAGGCCAGTTATATCTGTAAGAGCCCCAGTCAGATTCTGACCTTGGACAGATTCTGAAGCCTTTTCTAAGTGTTGGGCAGAATTAACAACAGAAGTAACCTGGTGTCCCGACACGCACACCATTTAACCCTTCCCATTTTATTATTACCCCATCATCATGTTCCATATTACTTTGCTCCTCCAATGCATCCTCCATTTTATCCTCTTCCCTTCTTTCGCACCATGAACTCCTTTCCATTGTCAAACACTCCCCAGCTTCCTCCACTACAAGACAAATGCGTGGTCCATTTAAATCTCGCTCTCTCCTGTTTCTACTTGCAGTTGGTGATATCTCCCCTAATCCAGGCCCCACTTCCATACTGCACTTGTATGATCAACCCATCCCCAACCTTATGTCTACTGCCCGTCGTACTCCTTCACCCATTGGTACCCTTAACTTACACAATATCACTAATGTGTAAGTTCCCTCCCTTCCCACTGCTCCTATATCTGGGGCCCTGTGGAACACACGGTCTGTTTATTACAAACTTACACACATACACAACCTATTTATCTCTAACTGCTTTACTTTTATTGGTCTTACCGAAACATGGCTGTCGCCCTCTGACTCTTCTCACCCACCACGCTCTCGTATGGTGGCCTTTACTTCAGCCACGCCATCCCTCTCCCGTCTATCTTTTGAGTTTAACTCAGTCCGTGTTTACGGACTGAGTTAAACCCCTACAGATTGCGGTTATTTATCGACCACCCGGCCAGACCACCTCTTTCTTCGACCCCTTCTCTGCTTGGTTGTCCCACTGTCTATCCTCTGACATCCCCTCAATTATCTTAGGGGATTTCAATATCCCCATCAATGCCACCTCTGCTGCCACTAAACTTCTCTCTCTTACCTCATCCCTTGGCCTTACTCCATGATCCTCTGCTCAGACACATTATAATGGGCACACACTGGATCTAGTCTTCACCTGCCTCTCACTTCTTCAACTCTTTCCTCTATCCGATCACAATTTTCTCAAATTTAATCTTGTGTCATCTGTCCCGGCCGTAACCCCTAACAAACATTCAGATGCAGGGACCTACGTAATCTCAACCCCCATTTGCTCTCTATCCCCCTCAAACAAATTCTCCATGCCCTCCTTCTCTGACCCTGACCTTGCAGCTGTCCACTACCATAACACTGTTTCCAACGCTTTCGACTCCGTTGCTCCCTTATCTACATGTCGCCTTATTCCTAAAAACTCACAACCATGGCTTACGGATCAGATTAAAAAGTTGAAAAGGCAATCCCGTATAGCTGAACCTTGCTGGTGCATGAGTAAAAAAATATTTTGATATTGTTGATTTTAAAAGTGCCCTTTATTGGATCAGAGGTGCTTTGTCCTTAGCCAAACAAAACTACTTCTCTTCATTCATGTCCACACAATCCCATAACCTCAAACAGGGCTTTAAAGCATTCAACTTCCTGTTCTGTTTGCCACCTCTTCCGCCTACCCCGTTTATTGTGCTGAAAAAGCCTCATATTTCGCAGGAAAACACAGATAACATCCAAAATGTTTTTCCTGTACACCCTAGCTCATCCCTACAGCTTCCAACTCTTACCACTGGCTTACCTCCCATTATTTTCCACCCCTAACAACCTTACCCCTACCACTTCACTATCTAGCCTCCCTTTATTGGTTCATCCCTTTATTTGTACCCTAACAAGCTTCACTACTATTACAGAACAGGAACTCTTATCTCGCCTATCCAGGACACGTCTTCCCCCTCGACCCCATTCCCTCTCACCTTATTCCCCCTCTATCCTGCTCCTTTATACCAGCCCTAACCTCTGTCTTTTCCTTGTCCCCTATCCACTGGTATTTTTCTCCCTTTATTTAAACATGCTGTGGTATCCAATATTTAAAAAAAAAAAAAACTCCCTCGACCCATCTGCTCTTTTCAGCTACCGGCCAGTCTCCCTTCTCCCTTTTGCTTCCAAACTACTGGACATGTCTATGCTGACCTGGTCAGTCACCTGTCTGCTAACTCTCTCTTTCACCACCTCTAGTCAGGCTTCCGCCCAAACCACTCCACAGAATCTGCCCTTGCTAAAGTGACCGATGATTTACTTTCATAAAGGTCACTACTCTTTGCTCATTCTTCTTGATCTATCCTCTGCTTTTGATACTGTTGATCACCCTCTGTTTTTTTGGATCCTGGCCTCCTTAGGTATCCAGGACACTGCACTTTCTTGGCTATCCTCCTATCTCTCTGGTAGGACCTTTAGTGTCTTCCACTCTAGAATTGGCTCCACCCCTCGTCCCCTCCCTCTGGAGTTTCCGCAAGGCTCAGTACTGTCATCTTTTCTCCATCTACACCTGTGGCCTTGGACAACTCATTAGTTCATTTGGATTCCAATATCACGCGTATGCAGATGATACCAAAATTTACCTCTCTGCCCCAGATCTCCCCACACTGACATCCCAGGTCCCCGACTGCCTAAGTGCCATCTCTGCCTTTATGTCCTCCTGCTTCCTCAAACTCAACATGGACAAGACTGAACTTCTCCTTTTCTCACCCTCACAATCTGTTCCACTCCCTGGTCTTACTATTAATATTAACAGCACACCTATATACCCATCTCCTCATGTCGGCTGCCTGGGATTCCGATCTTTCCTTCAAACCCCATGTCAATTTGCTTGCGAACTCCTGCCGGTTCCAACTTGAAAACATCTCCCGCGTTCGACCCTTCATCTTGAATGAAGCTACAAAAATCCTAGTCCTTGCCCTAATCAATACCTTCAAACATAACCTTAAAACCCACCTCTTCATGCAAGCATATAACCTGTCCTAGATATTACTCCTCTCACTGACCCAACCTGATCCTAACCGCCTCTTACACTCCACTGCCAATTTATTTACAGCCTACCGATTCTAGTCCCCTTATGTCTCACCCCCATTTCCTCTAGACTTTAAGCTCTTTGGGCAGGGTCCTCTCTCCTATTGTATCACAGTATTGCTTTAAGAAACTCATCACTCTGTTTAATTATATTATGTAATACAAATGACTTTGTATAACATGTATTAATTACCCTGTATGAAATGTATGACTATGTAATTGTAAAGCGCCACAGAAGATGTTGTCGCTATATAAATCCAAATGACCGAAATGTTGGGTCAAAATATTGGCCCATGGGTACCTAGCCATATGTTATCCATTATTTATGTGACCTTTGACACACTAGTCATAAGGCTGTGGAAAAGGACTAATGTCTGACTGTATAAAAATACTCATCTGACACAGGTCTGCTTACATTCATGGTATTTGCTTTCAAAAAGCATTTTCTGTATCTGGTTTAAGGGAAAGGGTCACCCTGAAAAACAAATTCAAGTAATTGTACCTGAAAACCCAATTATTTGTAATATTAACAAAAACACAGCACAGAATTTAACTACCTTTTGACTTTGCTTTGTGACTTGATCGTTGTGCGGTGCATTAAGGAGAATGTAGTTAAAAAAATTACCAGTACACACTCCTTCCCAACAGCCTGGGAAGATAATATACAAGAGACATGGGAAGACTCATAATGGGCATATACCTACAAAAAATTAAATAAGGGAAGCCTAAACATAGCCCTTAGAGAAACAGCCCTAAAAGTCCTCTACCGCACCTATAGAGTTCCAAAACTATTAAACAAAATCTTCCCAAATATTAGCCCACAATGTTTTAGGAATTGTGGAAATCCAGGCCTGCCTGGTGGACCTGCCCGGTGGTGCAAACCTCTGGGAAGAGGTCTTCCAGTTGATTTCTATTAATTCCTATAAAAACCAACCCAGGCATAGCCGTACTAAACAAAGAAATTATCGAACTAAATAGACATGTAAATACCTGGGCACAAATTGCCATGTTGGCCTCCAAAATATCAATAGGAGCCCAATGGAGAAGCCCATTTCTAATATTCCCCAGAACAATACATAAAATCAATGAAAGAATGCTACATACAATTCAAGATACAATCCCAACATTCCACAAAATATGGTCAATGTGGTTACACAGCTCCCATGCATCACTCTCTTACCAGACTGGATGAGAGAACCCACCTAACTTGAACATAAATTTCAAAACAAACCTATCAGCCCACCTTAATTATGAAAAGAAAAGCAATGTATCATAATCCAATTTAACAACAGCCTAAGCCCTTCACCAGACTGCCAAAAATATAAATACGGTAATCTATTATATACACCTACAATAATCTATTTTGTATTGTTTAAAAAAACATTGAAATTCATTGTATTCCTGTAACCAAGTTGTCTGTATTAAACTATGTTGTACACCTGTCATTTTGATATACTGCAACTTAAGATTGAAAATAATAAAAACTATTGACTATTAAAAAATTACCAGTACAATATATATAATTTTTTTTTTTTTTTGAAAGGGCATGTCCACATCAAAAAAGAAAATCTATACTCCCACCTAAACCCCAAGATAGCTGTAGTTATTTACATTCCCTGGAGCAAGTAATAATATTTGTCCTCCGCGAGACTCTGCATCAAACTTGGTAATGCCACAGCCATTATAGCTGCATTCTAGTATGCTCCACTATAAATGCTCTCTGAAACATGTTGCAGAAAAGTAGTGAGCTTCAGGGACACTTTGAAGAAACTGAAATCTATGATTACAGATGGCCTCGTGCAGTTAATTAGGAAATGTAAATATTATAAGGTAGTGAGATATAAAAACAGTTTTTATAAAAACTAACCTATTTAAAAATTTATTGCAGTTAATATATGAAGACTCAATGGATCTGATTGCCAAACTGCCTTGTGTTGCTGCGAAGATCTATCGCAATCTTTACCGTGAAGGGAGCAGCATTGGGGCCATTGATTCCAACCTTGATTGGTCTCACAACTTTACCAACATGTTGGGCTACACAGACCCACAATTCACCGAGCTCATGAGACTTTATCTCACAATCCATAGGTGTGTTTTGTTCAAGAAAGGCCCAAAATTATGACTTCCATGGTGCAAAAAATAAACATTAAGACTTGTCATTTCTTATTCACAGTGACCATGAAGGAGGCAATGTAAGTGCTCACACCAGCCACTTAGTGGGCAGTGCACTGTCTGACCCTTACCTTTCATTTTCTGCAGCAATGAATGGATTGGCGGGTCCTTTGCACGGTCTGGCCAACCAGGTATATACTTTCATTTTTACGCTGTCTTTAACTGCCGCAATACAAACACTGCATTTTACAATTATTGAGATTTGACACTTACTATGATATTTTCAGGAAGTTCTTGTGTGGCTTACGAGTCTGCAAAAGGATCTTGGTGGAGAGGTCTCAGATGAACAACTTAGAGATTACATCTGGAACACTTTGAACTCTGGGAGGGTATGGATGACCTCTAGTTAATTCTTAGTTTGCTGGTAATGTGGTTCCTTGCATATCTAATCAATATTTTTTTTCCCCTCACCTCCTATCAGGTTGTTCCAGGATATGGTCATGCTGTGCTGCGAAAAACTGATCCACGGTACACGTGCCAGAGAGAATTTGCCCTGAAACACCTTCCAAATGACCCAATGTTTAAACTGGTTGCTCAGTTATACAAGATTGTTCCAAATGTCTTATTGGAGCAAGGCAAAGCAAAGAACCCTTGGCCTAATGTGGATGCTCACAGTGGAGTGCTTCTACAGGTAGGCATAGCAACATTTTTGTTTAGAAATGTGTACATTTTAAATATGAGCAGAATCTTTAATTAATTGCAGAAAATTTTGTATGTTTAGATAACTTAATTCTGTATTTTTCTGCAGTATTATGGCATGAAGGAGATGAATTACTACACTGTTCTGTTTGGGGTATCACGGGCACTAGGTGTGCTCTCTCAGCTCATCTGGAGCCGAGCCCTTGGATTGCCTCTGGAGAGACCAAAATCAATGAGCACTGATGGCCTTATGAAGTTGGTTGGAGCAAAGTCTGGTTAATCATGATGGGAAGTGCTGGGACTCTTCGTTTTCTATCAAGGGTCCTTTTAAGCAGACAGTTCACCTTTTGTTTCAACAGACTGCTTTGCTGCCCACTGTTTTCAGAATGCTGATGAGAAAACATGTTTGGTTATTTATGCTAAAACTTCATATTGCAGCTTAACATTACCCCCCTTCCCTGCTGAAGAGATCTGTGTTCAGTCCTCCACCAGGAAATGGGTAATGCTGCCAATCAGAACCCTGAAGTGACAGTTCCCCCTGGATACCAGCCCATTTGAAACAGACCTTCTAACTCGGCTTATTTATAATTCAATTTTGTTCAGTCATTGCCTCCTAATTATTAAATTGTGAAAGCAGTATGGTTATATTACACAGTGTACAGAGGTCCCGGTGGTGCAGAACTAAGCCTGGTGTCTACATAGTTATGAAATACATTGCCTAGTATAAACTTGGCGCATTAACTTCAGGAGTTTGTTTGGTCCTTTATTTTTTTTATCACCAATATTTTCTAGTTTAAATCTTAACTGTGTGTGCAGCCTTTTCTTTACCCACTGTGCGTGGCAGAAGGGCCTGCAAAGCTGTACAAAAATGACTGTATGCTTCTCATGTCTCTTGGAAAAGACTACTTTATTCTCTTGTGTGCACACAGGCTAGTGATTATCAACAGGTTTTATTTTTATTGTTTGTTTTTTCACAATAATGAACACTTTGGCTGTTTAACCTCCATTTATAAGGGCACACAGTCCAGAATTGTTTAAGAGCAATGAAGGGCATGTCACCCCCAAAACAAATTTCTTATACATGTTTGAGTATGGATAGAAATTCCCTCTGTATCAACTGTTAGGTATGGTTCATGGGTTGGCTAAAAAGGTTGCACTAGATGTATGTCTTTATTCATCCATCAATACTATGACCCCACCCCCGAAACCATATTACCCTTAAATGATGGAATTAGGCAGCCCAATGTTAGCAGTGTTCAGGATCTCCTGTCTCTTTCAGATAGACCTGTGAGTCATGGGCAAGTTGAACTTGGCCATGACTGTCGGGTCTACCAGGAAGAGCAATGACCAGTGTCTACCCAGGGCAGACACTAGTCATTGAGCATGCACAAAAGCTCTCTGAATCTTAAATGTGTTCCGAGGAGGAACAGGAGATGGTTTTTTTTATGTTTTTTTTTTTTTTTTTTAAATCCCCTTGAAATTAGAAAAATAATAAGTTTCCTTAAATTATAACCTCACAAACTTAAAACGTGTTGTTGTTCAAAAGAATCTTGGTTTTGTAATTTATATTTAATTCTCTGTTGTTGCTTTCCACACTGGCCTTGCTTGTGATAAGTTTTGCTCTGTCAGCAAAATATTGATCAACAGGCTTGGCTGGGTGGGATGCTGGGAATCGTAACTCTAATAACTGTCAATGCTACATAACCACTTCTCTAAAGCATTACTGTCAATTGCAAATTAACGACTAAAAGGAACCAGCAAGGTTTTTACTTATTAGTTAAACACTCCTCAAGCACCAATGTGTGGTATTACGTACTCTCTTGTCAGTGCAGACAAATCCGCCATCAGAATCTGTGCAAATTATGGATGGATATTTCACTTCACAAAAGACTTTAGGTTGTTCTGTATAAATGCAAATAATAAATGTTTTTATTACCACCTGTCATCTGTTTGGTTCTGAGAACTCCATTAAGCAATGGTGCTGTCCAGGCAAGTCATGTGACTGCATTGTACATGATTTGTCTCTTTCCCTCCTAGTCAAACATATAGTCCTGGAGCAAAGTTTATGGGTATGTGCACTTTTAGGCTGAGGCCACACTGCAACGCACAGGAATCGCACACAAAATCACGAGCATTATCGCACGCGATGCTTTTGCGCATGCATTTTTGCTGTTTTGCATTATGGAAACGCATGCGTTAACCAACCAAAAATTGTGCGCATCGGAAATCATGGGAATTTTCGCATGATTTCCATTTTAGGGAAAAATACGCTAGTGTGGCCTCACCCTTACTGTAGATTTCCTTCCCCTAAAGCGTTTTTTTTTTTTTTTTTTTTTTACATTACATAAAATGGTTAAAGGGTATCTCCACTCGTATTTTTAACATTTTGGAATCCAGTTCTATTGAAGAACGGGAGGTAAAGGAGCTGTGCCTTACCTTCCTTTCTTCAATAGAACAAACAGGAGCCAGGAGAGAAGGTAAGAAACTTGCTCGCTCGCTCCCCCGGCGTGTAGTCTGACAGGTCCCGACGGACCTTGTCTTCTATGCGCATTGAAGACAAGGTCCGTCAGGACCGGTCAGACTAAGCGCCAAGCGAGCGAGTAAGTTTCTTACCTTTTTCTCCTGGCTCCTGTTTGTTCTATTGAAGAACGGAAGGTAAGGCACAGCTCCTTTACCTCCCGTTCTTCAATAGAACTGGATTCCAAAATGTTAAAAATACGAGTGGAGATACCCTTTAAAACAGAACTCTGTTTAAATTGTTTCCCTAAGCATTACAACCAGCCTGGATAGATCTGTAATATACATCAACTGGAGGAGTTTATAAAGTTTTGATGTTTTCTCCCTTATGACATTTAAATATGTTCTTTCTCCTCAACTTGTTTATAAGGGTTCGTTAACACTACATCAGTTTGTATGTGTTTTTAAAAAAAAAAAAGACAGACCGTAAAACCACATAGGATTTCACAATATCGTTCACACTTGCTGCAGCTTGCATTTCTGTCCATTTTTTTGAAAAGGATGTCTGGAAGTTCCTGTGATGTCATTTCCGGTCTGTGGCCTATAGGAAACATGCTAAAGAATCGCAAAATCACTAGAAAATTGCAAGATCTCTCCACAACACTATCTGCTACTGTTAAAACGCAATGGACAGAAACGCAGAAAAAGACACAAACGGACAATAGCACACAACGCAAATGGTTACCAACATGTTAAAATGTCACTAAACTCACTGCATTTTTAAGTTACGTTTTGTCTGTTCATAAGCAGTTTTAAAGCAGGGTCAGTGATCTGAATTCTAGGTTACTGCAGCCAGTATTGACTAGACTGCTGTGCTGGAAAATGTGTTAAATGTTGCTGGTCACTGCTATAATTAAACATTCTTAAAACTTTTTATCCAACTCACAATCTAATTCCTAGTTAGGAATTCCAGCGCTGACAGAGCCGCGGCCGAAATCCCCAAAGCCTCCGACACATCTCCAGGCCTTTGCACAGTGCGCGCATGCGAACACTGTGCTAAGGAGAGTGGAAGCGCCGGAAGTATCGGGGATTTCGGCCGTGGCTCTGTCAGCGCTGGAACGATCCCGGTAAGTTCTCCTGCAAGATTTACTGAAGAACGGGAGGTAAGAAATAGTGCATTTACCTCCTGTTCTTCAGTAAAACAGATAGAAAGCAATTTAATTTCTGAGTGGACATACCCTTTAAATTAATGAGATCTTGTCACCAAAAACTTAATAATGAAAAAGCACAAAGTTCTTATAAAAGTATAGTCCAAAATGCTTTGCCGTATTGTATTGCCTGTTGAATCTTATACCTTCTGCCTTTTCCTGCCGGATCATGGTTTGTGATCAACATTAAGGCCACAATATCGGTTGCAAAATGACCCAGCTGGGAAAGAAGGTAAGATCTCTTATCTTTTCTGTGGACAGCTTAAATCTAATCTACTGACCTTTAACATAACAGACAAATCTCACTTTGTAGACTGCCCTCTGCAGGATTTTTTCCCTTTCAATCTGCTTTTCAATCTCTGGGGAGGAGACGGGACCTGTTCTAACTGGTTTATAACAGGCACTTTAACTGCTGAAAGGTTTAGTTGGAGGTCAATGCTACTTCTAATCACATAATAAATTCTAATATCTATCACAGAAATTTTGCCCAAGTAGTACTAAGATTCTTAGTAAAACATGTTTATTTAAATCGAATAGGAGCTTTTTAGGGATATTAAAAACATCAAAGGGGAAACACAAAAGAATTTGAACTCACCATTAGGAACATTTCAAGAAAGCGTAATGAATTAATTTAGTACTAAGTAACCGTACACAGTGAGAACAATAATCTTCATTGGTATATATGGATATACAATATGTGAAAGACCGCAATTGCCAGTTCCCATCTTAAGGTTCGTACGCACGCTCACTTTGCGAGCGAGCGACAAACGGCCGTTTCGCCCGAGAATAGTCGATATGTATGTGTTCATAAACGCCTACACAGACAATTCTCGGCCAGAATGCCCGTTCGCCACGTGTAGCGCTCGGTGGCTGAGGTTCGTTGCTTGCTCACAAATTGAGTGTGTGCACGAACCTTTAGTCTCTCTAACCCCTTTAAAACGGGGTTAGCCCTGGTTTGCAAATCTGTCAGATATTTCTGTCCTTGTTTACATTGTGTGTGTAATGTACAGTGCATGATACCCAAACGGTGAGCACAAGTTTCGGCTGATAATTGCACGTGTGTGACCATTCAGTCAGACATCGTTCTTTGATACACCAGTGCTGATTTGCCTGAATAAATGGGCACACGTGGGGTTATTGGCTAAACGCCTGCTTGACGATCATGCTTTGCCAATTGTGCTATGGTTATGCGCTGTCATGTGTGTACAAGGTCTATGGTCAGTGACCAGCAGCTGTACAAAAAAAAAGTTCCTAAAGAGGAGGGGGGCAGATACATATACATATAATAAAATGATAAAAATAGCAGTTGGGGTTGTGGGCAGATAACTGACAAGTCACCAGTCTTGCTTAAAGGGTGGACATGCCCTTTAAATTTCCAAGGAAGGGATTCCTAAAGGTTTATCATGGGGAGTGGTGGTTTTAGTGCATCACTGCCATTTTAGCCACACCCGAGCGGCAAATACATGTTTAGGCTGATATTTGCATGTATACTGCCGTTCAGTCAGGCATTGTTCTTTGATACACCAGGCTGATATGCCGGAATAAATGGCCTTACATGGGGTTATTGGCTACACGCCTGTTTGCCGATAATGCTTTGCCACTTGTGCTATGGTCGTGCGCTGTATCATGCGCATGTACAAGGCCTAAGTTCAGTGATCAGTACTGTAGCCAGCAGCTATCAAAGGGGTAACTTATCAAAGGGGTTATTTGATAAGTTACATGGAGATGATAAGTTTGTGCTACTGTTTGGCCTCTGTCACTTTGCAGTCAGTTTCACACCTACTTAAGGTTCATACACATGTGCATCGCTTTTTAGCGATACTGCGACTTTAATGATGGGTATCGAACATTAACATTCGTTTAACCAATCTGAGATTAATGATCGGTTTAACAATACCGATCGTAAATCTAAGATAACTAAATCGTAGATTTACGATCCCCATAGAATACCATTGCGGTAGTTTACTACCGCACGGTATTCTACGATCGAACGTTCGTTAATTAATGAACGTTGGTCGTAAATGTATGATCGCACATTTACGTCAGCGATCGTAAATTAACTAAGCCATGGTATCGCTAAAAAGCTATTTCGCGGCTTTATAAATATGGCCTTAAGTGTGGTAATTGCATCTTTTTTAAAAAGGGGGAAAAGGTTCTGTGGATATACGTACATAAATGCAATTTAAATGCATCTATTTGACAGTGTCATAAAAATTAGAAGACTGCTTCTGACATCAGCAAGAAGTAACTTGTGGGAAAGAATCTTTATCCCTGTTATATTTCATAAAGCTGTTTTTGTTTGAAAACTTTGCAATTGACCAGTACAGTGTCGTGTTAAGACTGTAAGAAGGAACACAGAGGACTGTAACTTGCCTGAACAGTCATCTGACAGTGTTATATTACTGCACAATGTGTTCTTGAGCTCAGACGTACATTGAAATCTAAGTATAGTTCTCCTAACCTCTCCCGTGACAGCTTCAGTATCTTACCCGAATTACAGGATCATCCTAAGCAAATGTACTTGCCCCTTATGATCTAAGTGAAAGTGGCAGAAATTTATTAGCAAGAACACAACGCACATGTAAGATCAGATGAGATCATACGCAGACCTAGGCAGAGACCAGTCCATTGACTGTTTCCTTTACTCACTGGAAAGTGCAATTATTGGGACACCAACAGAGGGGTGCTCCTCAGGTACATACCTGTGGAGCAGGGAGATAATGAACCTTTATAGTGATCATAAAATCTACTTTTAGTAGCGGTCATTTTTTAGAAAGAGGTTGTTATGCTGAAGTGAAAATCAATAGAATTTTTGAAATGAAATACTCACCAGCATCCACTTTTTCAATTGCTATGATGATTTTTTCCATAGCCAAAAATCAATATCACCGTCATAAAAATGGCCACTACTATTAGTGATTTTTACAACCGCTATAAAGATTTCTTAACGGACATTACTGATAACCAACCTTTATAATTACCCTCCTCAGAGCCTTAAATACCAAAGCTGCCAATCCTGCAGCATTTATTTTGTGAAAACAAATCTAAAGGCCCTTACACATGTAATATCGGGGGACCTAACCCGAGAAGCATGTTGGTGTACCAATGGCCGTTTCGCCCTACTATCGGTAAGTGTATGGATCCTCAGTCAGCCATTCGTACACTTACCAACACTCCGCCTATTTGTACGCCATTGTGCAACAAAGGTCGGCCCTTCGATTGCATGTGTGTATGAAGCTTAAACCTGACAGTAAGTCTCACTAGAAGTCAGGGGCATAACTACAGGTGGAGCAACCGCAGGGGGGCCTAGGAGCCAAGGGTGCCCCATCTTCTTATTTTTCCTATGACAGATATAGCCTCCTCCCAGAAAACTACTGTGAATGAAACACGGATAGGGGCCCCATTATAGTTTTGCTGGGGGGCCCAGTGATTTCACTGTGTAGACGCCGAAAGCGGCATTCTGTTGTAGCACTTTAAACACTGGCTGGTAGCGAAGTAGAAGCCAGCACTTAGGGATGCACCAAGAGCTGCTATCCGCATATACAGTTGTGTTCAAAATTATTCAACCCCCATTGAAATTGAGTGTTTTGGCCAGTTTGACAGTGATTTTGATCATTTCAGTCATCTTGTTTACAATTAAATCAAAGAGACACTTGTAAGTCAGACAAATATAACATAACATTTATAATGAAATAACCACAAATGTCACATCATTATAAGTTTTATTCAACCCCCAAGTGACATTCATTCTTAATACTTAGTACAACATCCTTTTCCATTTATAACAGCTTTTAAACGTGAAGCCTAGCTTGACACAAGCGTCTTGCAGCGATCTACGGGTATCTTAGCCCATTCTTCATGGGTAAAAGCCTCCAGTTCAGTCACATTCTTAGGCTTGCGCACTGCAACTGCTTTCTTTAAGTCCCATCAGAGGTTCTCAATCAGATTTAAGTCTGGTGACTGCGATGGCCACTCCAAAATGTTCCAGCCTTTAATCTGCAACCATGCTCTAGTGGATTGGAGGTATGCTTGGGATCATTGTCCTGTTGAAAGGTCCAACATCTCCCAAGCCTCAGGTTTGTGACGGACTGCATCACATTTTTTTTGCAATATCTCCTGGTACTGAAGAGAATTCATGGTACCTTGCACACGCTGAAGCTTCCCTGTACCTGCAGAAGCAAAACAGCCCAAAGCATGATTGACCCCCCACCATGCTTCACAGTAGGCAAGGTGTTCTTTTCTTCATAGGCCTTGTTCTTCCTCCTCCAAACATAGCGTTGATCCATGGGCCCAAACAGTTCTAATTTTGTTTCATCAGTCCACAGAACACTTTTGTGGTTTGTCCACATGACTTTTGGCATACTTCAGTCTACTCTTGTTCTTTGGAGACAGCAAGGGGGTGCGCCTGGGAGTTCTGGCATGGAGGCCTTCATTACGCAGTGTACGCCTTATTGTCTGAGCTGAAACTTCAGTACCCACATCTGACAAATCTTTTTTCAGTTCCTCAGCAGTCACACAGGGACTTTTCTCCACTTTGTGCTTCAGGTAGCGCACAGCAGTCGAAGTCAGCATCTTCTTTCTGCCACGACCAGGTAGCGTTTCAACAGTGCCCTTTGCCTTGAATTTGCGAATGATGCTTCCTATGGGGTCTCTTGGTATGTTTAACATCTTTTCAATCTTCTTATAGCCATTGCCCTTCCTGTGAAGAGAAATCACCACTTCTCTGGTCTTTCTGGACCATTCTCTTGACTTCACCATGTTTGTAAAAACACCAGTAAATGTCTAGAAGGAGCTAAGTATCACAGTCATTTTAAATATGCCTAATTGGTGCTTATTATGCTTGATTGCTGCTCGATGACATCCACAATTGTTTTCAATACCTGATCAAAAACACTTGAATGAACCTCTGTTCTTAAGAGTGGTAGTCTTTAAGGGGTTGAATAATTGTGTCAATGAAGAAATCACAAAAAAAAACATTTAATACTGTATTACAAAAACAATTAATGTAATTTTAGTTGTATTTGGTTCTTTAAAAAGTCCTTTTACAAATATACACTGAATTCCCTAAAACCCTTTACAGCATTGGGGGTTTAATAATTTTGAAAACAACTGTAGTATTGCCAGGGTATTTGCACGGGGTTGCTGATATCGGCTCTCGGTGCATCAGGTTGACAGTTTTGCACAGTTTTATGCTATATGCAGCAAAGATCAATAACATTAAAGGGCATGTCCAGCCCTGAAAATCAACTTTTAGTATATGATCAGGGCCGGATTTACCATTAGGCACAGTATGCACATGCCTAGGGGCGCCTGAGGTTGGAGGGGCAGCTGTCAATCTCCTCCCACCAATCCAACCCCGTTATAGTCATTTTTCCCCAATAAAGAAAATGGGTGTGGTTAAGGGGTGTGGTCTGTGTTTAGGGGTGGGGCCAAGGGCGACAGGCTCTTTGGGCCTACGGGCTCTTGAGGTGTAAATCCGGCCCTGTATATGATAGTTTAATATTGTAATTGTAATGGAACTCCAGGGTGAGTTTGTGACGGTTTTTACTCATCCAGGTTATGGTATATCTGCAGGTATATATAATGGGCAAGGCAGCCAAGACACGGGCCTGATGCCAGGGGGCCCAGTCCAGTAGGGTCACTATACAGTAGAAAGCATTTGGTTCAATAAAGAAAAAAGTTTTCTACGTTGTATCTGAATTTGCACGCAGTTACACTCTCTGACGGCCTGCAGTAGCTGTAATCTGATTCTATCTGCCTGCCATAGTAAGACTTGTATGATCAATTTATATGTACCAAGGGGGGGGTGCTGATCATGTGCAAGAATCTGTTAGCAATAAATAGGGTTGGATTATCAGCTAGGCAACGTTGTCTAGGGCCCGGCTAGCAAATAGGGGCCTGTCCATCTTCGTACCAGTCCCAGCTTTTAGACTATTTAGGCTTTTTAAACTTTCTATTGAATAAGTGTCTATGAGCCGTATTTATAAAGCCATGGTATCGCTTTTTAGTGAACAGCTAGGTGTATACAGTATGATGTGGACAAGGGGAACAGTTAGGTGTATACAGTATGACATGGAGATGGGGAACAGTAAGGTGTATACAGTATGACAAGGAGAAGGGGAGCAGTAAGGTGTGTACAGTAGAACGTGGAGGAAAGGAACAGTAAGGTGTATACAGTATGACGTGGACAAGGGGAACAGTTAGGTGTATGCAGTATGAAGTGGAGAAGGGGAACATTAAGGTGTATACAGTATGAAGTGGAGAAGGGGAGCAGGTAAGGTGAATACAGTATGACATGGAAGAGCATTAAGGTGTATACAGTATTGCATGAAGGAGGAGAGCAGTAGGGTGCATGCAGTATGACGTGGAGAAGGGGAGCAGTAAGGTGCATACAGTATGACGTGGAGAAGGGGAGCAGTAAGGTGCATACAGTATGACGCAGAGAAGGGGAGCAGTAAGGTGCATACAGTATGGGGGCGGAGCCTGACGGAGCATGGAGTAGGACGCATCTCAGACCCGCTCCGGACTCGACTCCAATTTAAGCCAGAAGGTGGGCACTTACCGGCACTAAATACCACCAGAAACACCTGCCAACACCTCATGACACAAGGCAAAGGACAAAACTCAGCGGGGCTAGCTCGGGCGAAGCTCTAAAAATATACACGGAAAACACAGACCTGCCGACTTCTGAGACCACGTGGCCTTCCTCAAACATGGCGGCAGCTGAAACACAAGGCCAGCCAAAACCCTAGCAAAGTGTAGGGGAACAGCCACCCATCGCGGAAGCACCACGGCTGACCCTGGACGACTTAATGGGAGCCATTCAGGACACCAAGCGGACACTCACCTCGATGTTGGAAGAGGTAAAAGCAGACATGTCCATACTTCGCCAGGATGTACAGAAAGTCAGGCAGAGAGTGGGAGAGACAGAAACACACATTTCCACGCTGGAAGACTCCGTATCCCCTCTCTCACAGACAGTGATGGACCTGCAAAAAGATCTCCGTACCACCCAAAATAAGCTGGATGACCTAGAGAATAGATCTCGAAGACAGAATCTTCGCTTCCTGGGCTTCCCAGAGGGAGTAGAGGCCCAGGACCCTGCAACGTTTCTGGAGACGTGGATCAGGGCCCACTTGGGTGTCGATGGCCTATCTGCACAATTAACCATCGAATGTGCACACAGAGTCCCTGCAAAAGCCACTATCCCCGGCGCAAGACCAAGACCACTCATCGCAAGGCTCCTCAAAAAGGACAGAGACGGTATACTTCAACTAGCACGCACCGCTTGGGATTTACAATTTGAGAATACAAATATTAAAATATTCCTGGATTATTCCTTGGATTTACAAAAACGACGGGCAACCTTCTTGGATATAAAACGGGGACTAGCAGGAGCGGGAATAACCTACTCTATGGCCTACCCGAGGCTACGCATTGTAACAGATGGTAAAGTACGATTTTTCGATACCCCGGAAGAAGCTAACTCCTGGTTTGAACACCAGTAACGTATATACCAACATTTTAAAAATGTAAAGTAACTTAACCTCACCTAGGTATCCTTGTGACTGAATCAACTCAGTTGTTCCATCCCAGCCCCCCCCCCCTCTTTCCCCCACCCATTGGACAGATTCACCCACATTATCTACGGGCAGACACCAACCCTCTGCCCCCAACCCCCCCCCCTTCATTGAAACTTGAAACTCCTATGATCCCGACAATCTGAATATCAAACCCATACCAGAATCCATAGGATGTGAGAAACACGAACATGTAACCTGAAAACTGTAATCGGGGCATGCAATCTGAAAACTGTAACCTGAAACTGACTACAGACCCAGCTAAGCCCATGGAGGGATCCCCTCCCCCCTGGGGAACAATGCAACAAATGTAAATGTGGTTTAATATGTTTGATAACTGTATGTTTTACATAGATGGATAAATCAATATGAAAATGTTGTGCGTACTAAAGTAACAGTTGACACTTATAGTTCAAACAATTTTACTATCGGGAAGAAGTATAGGTGTTTGCAATGTCTACTGCTATTGGTGGGATGAGTGGTGAACCCTGACATAGCCATTAAAAGACAGATGCCGAATATTCAGGCACCTGTACATAAAATATAGACACCTTATATAGACACTGAGCCTGGCAATAAATGCAAAGAGACAGAGCACCCGAACCTATACCACCTCCAAGACCTAATGCCACAAATGGACACCGATACCCGCCTCTACACGTATACCTGATAGTAAATCAAGCCCACCCACCCTATACAAACCCAATACTTGGGATGCTGATAAGATACGTTAGAGGTAACCAGTATAATTTGAGTCCAACTATGTAGGCAGACGTGTAATAAAACAAATCACCCTTGTTAAACCATACACTGGGTAACTCCCAAACAGAAATACCGCCCCCAGATTAAGATGACATAAACTGGGCTATAACACTATATCTAACCAGGCACTGCCTATAGACACACAAGGTGAACAGTTAATGTGAATGGTATTAAACAAGTCAGTGATGGCCTACCCAAACATTAAACCGTTACTGCCTCAACCATAAAGCACACCTTACTCTAGGTATGGGACTACAGAGAACTACCACTCTATATACGGATACACTGGTATGGCTCAAAAGGGAACAACAAGAGACGACACTATGATTTACATCAAATAACAACCAAGGTACCTGGGTGGGCAAACAATAAAGGCCCACCACAATATCCTAAACCAAACTCAATAGAGTAACGGTAAAGAGAGCTGTGACGTCCTCCTTTTCCCTTCCACTGTTACCTCCTCCCCCCCTCCCTACCTAGTTGCTCTCTGAACTCCTGCAGAAACAGCACAATGTGCAACCCCTTAATTAAAGTTTGTAATGTTAATAATGTTTATCAAAGATATACTGTTATATGGTTAAATGTACAGTCATGCACTATAAGACCAATCCACAAAAGCTTTATCTATAAACACACCAAATACCCCCATCCAGAGTCTGAAGGTATACCTCCTCTGCAAATCAAAATACACCAAGATGACTCGTCCACTTAAAATACTCTCATGGAACGTAAGGGGCCTTAATAATCCCAGGAAGAGACTGGAGGTCTTTTCATATATTAGATCAATTGGCCCAGATTTAATATGCTTACAAGAAACGCACTTAATCCAAGATACCACCCATTACACCTTGAGACCCTGGCTCAGCTGGATGGCACATAGCACCAATTCCGCATATTCCAGGGGAGTATCTATTTTACTGAATAAATCACTTAGATATAATATTCAGGAGGTCAAGACAGATAGATTTGGGAAGTATGTCTGTGTCGCCTTACTGATAGAATCAATATCGTATGTGATAGTGGGCATATTTGATCCCCCCTGCTACCCTACAACCTATAAAAGAGATCCTACCGTTCATAATCCAGTATTCACAGGCCCGATTGATATGTGTAGGAGACTTCAACAGGACCATGGACCCCCTCCTAGTTAAGTTAACGAAATGCCGCTTCAAATAACCCCAACACACAACCCACGTCTCTAGCACAATTAATCACAGAACTACATTGGATAGACGCATGGCGTAGTCGCCACCCAACCGTACGGGAATTTTCCTGTTATTCTAAAACTCATAACTCTCTATCCACAATCGACCATGTGTTTACAAACAAACTAGCTGACCAAGGAATATCTGGTGTCACGTACCTTCCCAGGGGTGTATCCGACCACTCTCCTGTTTTGTTGAAGCTTCGAAACGTTAACCAGACATTGACCAAGGGAGCCTGGCGTTTCCACCCCTTCTGGCTCACGCTGAAGCTGGAACCAGATCCGATACCAGACCATATTGACTTGTATTTCAGTCTAGACCATGAGGGGGTACAGATGGGGACTAAATGGGACACCTTTAAAGCAGTCCTTCGAAGCCATCTACAGACAACAATGGGCCCTATTTATAAAAGATCGGTATCGTTATCGTAAAATACCGATCGTTATCGGTAAATAACGACCGTTATTTACCGATAACGACCGGTATTTAACGATATCGTTAAATATCGGTCGTTATCTGTTAATAACGGTCGTTATCGGTAAAAAAACGGTCATTATTTTACGATAACGATCGGTATTTTACGATAACGATACCGATCTTTTATAAATAGGGCCCAATAGCCCATATCAAAAAAAACTCTAGGAACTAATAGCTGAACAATCCCTCCACACTCTAGAAGCAGCATATATACAACAACCCACAATAGAAAACAAAATAAATTGGCAATCTGCACAGACAAAATATAACAATACCTTTACAGAAAAAATCAACAGAAAATAATTTTTCAATAAACAGAACTACTTTTTATAGGGACACCAATCCGCTAAAATCCTAGCGAGATTAGCCCATGGACCAACAGACCAAAATATGATCACCTCACTAAAAAACATAGATGGAACGATTCTTACAGATACTGCTGATATTCTTGAACGACTGGTTGATTTCTACACCAACCTCTATAGATCCTGTTCCACTACCACCCAACAAACCCTACACAGATATCTGGGGAACATACCCTTCCCCAAACTTTCAAACACTGAAGCCCAACTCCTTGAAGCAGAAATAACAGAACCTGAATTGAGAGATGCACTTAGTGAAATGGCCAATGGGAAGTCGCCTGGCCCGGATGGTATACCAGTGGAGGTATATAAAACATATATGGAACATATAACTCCGGACCTACTACAAACCTACAAAGATGCCTTCTGCAACAACACCCTACCCCCTTCCATGTACGAAGCTCATATTATAGTTCTACTTAAGGCTGGTAAAGATCCACAAGACTGTAACTACTACAGGCTCATATCTCTACTAAACGTGGACTATAAAATCCTGGCAAAACTATTGGCAAATAGGCTTCAGAAAGTCATTACTCAAATAATTCACCCTGACCAGACGGGCTTTATGCCCGGCAAGTCCACATCAATAAATATCCGGAGGACCCTTATTAATTCCAAAGTGGACCACGACAACGCCGGGTCCAGGGTAATGCTATCGCTAGACGCCCAAAAGGTGTTCGACTCAGTCGAATGGTCCTTTCTTTGGGCCTGTCTAAATAGATTTGGATTCGGCCCTAATTTCTGTAAATGGGTCAAACTACTTTACACCCACCCAATGGCATCCCTCAAGGTAAATGGCACCTGCTCTCGCACCTTTCCCTTAACCAAGGGCACTAGACAGGGATGCCCTCTCTCACCATACCTGTTTGCTCTAGCAATAGAGCCCCTGGCTATTCAATTAAGGTATAACAGAGACATCTCAGGATTCCTGCTAGGTCAACATTCCGCACTACTTAGCCTATATGCGGACGACTTGATCCTATACCTATCAGACCCCAACCAATCATTAAGATCCGCATACGACACCATTACGGCATTCGGCCCAATATCTGGGCTATATATTAATTGGCCCAAGTCCTGCTGTTTCCAAGTAGATCCACACTCCCCTCTCCCCCCTTTTGCTAGAGCATTGGTCCCCTCTGTGCCCGAATTCAAATACCTGGGCATAATAATAACATAATCCCCACAAAACTTCTACAACCGTAACCTAGCCCCTCTCCTGGAGCTAGTACAAACAAAAACTCAGGTATGGAAGAAACTACCTATTAACCTAATTGGCAGAATAAATCTGGTAAAAATCATCCTCCTTCCCAAGATTCTATACTCACTACAGCACAGTATGATCCTGATCCCAGAATCCTTCTTCACCTCTCTACAGAGCTTACTATTAACTTTCTTGTGGGGCCCTGGTCGCAATAGGGTACGACTTAAAGTACTCCAACGACCTAAAACTGAAGCAGGACTAGCCATGCCTGACTTTAAACTATACTATTTAGCGGGGCATCTGAAGTACTTTAGGACTTGGTTACTACCAACAAGCAATACCACTAACAACAATTACACTGAATCATTGTATGAAGCAGAAGATATGCTGTTCTCATATCTCCCAAGTTCCCCCATATCGTTTCTAAATGGACGAACTAATATTCTCACTTCTGGCGGGACACCCCTACATCATCAGCAGTTCCAAATTTGGAAACAAACTAACAAAGTTATTGAATATACAGGTATACCTGGAGAAACTACCCTATGGTACAACCCCAAATTCCCACAATTAGCATCCTTTACACCATCCGCATATTGGGAAAGTAAGAGCATACGATATTTCAATCAAATTACGGATATGCAAGAAAAGTTCCGGCTCCCATGTATGTCCCTGTTCCGCTACCTGCAACTACAATACTGTATTGTCACTGAATTTCAGAGTACCACAATCCCCATCAAACCTCACCCCATTATACAACTGATTAAAAATGGGGGCGAAAGGAGACTGATCTACAAGATATATGAATGCCTACTTAGAGCAACGTTAGCAAAAGTCACAGATAAGATACTAAACAAATGGCAGACATGTATCCCAAACTTAACCCCTGCAGAATTGGGAGATATGGCAGAATCTCACCTTACTGTATCTCCCTCTGCACCAAACAAGTTGATGCAGTTCTATATAATACACCAATCCTACCTTTCCCCAGCACGTATGACACGTATATCTCCCCCACACATTCCTCTTCCTGCCCTAAATGCCAATATAGCCCTGCAGACTTCTGGCACCTCATGTGGCTTTGCCCCCGTGTCAATAGATATTGGAACAAGGTAATGTTCTATTGAAGAACGGAAGGTAAGGCACAGCTCCTTTACCTCCCGTTCTTCAATAGAACTGGATTCCAAAATGTTAAAAATACGAGTGGAGATACCCTTTAAGTGTATAGCACAAAAATGACGGAGTCACTATGCTGAAAAACTACAGCCATTGGTTCAGGTTGAAAAGTTCCATAGCTCCCGTTAAGCTAGCCATACACTGGAAGAAGTTCTTCTGATCGGATTTCTGATCGAGTGCAACAAACATAAATCTGATCAGCAGAACCGCTTAAAGCCTTCTACCTTGAGCCTCTGTTCTTTCCACTGTGAAGAGATGGGGACTAATAATGGGCTTGGGGGAAATATTTCTGCCTGGACGATCTTAATTTTTCCTAAAAACTGATCGACATTGCCGAATGGAAAAATAGAAAATGTTTTTTGAATCGATCGAATGGATTGAATTTATCAGATCACACAAAATGTCTACTAAACTAGAGGGAGCCGATAACATCCCCAGGTAAGTGGCCAAACAATGATTGCTCCATACATAAAGTAAAGGAAGATCGTTATAGTGTATTTGCAAACAAACACAAATTTATTAGCAGATTCCAACAAAATCTGCTGTAAATTAGCGACCAAGTTGCACCTATGGCCACCTATATATTGACTAAATCCATTGAGACATTTTTATACAGTACAGCATATAACCGGGCCTAGACATTGCCCCTCTCACTGACCGAACCTGATCCTAATAACCATATGACTATGTAATGGTAAAGCACCACGGAAGATGTTGGCGCTATATAAATCCATAATAATAATAATAATAATAATAATAATATACAGTAGGATAGCTTTACACTAAAACAAAGTTTTCCATGAGCTATAGCTTAGATACTGTTGGTTAAAGCTTGTCTTTCTTAGTAATTCCTAACCACAAATATGCTCTAAAACCTTTAGTATAGAAAGCCATTCAGCTACTGCCCCATTTGCTAGCTCAGTGAGCTTGGACATGCTCAGTGTAATACAACCAGGAAGAGAGCCAGAAGATTCCAAGCCACAACCCAACCAACACCACTGTGGCTCACAAACTCAAGCCTTTGTTCTAGAAGCACTACAAATCACAAAAATAAACAATCAGGTAAGCTTGGATACATAATAATTAAGCCAAACTCACTCACATAAACAGTGAGTTGGATCGGGTGGATGCTGGCTATATTGGAGCACAAATCCTTTCCGTTCCGATACAAGTCCTGGTCTCCACATATATAAGTATGTACTCCCAGGGCGGCTTCCCATCATGAGGGTAAATATAACAATGGGAAATGAGCTCACCTCGTGCGTAACAGCCTCAAGCCCCTTGCTAGACTTTAGTCGCTTCAACTGGGATTCAATCCAGCAACAGCATAAGGTTAAAACACAATCTTTATTACACAATACAAGACGCTCACATCTGACCACAACCGACGCGTTTCATTCCTGAATGGAACTTCATCAGATGTTTATACAATTAGCTACTTTGAAACTCACTGTGGAGGAGGGGACTAAAACTGAAAGTGAACTCCTATATTCATTGTGAGATACTTCTCTAGTAAATTGCATTAGATTCATTAATTAAGAAAGCTTCTATGTAGATTCCAGCACAACTCATAGTACATGTAGTCTTCAAAGACCCTTGTGAGACCTTGAAAGCTGATTGCTACCCTGCAGTTTATTTTCCAGACTTTAAATAGATTGTTAAAAATGGGCTGATGGATTTAGAAAATGATGAATTTTATCGATTTTCTTTCCGAATAGGACAGAATAAGTAAGTGTAGCTCGATAACAAAGAACAAGAACCTAGCTAATTTATAAACACAGCAAATACACACAAGGCCAGAGTTCACAGTTAGAGTACAGCAGGTCAGTGTGGAAAGGCTACTAGGGGAGTATTAGTTTCACAACAGCTGCAGCTGTTAGGGATCCTGGGGAATGTAGATTCATAACAGGACTACATGTTTGG
This sequence comes from Hymenochirus boettgeri, assembly GCA_019447015.1. Taxonomy (NCBI): domain Eukaryota; kingdom Metazoa; phylum Chordata; class Amphibia; order Anura; family Pipidae; genus Hymenochirus; species Hymenochirus boettgeri. The sequence goes on from CM033476.1 coordinate 152,671,433, forward strand.
CATCCCTGTTATTATTACTATGCTACAATGTTATACATTATTTTAAAAATTACAACATAAATGAGGACACAGAAGAAACGCCCTCTCCCCATCCCCCCTCTGCAAACAGCAATATCATATATACATATATATATATATATATATATATATAAATATTGTGGTTTAGCATATTTACTTGTTATAATTCCAGGGGCAAATATGTTAATGAGACAATTTACTATTCCAAGCCTCACATCTGCCTCCAACCATAAATGCAGCAGTAAAAACTGTCAAGGCTGAAAAAAACCACATGTCCATCAACTTCATTTATATTAACCTAGCCAGCATCATATGGAAGTCAGTAAACCGTTTACTGTTCTTACTGTAAAAAAAAAAAAGATTTGCATCCAAAAGATAATAGTTGATGCACTTTTCACAGCAATTTATTTTTATATATTCTGGGGGCAACACGGTGGTAAGCACTGATGCCTTGCAGCGCTGAAGCCCCGAGTTCAAATCCACCCTTGGACACACGTGCAAGGAGTTTGTATGTCCTCCCTGTGCTTGCACGGGTTTCCACCAGGAACTCTGGTATCCCCCACAATCATAAAGAAATACTGATAGGTTGTATGTGTCAAAAAAAATGTGCTTAGATTGTAAGCTCTTTAGGGCAGGGCCTGATGTGTATGTATACATGTAATTTTAAAGCACTATGGAAGCTATATAAATCCATAATAGTGATAATCTGATTTTGCTTGCTTGGTTGCTTTTTTACACAATCTAGTTTGCCTCCTTGTAACTTCTTAAGTCTTCCAGTGGCCCAGTTAACTTCAGTGCCTGAAATGCACTTTTCATCTTACCCTTTCCAACACTAACCATTGATTTTACTACACCACAGAGGTATTGAATTATTCAGTTTACTGACTTTTAAACATAATCCATTTACCTTGTGTTAAGCCTCATGAATGTAGCTTCTAATTAATTGACTTATTAGTTTTCAACTTGGTAAAGTCTGTTTGTCTAACATTAAAGGGCAAGTCCACCCTCTAAAGATTTTTTTTACCTTAGTTAGATATCCTCCACAAACCCCATTTTCATTGTACACAGACATTCTACTTACAAAACCCGATCAACTCCTCTGCTGCTGTTGTGAGCTGGTTACAAGCGTGCACAGCAGCAGAGGAGGCTTGTTCTGCAATGGCCATCAATGGCCATGATGTCACCATCACATCTGTGACTGGTGGCTGTTGCCAGGAAGAAGAGAGGAGCCGCTGCGAGTGATGGGGGGGTGGGTTAAGTACAATATCTCTGCCTATGAGCATCTTTAAAAAGTCTGCGTACAAAGAAAATGGAGTTTGTGGGGGTGATCTACTAAGGTAAATATTTTCTTTGGAGGGTGGATATGCCCTTCAAATAATTTTGTTGCTCCTTTATATTGTTGTCTGTGCAACATGATCTCAAAGGTAACTATATTAGTATAGTATAGTATGGTATTTGAGGTTAAATAAAGACATACGTCCATCCAATCCAACGCATCTAGCAATATCCTCATTTCCTGCCTAACTGTTAATCTAGAGGAAGGCAAAAAAAACACCAAATTTGTGAAGGGGGAAAAAATTCCTTCCTGACTCCAAGTGGCAATCGGAAATTTTCCTGGATCAACTTTATGTATCAATACCAGTAACTTGCAACATTCCTTGTTTGCAGAAACTCATCCAGCTTTTTTTTTTTTAAACTGTCCAATGAACCTGCCACAACAACGTCCACTGGAAGACGTTCCCTAGCTTTACCAGTCTCATAGTGAAAAACCCTTTCCAAACTTTAAGCTTAAACTTCTTTTCTTCAAGTCTTAAGGGATGCCTGCATGTCCTCTGACATGTTCTATTGGTGAACAATGCCCCAGATAGTTTATTGTATGGCCCGTTAATGTATTTATACACAGTAATCATATCCCCACGCAAGCGCCTTTTTTCTAGTGTGCATAGCTGTAACGTATCCAATCTCTCTTCATATTCAAGCTCTCCCAATCCCCTTATTAATTTAGTTGCCCTTCTCTGAACCCTTTCAATTTCAAAGATGTCCTTTTTGTACACAGGATTTCAAAATTGCACTGCATATTCCAAATGAGGCCTTACCAATGCTTTGTAAAAAGGGAGAATAACATTTTTCTACCTCTCTTTATACAAGACAATACCATACTGGCTCTAGCTCTCTAGCTGTTGCTGTCTGGCACTGCTTGCTGCCATTAAGTTTGTTATCCACCATTTATAGTATAAGCAGCACAAGAGTTTTTAAGTCCAGAATGTATAACCTTACATTTCTCAACATTGATTCTCATCTGCCACTTAGCAGCCCAATGTGACAATCTATCTAGATCCTCCTGCAATGATTACACCTCTTCTGAAGCTTTTAATGGTAAACAATGTTTTGTGTCATTAGCAAACACAGAAACCTTGCTGACAATACCCACTTCCAAATCATTAATAAATATATTAAATAGAAGCGGCCCCAACACAGACCCTGTGGCACCCCACTTAGCACTTTAGTCTATAATGATGAAGCCCCATTAACAATTATTCTCTACATCCTATTCATCAACCAAATTTCTATCCATGTACAAATGTGCCCCCAAAACCAACAGACCTGAGCTTATACATTAGTCGCCTATGGGGGACTGTATCTTAAGCCTTTGCGAAATCCAAGTATACTACATCCACTGCTATGCCAGAGTCTAAATTTCTACTCACTTCTCATAAAAGCCAAGCAAGTAAGTTTGACAAGATCTTTTCCTCCTAAATCCATGCTGGTTACTACTTAGAAGGTCAGTCCTTTAAACATACTCTAGCATAAGTTCCACTATTAAACTTTCCAGTATCTTCCCCATATTCACATCCCACCATGTCTCAGTAAACCCAATTACAGCAGTCAATAATTGAAGATCCCCCATTTTGCTTAATAAGCTCTGTGCATTTGCAAAGAGACATTGCATGTAACACCCATACATATTACTTTGAGGTTGTAACAGTGGGACCATCCTAACAGATATCCTCTCTCCCTCTTTCCTTCTCCAATATTTTTCCCGAGTTCTAGTCCTTGTTCACCTTCCCCTCAATACTAGATGGGCAGGTTACTTAGCTGTTAGAGAGATCTAGCATTTGAATTTCCATACTTGAGTTTCACACACCCTGGCACCTAGATTATAAGTGCCAAACCTATAGGGAGCCTGTTAGGTGAAAACCGTGGCCCAAGAGGCTTCTGGGTGTAACAATGGAAGAAATATGGGTGCGCCTTTTGAGATGTCAGTTCAGTGGTGGGGCATGGGCAGTTCGGGGCAGAGCCAAAAAAATCATCTGGTTACTGGCTGGGATTCTGCTAGTGGGCCAACTTGGGAACCCATGTCCTAGATGCTACAGAAGAAGAAGTTCTATTCTATTTTGCATTTCTATAGGCATTAACATTGTTATACACATACTGGAACAAAGGTTTTAATATTAGTATAAAAAAAACTTAAAAGAGGCTTACATTTTCTTTGCGGAACTATTTGCAATTGCTGAATTCTACAAACATACACAGTTTGGTTTTTAGGATGGGTTTGATCAAATCCGCTAAAAAACTGATTTGCGTGACATCCATTTGATTGACTGCCTGGCAATATCGGGCAGTCTATCAAATAAAATCAAAGACCTGTTGGACCATTTTCTGACTCATAAGCTGGCACATTCTCTTGAACAAATACAAGCTTGAAACCCAGTCAAGATCGATGGTGCTGGAGTTCGATTGATACTTCTGGAAGTGTCTTGATTGGCAGCACCATTGCAACGTCTAAAGTGTATGGGCTAATTTAGATGTACGTAAAATCTTTACTATATCAAGTCTTAGTTACCTCCTCAGTCCCCACACCTTCAACCTCCTCTTAGCACTAAAGAGCTTTTATACCCCCCAACTGTACCAGGTATGATATCAGTTTACAGGTAATGCTTTTAAATCAAATAAAAAGTACCATGGTTTCCCAGAATAGTGTAATTATTTCATTCTGTTTCATCTATATTTTACATGTGGTCCCAGATGTTGTTGGTCCCAACCATTCATAGGCAAACTATGACAGGAAAAAAATGCATACTATATAATGCTTGTGAAGGTTCTCATTCATCAAGGTCATGGTATATCTGTTGTATTCAATTAGATCAACTGGACTTGAAATGTAGTTCTTGAAGACGTTTCACTAGTCATCCGACTGGCTTTCTCAATTCAGAATGACTTGTACAAGAATCTGTGGCAATTATGTACCCTGGAAAATCCCAATTAGCATATCACAGCCAATAAAACGAGTGTCCTAACCCTCCATAGACAGAGGCAGGGCCTACCAGGGTACCAAGGAAATAGTGGTCTTAGTGGGCCCCCAGCAGGAAAAAAAAACCCCCAAAAAAACTGCTGTAATTTTAGAAGATCAATGCCAGCCTATTCACCAGTCTCAATGTCGGCTTTTTTACCAGTCTTACAGTGCCAGACTATTTTCTATTCTCACAGTACTAGCCTATTCACCATTCTCAGTGCCAGCCTATTTACCATTCTCCGTGCCAGCCTATTCCCCATTCTCACAGTGCCAGCCTATCAGTCTGCCTTTTAGCCATCTCTCTCTCTCTGTATCTATCTATTTAATCTACATCTATTTGAGAAAAATAAATGTTTTTTTCAGGATACCTGTTAACAAGGCATATTTCCGTTATGTCACACTATTCTGTGTTGTATTAATATAAATATCAGTCAACCCCAAACCTTGTTTAAATGTTATATTTATATTTTTTAAAATTACATTTTCTAACTATCCCCCCCACAAGGCCACTCACATTCCACAAGGCGCACTGTGCTCGCCACTATTTTTCCCTTGTGCCCCCCTGGAAAACTTTCTGCGGATGCCCATGATATGAACTCTTATCTATCCCATTGTCACAAAACAAATGTAGTAGCTAAGGAGAAAAAAGTTTATCAGCTAGATATTACACCCTAGTACTTGAATGTGGTAAAAATTAATAATTAGAATGCTTAAAGGGTATGTACATTATGTATGTACATGTTTCAGACCCTAACGGTCTTTCATCAGGTACAATCATTGCACCTGATGAAAGACAGTGAGGGCCTGAAAAATGTAGTGCCGCATCTCTGAGTAAAAAATATTGAAGCAATTTGCTCAGGCTCCCGTGTGACGCTTTCTTCTTTTGATGTTACAATTTGGAGGTCAGGTGTACCCACCCCACATGGTTAAGCCCCCTGAAGTATTCTAACGTTCTGCTGCCTAAAGGAAATGTTCTACCTTACGATTACTGATCATGCTTGACCTCAAAGGTAATCTGGTCTGATAATGGGGGCATCGGTTAAGAAAAGGAGGAGGATTCGGAGCCTGAACATTTCAGGTACAGGATTGAAGGTATGCAGCACCACAGTTTAAATTGGTATTGGTATACGCGGTATGGGGATCGGTCAGCAGTGCGGCCATAAACTGCACAATCGATATCGGCTCCCTCTACTTAAAGTAAAGAGAGCTGATGCCGACCGATGGAAATTTTCCGTCATTGACTACGGTCATTCGGCGGCACTCAGAACGGTCGGGAATATCCCCTACACACTAGCGATAATAGGGAAATCCCGTCATTCCCAGACAGGATTTACCCATCATCATTCATATGTATAGCCACCTTAAGAGCATAATGAGACAAAAGGAAGTATGTGATGGTAAAGAGGTTAAAATTAGTTCCTGCATGAATTTTAAGCAATGTTTACCCTGACATGCTGTTCTGAATTATTTCTATTTCTACGATTTTTCTTTCAAAATATAAATTTTAATGTATTTGTTTGGTTGTTTTTATTTTTTCTTTAGTTTCTGCCATCAAGATTTTAATGATCCTTGCCAGTCTGAACAGCTGTACCAATCCATGGATTTACACTATATTTAGCAGTAGTGTCTCTGCTGATGTACAAGCTATTCTGTGTTACTGCTGTTCACCACGCCAACGTAAAAACTCTCTGCCAGAGGATTCCTGTTTTACCGGCTCTTCGACTGTTCCCAAGGAGGGTATGTTCTAAGATGTGAAAAAAATTTTTGAATTTACCGTGGAGCTTATGCAATATGATAAGAAGTAACATGGAAGAGAGGCTGGTCAACAAGCTATGGGATTAAGGATAAGTGCATAAAAGTAAAGGTATGGATATACAACATGGTCTTTCATTAAGATAAGAGGTCAGCTCAGTATCTTGTTTTAATACCGTCCTTACCCAGCTGGACTCCACCAACATCTTCTATGGACACAAAAAAAATACCGAAAAGGGTAATAATATCCTGCGCTATGAGAATGATAGTTGAACTCTTGTGGATCTCGGTACCAGCTGCATTTCAAAGATCTCTGCATTAGAATGTGCAATGAATTCCAAGTTCTAGCGGAGGATTTTGAAGGTCACTACAGACTACTTTACAGAAATGTTCCAAAAAGTCTCCTGTGAGAACGATCCATTTCTAGTAACTAAATACAATTGAAAAGTTTATATTTCTCAATTACACTGTTTTCTAGAATGCATAGATCAGAGGATGCATAATTCTAAGAACCATACTGTATATGAAGGAGCCTCAACACTCAGGAAAAGACAACTACCTTGTTCCTAAATATCTTACCCCTATCCCTTCCTTGGAAAGTCACATTTTACCCAATGTTAACAACCTATCCCTTGCTGTGTTGAACACAATAAGGTTGGTAACACTCCAATAGAAGAAACTGATGGACCATCAAAGCTGTCACTCCTTGGATTCCTTCTCTTGCCTCTCAGCAAAAACTTATGTGTATAAAGTAAAAGACTATTTAATATAATGAAATTCAGAAATAAATGCGTCTGTTTGTATATACAAAAGCATATATATATATATATAAAAGGATCGATATTGCCTGTGTAGGATTAATATCGTAATTTACTTTTTAGCTTGTGTAGGATTAAAGTATTCATCTAATGCTAAAGGTTAATATAAAGGTTTTTTTTTAAAAAAAAACTTAGTATGTAGTTCATTAATTAATGCTGTCTCAGGGACAAACCTTACCCCATGCCTGACATTCATTGCAAGTCTTTAAATCTGAATATTGCAATTCACAAAACTAGAAAATTTAATGTGGTCTGGGCTCCCTCTGGAGTTCGAGAGACCATACAAATATACCATATAAAACATACTGTATATGCTGTATGAAATTCTAGCCAAGTTAAGGCTGTGAGAAAGGGACACTTGGTTTTATTTAACATGTTACAGATAAATTAACCTATAATTAAAACCTGCTTTGAATATACAGTACTTTAGATAAAAGAATAAGACCACCTATAATTAACTGGAAGGTAAGAAATACTACCCCTACCTCGCATACTTACAGTTGCTGAAATGATGCAAAAGTTAAATAGGGAAACGTATGGAGAGCCGTAAACTGATTTTTCCATCTTAAAGTCACATTAACCTATGTACCAAGGATTAACGTGACTTTAAGGGCGATTGCGGTGGTACACAAAAACTGCATTTCTCAGCAGTTTACCTATTTTAAAGGGGAATGTTGGAGAGTATGCACAAATTAGTAACAGTAATTGAGGTTGAATAAAGACATACATCCATCAAGTCAAACTTTTTCACCCTCCATTTTTTCCCTTTTTTTTAGCCCTTCCTAACAGTTAATCCAGAGGAAGGCAGAAAACCCAGTCCAAAAAAAGGGGGGGGGGGGGATTCCTTCCTGACTCCAAACACCAATCGGATAGATCAACCAGATCTATATGTATAAATACCAGTAATTCTCAATATTATTTAGTTTTAGAAACTTATCCAGGCCACTTTCAAAGCTATTTAATGAACTTGCCATTACCACATCTGCTGGAAGTCAGTTCCACAGTTCTCACTGTAAAGAAACCTTTCCTAACCTGATGATGAAACTTCTTTTCTTCCAACCTTAAAGGATGTCCACGAGTCCTCTGATATATTGGTGAACAATGCACCAGAGAGTTTATAGTATGGCCCATTAATATATTTGTATAAGGTGATCATATCCCCATGCAAACATCGCTTATCCAATGTAAACAGCCCTAACTTGTCTAATCTGCCTGCATAGTCAAGCCCCTCCATTCCCTTTATTAATTTAGTTGCCCTTCTCTGAACTGCTTTCATTTCCAAGATGTCCCTTTTGTATATGGGATTCCAAAACTGCACCGCATATTCCAAATGAGGCCTTACCAGTGCCTTGTAAAGAGGGAGAAAAATATTTTTCTCTCTTGAATCTATTCCCCTCTTTATACAAGACTTTATCTTGCTAGCTCTAGCCGTTGCTACCTGGCATTGTTTGCTATAGCTAAGTCTGCTATCTACCAGAACCCCCAAATCTTTTTCCATTACAGATGCACTTAACACAGAGTTATTTATGGTGTAGATGGCACAGGGATTATTAAATCCCAAATTCATCACCTTACATTTATCAACATTGAATCTCATCTGCCATTCTGCTGCCCATTTTGACAATCTATCTAGGTCTGCTTGCAGCACTTGCACATCATTCGAAGTTTCCAAAGCTCTGCATAGTTTAGTATCATCAGCAAATACAGAGACCTTGCTCTCAATGTTCCCTTCTAAGTCATTTAAAAACAGATTACAGAACTTAGAACATTAGCCAACATAGATGTAGCTCCATTTACTACCACTCTCCGTTTGCGATCCAATAACCAATTCTCTATCCATGAGCAAATGTTTTCTTCTAGGCCAACAGTCCTCAGTTTATACATTAGTCACCTATGTGGCACAGTATCAAAAGCTTTCGCAAAATCCAAGTATACCACATCCACTGCTGTGCCTGAATCTAAATTCTTACTCGCTTCTTCATAAAAACCAATTAAATTTGTCGGGCATGATCTATTTCTCATAAATCCATGCTGACTATTACTTATAAAAATCAGTTCTGGAGACAAAGTCAAGGATATGATCCCGTAGCAAAGTTTCCAGCACCTTCCCTACCACTAATGTTAGGCTTACAGGTCTATAGATACCAGGCTGTGAATGACTACCATTTTTGAATATCGGTATTACATTGGCTTTTTTCCAATCCAGCGGCACATCCCCAGACCAAAGTGAATCTAAAAAGATGAGAAACAGTGGTCTAGATAGAACTGAACTAAGCTTTATTAAAATCAGAGGATGCAATCCATCTGGGACTTTATTGATATTAACTTTGAATAATTGTTTCTGTACCATATCCTATGTCAGCCAATGTGAATACTCATCATTTTTCCCCTGCATTTAATTTCAATCCCTGCTGTAAGGACTAGGATTCTCAATAGTGAAAACCGTTGTAAAAAAACGGTTTAGCAGATTAGCCTTTTTTGAATCCTCTAGGACAATCTCAGCCCCATTATTTAAGGGTCCCACATTCTCAGTCCTCATCTTTTTACTATTTATATACTTAAAAAACATTTTGGTGTTGGACTTGCTTTGTTCGGCTATCCGTATTTCATTTTCTATTTTAGCTAGTTTAATTGCTTTCTTGCACTCTTTATTACAGCTTTTATACTCCCTGTGACTGTTCTGTTTCAAAATTTTAAAAAGCCTTTTCTTTTTTTCCATTTTCCCTTTTTACCTGAGCATTAAGCCATGCAAAAACAAATATTTTGCTCTTTATCAGGGGTAAGGGCAGGGGTGTAACTGCAGGGTTCCAGCGCACAATCAGCTGTTTATAATACCGGACCTGAACTTACGGTGTGGTTCCGGCTCCTTAACCTCCCAGTCTTCAATTAATGCCTGTAGATTACTCCCCCAAACATAGGTTTTGCATTACTCACTGATGCCAAAGATGCTCCTGAAGTTCCTTACCTGACCTGGTCCCTCACCGCTCCTAATATGTTGCTGCTGCTGATGTCACGCCCAATCGACTGACAGCCGCAACAGGCAGTAGAGTGGCTGTCAGCGCTGACGCCCTCTGCTCCTGTCAATTCCGTGCACGGAAAAAGCACAGAAGTTAAGCAGCAGCGGAACAAAGGCTTTTCGGGAAAGCTGTGAGTGCTATAAACCATGCGAGGTTGAGGTTCATAGCCATTTCCAGCCACAGGACTACAAAACTAAATCTACGGTTGGAGGCGGGCTGGGGAGCCCTACACTATGGAAAATATTTCTTATTAATGCCCCAAAGTTAGTTATATCCCTTTTGTGTTCAACAGCAGGGGTCATTTATATGTTTAAATGCCCATGTGGATGGGTGTATGAAGGTAAATGCAAAAGGGAGATCAGGATGACAATTGGAGAACACAAAAGGGATATAACTAACTTTGGGGGCAATAATAAGAAATATGAAACACCTGTTCGTAAACATTTCTTTGAACATAAGCATAAAGCCGCCCAATTACGGTGGCTTACCCTTGAAATTGTAGAAAAGTCTATTAGAGGGGGTTATCATGAGAAATAATTATTGCATAGAGAATTATTCTGGATCGACAAACTAGATTACATTAGCCCCTAATAGTCTAAATGAAGAATACAATTGGTCTTGCTTCTTGTAAAAACTTCGGTATGTACGTTTATTCTGAAGGTTTTATATAGAGGAGTCATTTTTTAAGTATTTATCTTCTGTTACTATTTTAAATTATATTGTTTCTTTGTATCTGTTTGCCTTTTAGCTTTCTTCAGGAATCTAGCACCACCTTGTGGGTTCTCTGCAGTATGTTCCGTCTTCTTTGGAAAATTACAGAAGACAACCAGATATCTTAAAGGAACACTAAACCCAAAAAAATAAGTATTTGCCATTTGTTTGTATTATTCACAGGGAGGTGAGAACGCTTATTCTCACCTCCCTGTGAATAATATTACGCTTGGGGGACCTGGAACTTACCTTACCCCGCTCCACTCGCAGACGCTTCTTCACAGAAAAGCTGTTCTCTCCCGATCGCACGCCCTATCTTTTGTATTGACGCGCATGCGCCTAACATAGGGCGCGCGGTCGGGACAGATCGGCTGTCAGCGAAGAAGCGGCTGCGAGTGGAGCGGGGTAAGGTAAGTTCCAGGTCCCCTGAGCGTAATATTATTCACAGGGAGGTGGGAATAAGCGTTCTCACCTCCCTGTGAATAATACAAACGAATGGCAAATACTTATTTTTTGGGTGTTCCTTTAAACTTAGCTAATTATGTTTTGTACACCGTCCTTTTATAAAATAATTTGATCCCAGTTTGAATATTCGGTTCATCTAGGACATTTCACAGTTGCAAATGTATACTTTGCACTTATATATCATGGTTTTAATGATCATGGTTTTAGGTTTACAAGACACTTTTATGATATTTATTGCTAGAATGCACTTTAAACTCCAGCTTTCTCCCCCTCCCCTTGCTAATGCTAAACATGTTCTTCTGGTTTAAAAGTGCAAACAATTTGTTAGTGCACAAGAGGAGATCATGGGCTGAATGTGGTTTTAATACTAAATTTATTTCTGGGTCACTTACTGAGCATGTAATATCTTATCAACTAAAAATAAACAAGTTTCTGTTTTACTGCAGAATGTTTATCTTCAGTCTGGTCACACAAGAAGCGGAACATTTTGTTATTTCATTTTTAGATAAAACCATAAACCAAGAAATATCAGTCTTAAACGCTTACAAATTCATTTTCTGTATCCTTATTGGATAAGTGTAACAAAACAGTAACAATAAAACAGTCTACGTCGAAATAGGCAGAGCTACACAGGTCAGGCTTGTCCCATAGACAAATGCCATTGTGTGGCCCTAATCATTGCCTATGTTTTCTGCCCCTGTCCTAGTGGCACTAAACAAGCTAGGGCAGTGTTGGCCAGAGAGTGACCCTTAACTCCACATTATCATTCAAGAGTTTAAGACCCAAAACTGTGACTCAATCTCTGGATCAGAGGCCTTGTCTCAGAGGAGGAGCGGCAAGGGACAGAGTTAGGTAAGACACTTCAGGGGCATCGTTGAAACTTATGGATAATGCAAAACCTAGGTTTTCAGGCTGAGGCAGAATTAGACAAATTTAAAACTGCTAATTCTGCCTCTGCCTGAAACCGCTGTTTTTACAGTTTTCTGTAGGGGGGGGTATGGGTCTGAGGTGCAAGTGTGTGAGTGGCTACAGGAGGCAGCTAGGGGAAGGGCCATAGGGGGCCTACAAGGGGAGGGGCCACGAGAAGGAGGAGACAAAGGGAAAAGGAATTGTCACATGGTTTCAGAGCAGGAAGTGCAGGGGATCTGGTAATGCTGCTACCATATCACACATAAAAATGTAAATAATGAAACGAAATTGCAAAAATACTCATGTAGGGAATTCCTGTCAATTTACCTAAAGTCATTTTTGGACTACAGTTACGCTTTAATAAAATTTTTGTAACTTTTGCAAGCTGAACCTTAGGAACCAGATGTACAGTAATATAAATACATTTAATATTCTTTTCTCTTCACCTAAACATGGACAACAAAATATAAAAGGATTTTCCAGCCTTTAAAGGATATCTCCACCGATACCCTTTAAAGGGACAGATTTGATATTTTAAACACAAGAAACCGAACTTAAATAGAGGACAATAGATCACAACACCTACCAACCCTGATATAGAGAAATACACATTAAGTTTATCCAGTCCCTTTCAGCATAGGTTTCCTTATTACTGTTACCATAGTTGTCGCTTATATAATAATTAATCTTCCCAGTTTGTCAGTCACATCAAACATGATGTCCTATGTCAGGCTACAGCTTAATATGCTCAGTCATGTTTTTCTCAACCATATAAACCACTCCTTTTCTATTCAAATCTGCAAATAGTCACCAAACTGCCTAAATAGAAACTGTTTTCAATACATTAAACCACCTTATTGTTTGTTATTAGTTCAATAGCAAAACAGAGCCAAAGCACACACAGTTCCTTCACAACGACTTGTAGTAACAGGGCTATGTCCTGCATGGACCATTACTCATGTTGCCTTTTTATTGTTTATTCCCCTATTTCTATTGTGTTTCTGGTTCCTGACACATATTTTGAAAACTTAAATTTCAGTAAGCGGCATGGAAAGTCTAGTGGAAAGGAACCATGGTACAAGATCTTAGCTGTGATATTACATATCAACTATCATCTGCTCTCTAAAACAGCTGATGGATTCACTATACATATGAATGTAGTGGTGTTTTGAATACATTTACCATAGCTGCCAGATGTACAGAGGTCACATTTGACCACATGATGCATCTTAGCAGATGATCCTGGAAATAAATAAACAAGAAACCATTCTACTCTTGGCTTTCCATATTTTCTAGCCCAAGACAAACAAATATCAAAATACAGTGCAGTGATACTTTGTTTGGAGAGCTGCAGAAGACAGACAGGCTACACTTCCTTTAAATCTTCAAATGCAATGCCTAATCATCTAATATTATACATACATACGGTGTGTGTGTGATTCAGTACTTATACTCTAAGCTCTTCAGGAAAGGGCCTAAAGTGTTGTTTAGAGCTATAATGAACAGCTGTTCTCTCCCGATCGCACGCCCTATCTTTTGTATTGGCGCGCATGCGCCTAAGATAGGGCGCGCGGTTGGGACAGAGCGGCTGTCAGTGAAGGAGCGGCTGCGAGTGGAGCGGGGTAAGGTAAGTTCCAGGTACCCTGAGCGTAATATTATTCACAGGGAGGTGAGAATAAGTGTTCTCACCTCCCTGTGAATAATACAAACAAATGGCAACTAGTTATTTTTTGGGTTTAGTGTTCCTTTAATATAACTGTTTCATTGGAAGTTGTTTTTTTTTGTTGTTTTTTTTATAATCAGTTTTTATTAAAGCATTTTGAAGTGATTACAAGGTTTAAACATATTTAAGATTTTTTTTTTTTAATAGGGATCTTTTTTTTAATAGATTATGTGTAATATTTTGGTAAATAAATACCTTCCTAAATCGTAATGAATTGGAAAAGATCCCTGGATCAACCAACATTTTTCTGAAATGTTTTTTACACCCCTGCATTTTATACCCCTGACTTGTGTTAGCATAGCCTTTTGGAATGGGTTTCCATGGCTGAACAGCTGTATCCATGCCTGACAGTACATCACCGTGTGCAATGTGGAAAAAACTCCAACATGACTGCGTGCCAGATCTATAGAGAAATAGATGAGAACGTTTGGTGTGTTGGAACATGATTGGCAAGCATAGAGCCTTGAACTCTTTCCCAATAATTAAGGTGGCATAGACAGATCAATATTATTGGACAAAATATTCACCTGTCCTGTTGTGCACCTGGTGAGTGATTATGGGCTGAAGAGGATATCGATACAGTATAATACCAACAGTGCTTCATGCAAATTGTATTTATTTTATACAAAATTACATTTCTTGTTAAAGGTCATATCCACCCCCAAAACTACCGTTCACCCCTGGTGACGACGACATGCTTCATAGTGGCACATAGGGACAGCATTTAAAACCTTCGAAAAGCCCCTGAGAACTACACCCAAAAGGACATAAAGCATAAATATGGGACTTTGCGCTAAGGACAAATATGTATTTTTTCTGTCTTAAGAGCGATTGCTCTTAAGCCTAACTGGAGTGTCCACAGTAATGTGCGCTGGGGCGTTTGTGCCAAGCCCCGTTGATCGGAGAGCATGCAATCACCATTTTGAGCTCTAATCCCCGAAAATAATAGCTGCACCATCGCACATGCACAATTGCGCGTTTAGTGCAGCCTCTGCCATTTTACCTTGCAACACCCCACAAACTATACATTTTTGGAACCAACACAACTTCTGCCACATAGAGGTGCAATTGATATAGATAAATCAGGAAATGCCTAGGCACATCTTTATTCCTTTATACACACAGAGACATGATCAGCATTTTAATAAGTGGAATATAATATTGTGGAAACAACTCCAGAAACTACGGATTTTAGAACCTAAGCACATTCCAATGGAATTGTGCAATTTGTTTGGTACATACATGCAGATTTCTTCATTTAAATTTGTACTTTTAGCAGATTTGTTTAAAAAAAAAAAAGCAGCAGCAAAAGATTAACATTTTGCTCAAACCCAGTAAAAATAACAAAACACACTTTTGATTGGTTGCTACAGATTAATGGCATTGGCAAAATTTTGCACCTCTTGGTAGAAAAGTCGCACAGTGTCTAATTTATTTCTTATCAAAGCAAATAAAGGTCAGTTTCCATTGTATGCTAAACTGGGTCAAATACCAGAACAGTTCTCCAATTTAGACCACTAGATGGCGGTAAACCCACAATCTCTATTATTTGCCTAAAATATTTTGCACTTGTCAGTCACACACATCGGATACAAATGTTGTGGCTTTAGCTTGCTCAGGTTTAGTGGAACAATTTCCTAATTGAGGTTTCTTGACAAAGAGCAAGGGAAATAAAATTCCAGAGGTTGGGAGCCACAAGAGAGAAAGGTTTAAGGCAAGAGAAAGCAGTATGAGTGTGCGCTCTGTACAGATGTTTCTGGGATTCTCAAAGGGTGTGGGCGGGAACATATGGGGACACTAGAGAGGAAATATACAGGTATCCCACTCCTCCGGTAAGTTGCGGGAGTCTCCCTGATTCTGGAGTGGTCCTGAGAGGTCCCGTCACGCCCCTGGAACACCCCTAGCTCTGCCTCCATCCAACTCCAAACACACTAACTCCACCCCTTTGGTGACATCACTGATACCACACCCCCGCCCCCCTAAACACCAGAATTATGAAGGGGGGGAAATTTCCTTCCTGACTCCAAGTGGCAATTAGAAATACCCCTGTATTAAATGAATAGTTCACTGCAAAATTAACTATTCCTTTAATGCATTGATTGAAAACCAGGAGGGGAGGTTAAGGAGCTATACCTTACATTCCATTCTTCAATCAATGCCTGTGGCGCCGGGAACGATAGAAGAAACTTACCTTTCACGTAATCCTCTGCGGTTACACTGAAATTCCTGACCGCTTCCTGGTTCTGATTAACTTTAGCGCACATTATCATGCATGCGTGCTTTAGCTGATCAGAACCAGGAAGTGGTCAGGACCTGTCAATGTGACATCGGAGGATCACGTGAAAGGTAAGTTTCTTCTATCTTCGTTCCTGGCTCCACAGGCATTAATTAAAGAAAGGAAAGTAAGGAATAGTTTTTTAGAAACTCGTCCAGCTTTTTAAAATAATTTTTAGCTATCTTGAACACTATATGAACTTTAAAACTATACTTCTTTTCTCACAGTCTTAAGGGATGTCCGCATGTCCCCTGACATGCTCTGTTGGTGAGCAATCACCACACTATTGCGTTTGAGATTGCGCATGCATTTTTTACGATCATTGAAATTTCGACAACACACCGAAAACACACGTTTTTTGGTGCGATGCGATTGTGCTTTGCGTTCTGCGTTTTTAATCACAATCGCATGCATTTTTCTATATCGAACGGAAAAACGCATGCGCAGACGCAACTAAATCGCACATGAAATCGCGTGTGATTCCGTGTGCGATTGCATTTGCGGCGCAGTGTGTCTGTGCCCTTAATGTATTTATACACACTGATCATATTCCCATGCAAGTGCGTTTTCTCTAGTTTGTAGCGCAGTGACTGATGCCCAACCCGCGGCCCTCACGGAACCACTAGTGGGCATGAAAAGGGGTGTGGCTGGGGCATAGCCAGGCGAGTTGGGGATGGAGTGTGGCCTCCAGTGTCGGATGGGTTGGGCACCCCTGGTGTAGGGTAACTTATTCAATCTTTCTTTATATTTAAGCTTCCCCAGCCTCCTTATTAATTTAATTGTCCTATTCTTAACCCTTTCTATTTCCAAGATGTCCTTTTTTTACAGGATTCTAAAATTGCTCTGCATATTTCAAATAAGACCTTACCAGTGCTTTTTAAAGAGGGAGAATTGAATATTTTTCTCCCTTTAATCCATACCCCTCTTTGTACAAAACGATTTCTTGCTGGCTCTAAACTGTTGCTGCCTGGCAATGCTTGCTACATTTATGTTTTTTTTATCCACCAAAATTACAAGATCCTTCTCCAACAGAGATTCTCTTAAAGGGACAGTTCGTTGGACATTATCAATATTTGTTAAATTATTAGTTTTTGCAATGCCTTCTTAGTTATTCTACATATTCTCTCCCCTTTGCTGTTCCCTGCTGTTGTCATGAGTGAGCTGACATTTCAGGTTCTAACAGTCCTTTTTCTTCCCAGGATGTACCACATCCTTGGAATGTTCCTAACAATTATTTCTACTGATTGGCTGTTGGATGGGTCAAAGATGCTCAAATCTCTACTGAGCAACTGAATCAACCCAGGCGCTGGGTCAAGGGCCAGACCATAACGGTCTCTATTAGGGGTCCTGCAAACAGGAAGTCAGTATTTTGGTTGCATTTATTTATACACAGACACAATGCTGAATGGGCAGGTTAAGGTCATTGGAATGAAAAAACACTGCTCTTTTTTTTGAAAAGCATATGTATTTGCACTGAACTTCCCCTTTAACACAGAGCCATTACATTTATCAACATGGAATCTCATCAGCCCGATAAGACAATTTATCTAGATCTGCCTGCAACAATTGCACATCTTATGCAGCATTTGCTGACAATACCCACTTCCAAATCATTAATGTATATATTAAATATACAGAGAAACAATGTTCTGTGCGTACAATATGCACATCTCTCCTATGTACTATCAATAGGAAACAAATTATCCCATATGTATTTACTAAATATGCAGGGAAGCAATTTTTTGTTCACAAAATAAGCTTATCTTTCACTTGTATTGTTAATAGGAAATGGTGTGGTAGCTCCATCCCATATTAAATATATAGAAAGGCAATGTTGTGTGCACACAATAGGTTTTACCCTTATGTATATTATAAGGGGAAAATGTCATGGCAGCTCATTACATGTCTGGAGCTGGTATGAGAACAAATGGGACACTAGGCACATGTTAAATCCCCCCAATAACCTGCAGCATCATGTTTATTAAATAGGTAAAGTATCAAGTATAATAGTATGGCGGAGAGAGCCCATTTATTTTTAACCATAAGGTTACAACACAGGAAAATTAGTCCTTATCTATTTCAGGGTATTCTTAAACATTAGATTCACATTCTATAGCAATATACACGGTACATACAAGTGTATGGACACAAGTCCTGTATTAAAAGCACAGGTTTTGCAGGAAATAACTATATAAATATTACCACTTACAGTGTGATATTAGAATATTAAAGGGTATGTCCACCAAAGTTTGCTTTGTTCAGTTTAATTCAAGAATGGGAGATAAATAAGCTATGCCTTACCTCCCATTCTTCAGTAACCCTTTCAGGAGAGAAGGCAGAAATTACCTGCAAATGTTCCAGCACCAGCATCTCACTAACAGTCCACGACGCATCCATGTTCCCTTGCACTGTGTGCGCATGCGTACACAATACAAAGGTCTGTGGATGTGTGAGACTGTCAGTGGCGTTGGAGTCTGTCAGCGGCGCTGGACACCGTTCACAGGTAAGTTCTGCCTTGCCTCCTGCAAGTTTAATTGAAGAATGGGAGGTAAGGCATAGCTCATTTACCTCCCGTTCTTCAATTAAAGGGTATGTTCACCCTTTCAAAAATTTTTTGGCATATAGCAGGGCTTCCCCCCCAGCCCCAACCGCTATAATAAAATCATTAGAAACTCCCCCGATCTCTACTTACCTTACCTCTTTCCTCCGCCGCATTCTCCCTGCCCTCTCCTTGCACTGAAATGCAAGCAGGGGGCGGGACCAGCAGGCAGCCAATCACGGACGCGGCTGCCGGCTGCTTAGAACACCGGGGGAAAGAGGTAAGGTAAGTAGAGTTCAGGGGAGCCTCTGATAATTTTATTATAGCGGTTGGGGCTAGGGGGGAAGGAATAACAGGCAGCAAAGGGGTTTCACAGTAGGGGGTGGGAGACCAAAACGGGAGGGAGAGGGAGGGGGGAGAGGGCTCTTCTGCACATGGCAAAATTCTCCCGGAGGAGAGACAGGAGGCAGAGTCCTATATGGACTCTGCAGTACTCCTGGTGGGCAGTTTTTTGGACTTTGCGGGGGGATAACTGGAGAACCAATTGGAGCTGGGATGTAAGGTAAGGATTTTACTACACTACACAGTGGGACCAGTAGTGGGGGGATTATAGTTTTGGGGGTGGACATGCCCTTTAAACTGAACAAAGCAAACTTAAAAAATTGGTGGATATACCCTTTAAGGGGCTTATACAAAGAAGAGGTGCAAACATTTGTGTGTGCTATTAATCTGCAGCAAACAATCGGATGTTATCTTACTGCAGTGGACCAGTAAAAAGATAACATCTGATTGGTTGCTGAAGATGAATAGTGCACCTCTTGGTACACAAGCCTGTAGTCATCTCGGGGTTCCTGTATAACTTTACCTGTGGCCTTGTGCTTCTATCTACTTGGTCATGGGACTCCTCAGTGACTTCACAGCTATATCTACACAGAGTTAATATGTTCTCCCTATGTTTGTGTTGGTTTCCCCAAAAATCCTTAAATAGGTTGTGTTAAAGGGCAGATAGGGGTGAGATAATTAATTTTTACTTTAGAATCCAGTGTTATCGGTTCCATGGATATAATTTAAATACATTCTTAAGTTAGTTTTATGGGAAGAATTTCTCCAGTACCTACCTGGCTCCTGCGGTTTGTCCAGTCAAGAAAGATGGTCATATAAGCAATTGTACAATTGAGGCAAGGCCTCTTTACCCATTTATGTTATGGCAAAGAAAAACAGTGCAGGCATCCCATCTCCCCCTAAAGTTCAGGGAGTCTCCCTGATTTTAATGGCAGATCCCTAACTCCCCGAAACAATATACAATCTCCCTGAAATGTGTTTTGAATTAGAGTGAGGGAGCACAATGTCAGAGTCTTTTAGCGGTTAATAAGTGAGAAAAACACTTAATAGTAACATGACTTGTTGTATGCATGTGTGTCTGACTTTTCATGGCTGTGTGTCTGTTGAGATGCATGTTTTGTATGCAAGAGTGTCTGACTGTATACATGTGTGTGTCTGTATGCATGGATTATCCGTTAATCTTGGGGGTGGGTCTTTAGGTGGTAGGTATCCTCCCTGAAATGTGTGGGTACCCTCCCTGAAATGAGTTTTTGCAGGGTGGGATGTCTGACAGTTTGGCAACTCCCGCTCAGTGATGTGTATATATAAATATGTAATGTTCTCATATGTACTCTCAACGGGGGAGATGGTGTACATTGATTATTAGACCATGGCAGTATTTTTTACTGGAATTAGCATGGATTTTCTTTAACACTGGCTAGGGGCATCCATTTTATCAACAGTATTTTCTTTACATCTATGCTGCTCACAGTTTATAATAATATAATACACTGCTATATACAAATATACTGCTATGCACACAAATACACTACTCATACACAAACATAGCCTGCTGCATATGCACAAATACACTGCTGTACACAGTCACACACATATATATACTGCTATATGGTTGTAAAGCAACAACTTGCTTTACAGTATGCTAGCTGATTCTAATGCAAAATAAAACTAAAAGAAATAGAGCCACTTTCCCTTTATATAAGATAGATTAAATGCCCAATACTTGTTGGCTAGAACATCAAGTCTTTGTCTTTGTGTAAAGATAAATCTGAATTATGTCTTTCAGGAGTATACAAATGGGCGGTAAAAATTCTTGTTTACCTTGCGGTAGACAGGTAAGTGCTAAAAATACATTTAATGCATCTACTTATCTTAATAAGTTACTCGGTAGTTTAGGAAATATGGTGACAGGGAGTAGTAACAGACACTGTTAAAGGGTATGTCCACCCTAGAATACAATTTTTAATATAAGACTCCCCATGGGCTCCCAGCCCCAACCGCTATATTTTTTTTTTTAGAAAGCCCCCCAAACTCTACTTACCTCCCCTCTTTCCTCCGCCGCGCTCCCGGCCCTCTGCTTGCGAGAAAATGCAAGCAGAGGGGCGGGACCGGCAGCCGCGTCTGTGATTGGCTGAGCGGCAGCCAATCACGGACGCGGCTGCCGGTCATTCAGTGCAGCGGAGGAAAGAGGAGAGGTAAGTAAGAGTTTGGGGAGCTTTATAAAGACAAAAATATAGCGGTTGGGGCTGAGAGCCCAGGGGGAATCTTATCTTTTAATGATTTTATGCTAGGGGGAAGGAATCGGGAGAGGGAGGGAGAGGGAGGGGGAGAAGGGCTGCAGTACGCATGCCAAACTTCTCCCGGAGGCCAGGTAGCAGGCAGAGTCCTATATGGACTCTGCTAGCCTCCTGGTGGGCAGTTTTTGGGACTTTGTGGGGGGACTACAGGAGAACCCTATGGAGCTGGGATGTGAGGTAAGGATTACACTACACTACATGGTGGGGCCAGTAGTTGGGGGGATTATAGTTTTGGGGGTGGACATGCCCTTTAACCTCCAATCCCAAGGAGGCTACTAAACTGCCATGAAGCCATAGGGCATGTTTTAGCTACACACGCTATTATTATCAATTTGGTAGAAATCTGCTACTTATTGACAGCTCAGAAAGGAGAGGGTGGGTCCATTATTAGCCCTAAAACTAATAGCTAAGCCCCTGGTCTTGCTAAGCACTTGACCTATAACTAGAGTAAAGATTATATGCAAGAGTCTGTAATCCAAGCTGTATGGCTGGGTAAACACAGGCAGAGATTTGTCCTGACCGACCATTCACCACTAGCAAGAAGTCGATCAGGAAAAGTTCACAGCGACATAGGGTGCAGTCCCATATGGAACCACATGATCACCGTGATATCCCAATACACCCAATCACTCATCATCTGGATCAGATCGTGAGTTGGTCATGGCCACCCCACCCACACCATACAATATTTCCAGCTGACCAACCAATACACCGTACAGTAATGTCAGTCGTAAATATTGTTTGCTTTGCACTCAGCCTCAGTTTAGAAGATAGTTGGTATCATTATAAAATCATTAAACCCAAGTATAATTTTATTTACGGTACTGTATAAAGATACTGATATCTTGTGGAAAACTTTATAAACATGTAGGGCTGCAGTTACTGAGCTAGTAAAGTAAGGGTGGGACAACACTGACCTGCACAAAAAAAGCAGAATTCCTTTTAAATATCTTCCTTTGTGCTTGCGTCCCTATTCCTATTGCAAGAAATAAAACGCAATGGGGATCACATGCATTTTAAAAACTAATCCACTGTGTGGTTTACATCGACTACTGTGCAGGCACAGACTGAATGGCAGTGTGGCTTAGTCCTAAGCACACATTGGACATCTCACATCACTTTTCTATGATTTTCAGGTTAGCAAGAGAAGTGCAGGATTATAGAGGAAATAACATTATTCTGTAAGTCTTGTTTATCTATCATACATCATCTTGTATTTACAGAGAGCTGCTAGGCAAAACCCCTATCTTAAACACATACAAAACATTTTATGAAAATGTAAAAAGCTGTAGTGTGTGTTCAAGTAAAATGTGTAGATGTGTATTGAAAAAGTAAAGGCATGCCAGGGACACATTCGATTTAATCAGGGGAGGACTGGCCAAGTAGGCTGAGGGGCCCCCCGGGCTGGTCTCCAATGAAAAATTTGTAATTTAAGCGTGTAAGTTACAAGCTTAAACGGCACAGTTTAACTTAGACAAGGAACTGAAGACTCCTCTGCTGCTGAACTTCTTTCCTTTACCGACACCTAAACTAAAATGATTTAGGAGAATGGGAGGTCAGTAATGGGGTTTTGGAAAATCTTAACTATGTGCTGTCTTGCCTTGGCATACATGCTAAAAGGTGATTGGTGGGTAGCATGGGCTTATCTATGAGACTACATACATTGTTCTCCTCTTGGCTCCCTTCAAGCTCCTGCCCAGACTGTCAGATTAATAGAAGCAGCACAGCAGTGTCTAAAGTTCATCACATTACTTACTGACAGTCTGGACAGCACATTGAAGGAAGCTGAGAGCAGAGCAATATATGGGGGTCTCAGATGTATGCTCACATTTATTATTAGCCAGCCCAGTAAATTAGCCAGTGTTAGTCAGCCTTCCAGATCATTGGCCAGTGTTATTAGCCCTCCAGTTCATTAGCCGGTGTAAGCCAACCCTCTAGATCCTTAGTCAGTGTTGTCAGCCCCCCAGATCAATATCCAGTGTTGTAAGCCCTCCAGATCATTAGCCAGTACTATCAGCCCTTCAAATCATTATCCAGTATTATTAGCACTCCAGTTCATACCCAGTATTTTCAGCCTTCCAGATCCTTATCCAGTGTTGTCATCCCTCCAGTTCATTAGCCAATGTTAAGTTAGCCCTCCAGTTTATTAGTCTGGTAGTTATCTTAAAGGGCATGTCCACCCCCAAAACTATAATCCCCCCCAAAAATGGCCCCACCATGTAGTATAGTGTAATCCTTACCTCACATCCCAGCTCCATAGGGTTCTCCTGTAGACCCCCCTAAAGTCCCAAAAACTGTCCACCAGGAGGCTAGCAGGGCTCTGCCTGCTACCTTGCCTCCGGTAGATATTTGTCATGCGTACTGAAGCCCTTCTCCCCCCTCCCTCCCTCTCCCTCCCGTTCTACTATCCCTCCCCCTAGCGTAAAACCCCCTTAATATGCTGCTCCCCCATGTCTGGCAGCCCCAACCGCATGGTTTGTATTTTCCAAAATCTCCCCAAACTAAAAAAAACCTCTCCTCTTTCCTCCGCTGCACTGAATGACCGGCAGCCGCGTCCGTGATTGGCTGCCGCTCAGCCAATCACAGACGTGACTGCCGGTCCCGCCCCTCTGCTTGCATTCTCGCAAGCAGAGGGCCGGCAGTGCAGCGGAGGAACGAGGGGAGGCAAGTAAGAGTTTGGGGAGCTTTTGGAAAATACAAACCATGCGGTTGGGGCTACCAGACATGGGGGAGCAGCATATCAAAAACTATTTTTAAGGGTGGACATGCCCTTTAACTTCATCTTACACTTGAAAAAGTTGCAGGCAACCATGTAAAATGGGAATAGTAGTCTTTAAAATGGGCACAACTTAAACAGTTAGCAAAGTGGGCATGGTCAGACAGTTTGCAATCTACCCTGAAAGGGACACTTGGTTGTATTTGCCTCCCAGGCCAAAAGGTCCCAGTCCTCCCCTGTATTTAATATAGTGATTACGGCACTTTTGTACGTGAATACAAATAGATGGAATTAAAATCAATTCAATAGCATGAAGAAAATAATTCCATTTTATGACAGCACTCAGACTTCATGAAACAACTCCCTGGGTGCATTCTTTAACAATTTCCAATCTATTTCCTAAAATGAATGCCCTCCCGGGCCTTGTTCCAATATTATTTAATAATAACTACAAACACATAAGTTAACCCGTTTCAGCTCACACGAGAGCTAGTGGAAATGCGCTAACTTATGTGTTTGTAGTTATAATCAAGGGATATTGGATCAAGCCCCTTGAGTGCACTCATTTTAGGAAATAGAATGACAATGATAATATCTGCAGAGAGCAGCAATTGCAATAATAATGGAGAACAAAAGCTAAAACAACCCCCCCCTTTAGGCTGTACCCAGGGAGAGGATCTAACATGGAGCTAGAAAACTTATTTCCTAGCTATACACGCAGCTCTGTTCTGGTCTCACCCATTCACAAGCCAGACATTTCAACCAAAGGAAGGACATACTGTCCCTCAAGATGCCGTGTCCTCCCATTGGCAGTGCACTGGATGAATAATCAAGAATGGGTCTCTAAAGGGTGAGGACACATTACTGGTGAGTTTCATTCCACCAACAGCCCTGCAGAACTTACTAAAATTACGATTTTTTTACATTTTCAACTTTTCTAGCATAATGTTTGCCTTTTGATCGTAATTTTAGAATTTTTTGCACTGCAATTTGCACTGCACAGTTAAGTCTTATAATCCCCAAAAACTCCACCAGATTTAAGTTTCCCTTTAAATACCCATATTGGCTGCCGGGAAGATCAATTGCATCTCTGTTTAAATATCCCTAACTGTGCCTCCTGTGTTTTAAAGGGTAACTGTGGTCTCCTATTCTTCCAAACTATTATGGATTAAATAGAAAGCTTTATATCTTACCTTCAAAATAAAATCTAAATCACATCTCTAAATAAAATTCGTGAGAAGCTATTGCTGGAAAGGTTCAGCTATATTACTTCCTTACTGAACACTTCCTATTTTCCGCCATGTGACCAGCTTGTAGTCATGTGAGCAGTCTCTGCCTGTATTAATAGGCTCCCCTTCTCAACTGTCATTTTTTCCCCAGCATTAACTCTTAACTGAGCATGCGGAGGGCATGGCAGAGGTCTGGTGATGTCACAAAACCTACTGGAAACATGAAATTTGAACAGGAATCCTCACAGGCTGCAGTCAGAGATGTGGTTGTCGACTCATTTTAAATGTAATACTGCAAGCTTTCATTTAATCCTAACTTGTTTGGAGACCACAGTTGCCCTTTAATAACTAAAAAAAAGTACAGTATAAAGCAAAAGGCCTTCTGTGTTATCCTACATTTTAATATACGCAGCCTATTAATGTTTATTTTCTCTACACGGCTAAATGTGTGGAGTCTGCTTATTTACCAAAGCAGAGAGTTTTGAAACGTTACATTTGGGTGATTTTAACAGAACACGTAGCACATGTTCCAGAAAGGAAAGACAATTCATCACTGCAGGCAGATTTGTTCCCAAGTCACCAAGTGGTTAGGAAAATATCATCAATTAAACCAACGCTTTATTAGATTAATGGGCATGTCCACCCCCCAAACTATAATTTAACCCACCACTGGCCCCACTATGTAGTGTGTAAAAATCCTTACCTCACATCCCAGCTCCATATGGTTCTCCTGTAGTCCCCACCAAAGTCCCAAAAACTGGCCAACAGGAGGATAGCAGAGTCCATATAGGACTGTCTCCCCTCCGGGAGAAGTTTGGCATGTGCACTGCAGCCATTCTCCCCCTCCCTCCCGTTTTGGTCTCCCTCCCCCTATCATAAAACCCTTTTTATATAATGTACTGCTCCATCCCCCAGCCCCAACCGCATTACTATTATTCACAGAAAGTGGCCTGATCTTTACTTACCATGCCTCTCTCCTTCACCGGTCTGAACTCCCGGCAGCCGTGTCCGTGATTGGCTGCCTCTCAGCCAATCACGGACGCGGCTGCCGGTCCCGCCCCCTGCTTGCATTTCCGGGGCAGTGTGGCGAAGGAAAGAGGCATGGTAAGTGAAGATCGGGGCACTTTCTGTGAATAATAGTAATGCGGTTGGGACTGGGGGAAGGAGCAGTACATTATATAAAACGTTTATTAGAAGGGTGGGCATGCCCCTTAAAGGGTATGTCCACCCTTAAAACCATTTTTGGATATATGATTCCCCCTGTCCCCCCAGCCCCAACCGCTCTATTTTTACTCTTAGAAAGTGCCCCAAACTTTACTTACCTGCCCTCTTTCCTCCGCCGCGCTGCCGGCCCTCTGCTTGCAAGAAAATGCAAGCAGAGGGGCAGGACCGGCAGTCAATCACGGACGCGGCTGCCGGGAGTTCATTGCGGCGGGGAAAAGAGGGAAGGTAAGTAAAGTTTGGGGCACTTTCTAAGAATAAAAATGGAGCGGTTGGGGCTGGGGGGACAGGAGGATTGTTATGGCAAAAGGGATTTACACTAGGGGGAGGGAATGCTAATCGGGAGGGAGAGGAAGGGGGAGAAGGACTGCAGTATGCATGCCAAACTTCTCCCGGAGGTCAGGTCACATCCGGCCCCACCCAATAATCTGTCTACACAATCCACCACATGTCAAACCTTAGCACCAGGCAGGCAACACACAGTTCAAGGAAGGGGGAGAACCCCCGAAACTTATTTATTCAGTGCTGAAAAAAGTCCAAAATACACAAGTTATGCTGTAAAGCACTTTTGGAGTGCGTCTCTCTTACAGTACTTTTGGTTATAACCTTTACTGTTTTATGGCTCGGAGATAGGGGAGTGCACCTCAAAACTTACCTGTTACAACTCCATACCCCACACAGTTCAGCATGTAGGGTCTTGGCGGCATATTACCCCGTCTACCTTACCTATAATGGAGTCCCTACCACTACCATCTGCCTAACATTCCTGATCCTAAGTTCCTCCTCCCTTGTATCAGAGATGGCAGTCCCCTGGGTGCTCAAGGGACTAGCCCATACATGCTAATTCTGAGCTGTTCTTCTCCACTTCATGACCTAAGGCAGCAAATCTGTTGGGATGGGCAATCTGGGAAGAAGCAACCTTACCCTTCCATCCCCCACTTCCCCTAGTAACCCTAACAAACTACCTCCCCCCTCAACCTTCCCTGTCCTACTTCCACCCACCTCTATACTGGCCCCTGCCAGTGCCTGATGTCCCCCCAGATTTGCCAATCTCTGCAATGCTGCCCCCTTAGACTCCCACCTCAGCTTCCAAACGGGCAACACCTGACACAGACATAGGTCCCGTGGAACGTCTGCTCCAGGTTCTAATACATGTGGCAGGATGCACATTGCATGGTACAGACAAAACTGTCCTTTCTATTACAGAACTCCAGCACAGTGACGCACAAAGCTTGTTTAATTGCCCTTCGTGTTTCAATGTCCTTCTTTTTCTATGTCCTTGAGATCAAGGTCCTTTAGAGCAAGGGACTTTGTATATGTTCCACTCTATTTCGTTTCCACTCACAGGAAACTTACTTTTGTTAGGTCCAAACCACTTTAAATCCTATTTAATTAATAGGCCCCAGCCCCCACACCAATTAGTGCAAGAGCCAGGAAGGGCTAGGCCACACTATCGCATTTTTCTTGCGTTTGCGCATGTGATTGCGTTTTTTTAAAATTATTGAAAACGAGGCAACACACCGAAAATGCGTGTTTTCGGGTGCTTGGCGCATGCGATTTGCATTCTGCATTTTTAATCGCAATCGCATACGTTTTCCTATACTTAATGGAAAAAACACATGCGCAAACGGAACGAAATCGCACATGAAATCGCATGTGATTCTGTGTGCGATTGCGTTTGCATTGAAGTGTGGCCGTGCCCAAAGAGAAGGGAAAAAAACAAAACACTTATTAACCCCATCACAGCCTGTTTGCGATTACAACAGGTGCAATACTATAATATAGAAGCCCAGCGCACCCCTTTAACTGGAAAAAAGAAAGCTTAATCTGCTTACTGCACACACAGTCCTTAACACAGCACACACAATCCTTATTTTCAAACTTTCACACACACCATACAACCATCAAATGATTAAATGTCCTTTTTCTTTGTCCTTGAGATCAAGGTCCTTTAGAACAAGGGACTTTGTATACGTTCCACTCTAATTTGTTTCACTCACAGGAAACTTCCTTTTGTAGTTCTGGTTGGTACGGGGGATACTAATATAATATTGAGAATTACTGGTATTAATACATATACTGTAGTTCTGGTTGGTATGGGGATACTATATAAACATCCATTTAGTCCAAACTTCTTAGAAATACCCACACATACCCTGCCTAACTATTGATCCAGAGAAAGGCAAAAAAAAATAGTTTGAAGGGGAGGAAAATCCTTTCAGACTCCAAGTGGAAATCAGAAATATCCCTGGATCAACTCCAACTTTATGTATCAATACCAGTAACATGCAATGTTCTTTGTTTTTAGAAACTTTTTTTAAACTATGCGATGAACCTGCCATCACCACGTCCAATGGAAGACAGTTTCATAGTTTTACTGTTCTCACAGTGAAAAAACCTCTCCAAACTAAGACTAAAGTTTTTACAGGACAGCTTTGTTTTAGGCAAGATTCCAACAACTCTGTTACATATAAAAGGAGAACTATAGACTATACACTATCAGGGTTATTTAAAGGAGAACTAAACCCAGTTTTTATACTCCAGAATCTAAAAATAACCCCCCTAAAACTGGATGAAGTATCTGTGTGTATGTGCAGTGTCAGACCACACCTCCTGACCTCAGTCACATGC
Source organism: Hymenochirus boettgeri (assembly GCA_019447015.1). Classification (NCBI taxonomy): domain Eukaryota; kingdom Metazoa; phylum Chordata; class Amphibia; order Anura; family Pipidae; genus Hymenochirus; species Hymenochirus boettgeri. The sequence continues at coordinate 152,700,390 of CM033476.1, forward strand.
CTCCTTGCTTTATCTGTCCTGTAAAAGGATTGGCTAGAGATTATTAATGGGTGTGACCAACTGTAACAAGTTTGTGCCATAGCTAAGGACTGAGCATGTGCAAACCATAATGGTCGTTGACCAAACTGTGTGATACTAGAATGCTGAGAAGTAAAGCACAAACCATATGTTATTTAGGTAAATTTCCCAGCGCCAGTTTCAAAATGAGAGGTAAGACACAGATTACTGGTTATATATCAAGGTGTTCTGCCTTCTGGTTCAGTGTTGTTCTGTGGCTTTAGTTGTCCTTTAATAAAAGTTCTTATCATTAAAATGGTGCCCCAACCAATCAGATGTTAGCTTTGAAATGTTAAATAAGATCTGATTGTAAATTTATAGAGTATTGTATAGTTATCCTTTAGTTAGTTTAAGTAAAATATTTTGTGGAGAACTTTTTGTCCACATATCTAATTTTATTCATAGACCATTAATTATATTATAATTCCAACTATATATAAAAATTACTTTCTCTTCCATCCAATTTTATCTTTAAGGGGGAGGGATGGAGATAATGGAGGGGGAGGTTACCAACTATATAATTGTGATAAAAAAGATGAAAGGATTGATAAGATATTCGCCTGATGAAGCCTGTATGGTGAAACGCGTTGCGAGAGCTATTATCATAGTCTATAATCCTGTACCTATATGTTCCAGTAAAGATTTGGAATAATCATTTTGTAAACTACAAACACTGCCGAACGGGAGGAGACGTAAGGAAAGTGACGTCATCTCAGCGGGACGTGGTGGGAACGCCGAGCGAAGCTGTTGGGACGCCGACTTGGTCCCCCCGAGTGCAAGGAATCCACTGGAGCAGAGTGAGGGGAGCTAAGGAGTCGGCTTCTGCATAAAACTCCTATAGAGCGGGAAGGAGATTAATTAATCACCAGAGTTCCCACTAAATTGAATATTGCCGAGAGAATTAAGTCACCCGGTGGAACTGTTTATCCTCCCTCGGACAGTGTGTTGGAGAGACAAGCGACAGACCTGATAAGTATTACAGCAAGTCTGCAAAACTGTGTCTCTCTACTGCTTATTTGTCTGCTATATAACAAACAAGTACCAGGAACATTGACAGATTGCAATTGTTACAATTCACTGTAGAGTGGACTCCAGTGACAGAACTAAGCTACATATCAATCTAATTGTAATGAGCTAGTTGCAACAATAGTTACAAGTAGATTAAGTTACTGGGACTGAATCTTAATGCACATTTCACAGGATTATAGTGTCTAAATAGTTTTTTACAGTACTGTCTTTTTATAAAGCATGGCTGGCCAGCCAGGATTTTTTATGGATATATAAATTGTGTTTATAAATAGGTTATTTTATGGATATATAAGTGTGTTTATAAATAGGTTATTTTATATCTGATGTTATAAGAACTGAGTTAAAATTGGATGGAAGAGAAAGTAATTTTTATATATAGTTGGAATTATAATATAATTAATGGTCTATGAATAAAACTGTTATTTTTCCCTTTCCAGTAAACCTTGTTCTGGGTTTTTTGGTTACCTTTTTAGAGGCTCCTTTTGGAGCAGTTGATGGTCTGATTGGGATCCAGGCCATCACCCTGTGTTCTTAAATTATTATATAAATATAAAGGGAAAGATTATTATTACCTTGCTCCACATGCAGATATCCCAACCCTAACAAAATTAATTTCCAGGACAATTAACCAACAGCCCCACGCTCCTGAATGTTTTGTTAACTATCTACAGTATACATGGAAGTTACTTTGGGGTCTTGGACAGCCTCTGGGTTGTGTGGGAGACCCACGCAGAAACCATGAGACTCCTAGAGTTCCCAAGACATGTCCAGGATAACACCTGCCATAGACAGTTACAGAAAACATTGCTTTTTGAAGTCCTAGTCAAATTTTCACGATATTAAGATGGTAACGAATCTCTTGTGCTACACAAATATACAGTAATATGTATTAAAGGACAACTATGCTTTTCCTATATATTCTATAATTATGTGAGGAACATCACTTTTTTTCATCATTTTTGGCTCTGGCAGAATTCCTTTATTGTTAACACTCCAATCAAACCGTAGAGCCACTCAGGAGAGGATGCCCTCTCCTGCGTGGCTCCAGTTGGGAGGTCTGTGAGAGCTATAAATAATTTTAGTTTTGACAAGTGAAAACGTTTAAAAAAAAAACAACAGAAAGGGCACGAACTGCTCCTACTTCTCACATATTTACACACTGTATGGGGAAAAAATCAAAATCCCTATTTTCTGGAGATAGTAATACTCTAGCTCACCACTGGGCTTAGAGAATTTATTTATTTGCAGAGTCTCTGGATTCAATCTGCAATGACTGTATGTATATGCTTCTGAGATCACCATAAGAGGGCAGCAAGTAACCATGTTTGCCCCATGTTTATTCAGTTTGTAATTTGGGATTAAATCAGTTAGAGAAGACCAATCATTTATACATTTTATCCGATTAACTTATCACACAGGAAAGATGTGCAAGATCGCGTCTGTCATTTCTCAGTCCCGAGCGTTCTCCCTATACACAGCATATACACTGCATATACACAGCATAGGGAGAACGCTTGAGACTGCATGTTTCCCACGACGACAGCCGACTCCCCTATACTATTATACAGGGAGACTCCCGCAGGTGAGGGAAATGTTTTTTTCCGAACAACCACAAGGTCGACAGGAACGTTCATCAGCCTTGCAATCTTTTGAAAAATGCGCAACACACAGCAAGTGCTGATAGGGTCGCATCCGACAGTATCGTTACTGTGTGTACCCAGCTTTAGAGGCTCACAGGGATTGCGCTTAAGGTGGGTACACACATACACAGATTGTGTCTGTCACTTCTCAAAGATCAGGGTACACACAGTCCCGAGTGTTCTCCTCATACACAGCATAGGGAGGACATTCAAGACTGCAGGTTTCCCTTAACCGTGGCCGACACCACTATACTTTAGTACAGGTAGACACCCACGAGCAAGGGAAATTTTGGTGTCTTTTCCGAATGACCATGAGGCCGACGGCCTTGCAATCATGCGGAAAAAGCGCTACACGCGGTAACGATAAAGTGCCGATAGCATTGGATCCTATGGTATTGCCACTTTTTTGTTACTGTGTGTACACAGATTTGCTGGTTATCTTTTCCCAATGACCTTTTGTGGCTTGTAGAGTGAGTAACTATTATAGCAAGTGTTTAAAACAAATAGAAAAAGTGCATTTGTTTATATATATGTCTGTATCAATTAAAAGTATATAGTACCACTGAGGAGTGCAGCCCTTTCCAGTGTTACATAAACAAGTGGAAAGGACCCAGTACAGCTTACAATCAAAACTGACCTTGAATTGGAATTTTGGGCACATATCCCCCACTATGTGATTTGGCATGCCATATAATGAGAAGAGGATCTGTACGGTACATAGTAAATAAGGAGGAGCTTGACCCATGTTGTTCATATAGCCATCAACATGGGGAAAATAAATAGAATGCTTTGGAATAAGTGACACTAATCCAGTACAGCTGGGGTGCAAGCAAGTTACAGGACAGCCATCGTATTTATATCTCTGTGACAGTTGAGTCTGGCATGTCACAAAGTAGTGTCAAAACTCAACAGGAGGTGGGAGAGGGTCTGAAATCTTATCCAGTAGACATGAGAAAGAGAGAGACAGGCAATATAGAGGTTTGCACGCACAAAGGGTCTGAATTTAAAATTCTGCAGGAACTACTTTGACAGAGACATCTGGGAAGAGACCACTTGCTTTACAAAGCACCACTTCAGTGAGGCTGACTGGGAAGCTCCCAGGCCTTCTCCAGCCATGATCCAAGACCAGTATCTGATTGAATGTCCAATTGACTCTGATAATGAAAAGAAATATTTGCAGAATCCCCCAAACAATACAGTCTATACTGAAATCCCCCCCAAACAAGATATTCGGGATCCACGGGGCATCAACAAGCATCTAAAGGTATGAGGTAAAATGTAATTTTAAAAAAATAGTTTTCAATTAGAAAAGGCTGGATTATATAAGAGTGGATTTGGATTGAGTATAAAAGTGTACTAGCTGAGGGCTGTTTCTAGATGCCCTACGTTGCTGTCGCCTTGCACTCTCTAAACATAATTTCGCCTAGACTGTGTGTTTTAATTTAGTAACTGGCACAATTCCATGCAAATTCTGGCAATCAATGCGCCCAGCATGTAGCACGGCATCTAGTAGAAATGAAGTAAAATATAGCATTTCTATTATTAATATAGAGGTATTTAACAAGCATTCAACATCTAATTTATTTATTGCTGCCCTTCATTTCCTAGCCAGATATGCTTCCAGCATTCATCTATGCAAGAAAGTGTACATAATTCGCAATTGGTGTGTAAGTGTGCAAATACCTGCTTAGCTCCTTTACATCACGTTCTTCAATTAATATCATACCCTTTAAGATTTTTTTCAGTATACCCTTTAAGTCTGCACACACATTTCTTTGCATAAGACAAATTAGCGTGGCCAAGGGATCTGCAACCTGATTTATTACTGTTTAGGAAATACATATCTGTTTCATTTACTCTTTATTTAAGGCTGTGTCTGTCCCCTAATTTCTTGCATTTATTTTCCAGAGCATGATGACATATATGGGGTTATTCAATAAAAGTTCTTATCGTTTAAAATGGTGCAAACTTTGCCCCAACCAATCAGGTGTTAGCTTTCAAATGTTTCATAATTTCTGATTGGTTGGGGCAAAATTAGCACCATTTTAAACGATAAGAACTTTTATTGAATCTCCCTGATAGTTTATAGTATTTGAGGTTGAATAAAGACATACGTCCACGTCCATCCAGTCCAACCCATCTAGCAATATCCTCATTTCCTGCCTAATTGTTGATCCAGAGGAAGGCAAAAAAAAAAAAAAAAAAAACAATTTATGAAGGGGGGAAAAATTCCTTCCCAACTCCTAGTGGCAATCGGAAATTTCCCTGGATCAACTCTACTTTATGTATCAATACCAGTAACTTGTAACATTGCTTGTTTGCAGAAACTCAACCAGCTTTTTTTTTTTTAACTGTCCAATGAACCTGCCATAACAACATCCACTGGAAGACAGTTCCATAGCTTTACCGTTCTCACAGTGAAAAACCCTTTCCGAACTTGAAGCCTAAACCTTTTTTCATCAAGTCTTAAGGGATGTCCATGTGTCCTCTGACATGTTCTATTGGTGAACAATGCCCCAGATAGTTTATTGTATGGCCCGTTAATGTATTTATACACAGTAATCATATCCCCACGCAAGCGCCTTTTCTCCAGCGTACATAATTGCAACTTTTCCAGTCTCTCTTCATATTCAAGCTCCCCCAATCCCCTTATTAATTTAGTTGCCCTTCTCTGAACCCTTTCCATTTAAAAGATGTCCTTTTTGTACACAGGATTCCAAAATTGCCCTGCATATTCCAAATGAGGCCTTACCAATGCTTTGTAAAGAGGGAGAATTACATTTTCCTCCCTTGTCCATACCTCTCTTTATACAAGACAATACCCTGCTGGCTCTGGCTGTTGCCGCCTGGCACTGCTTGCTACTTTTAAGTTTGTTATCCACCAAAACTCCAAGATCCCTTTCCAACAGGGATTCACTTAACACAGAGCCATTTATATTATAAGCAGCACAAGGATTTTTAAGTCCAAAATACATCACCTTACATTTATGAACATTGAATCTCATCTGCCACTTAGCAGCCCAATGTGACAATCTATCTAGATCCCCCTGCAACGATTGCACATCCTTTGAAGTTTTTAATGGTCAACAAAGTTTTGTGTCGTCAGCAAACACAGAAACCTTGCTGACAATACCCACTTCCAAATCATTAATAAATAGATTAAATAGAAGCGGCCCCAACACAGAGCCCTGTGGCATCCCACTTAGCACTTTAGTCCATAATGATGAAGCCCCATTAACAACTACTCTCTGCATCCTATTAATTAACCAATTATCTATCCATGTACAAATGTGCCTCCCCAGACCAACAGACCTTAGCTTATACATTAGTCGCCTATGGGGTACTGTATCAAGTAAACTACATCTACTGCTATACCAGAGTCTAAATTTCTACTTACTGCCTCATAAAAGTCAAGCAAGTTAGTTTGACAAGATCTATTCCTCCTAAATCCATGCTGGTTACTACTTATAATGTCAGTCCTTGAAACATACTCTAGAACATGTTCCCTTATTAAACTTTCCAGGATCTTCCCCACCACTGAAGCATTTATCAAATGCTAAAACTGCTATGCTTTTGTTGCCTCATCTGGCAGCTGTGTAAAATTAATTTGTGTGATATGTTATATTAAGATATATTAGCAATGCTGAGTAATTGAGTTCCCCAGTATAAATTATATGAAAAGTTAGTTAAGGTGGCCACACACACGAACGGTAATGGGTAAATCCCATCCGGGAAACGACAGGATTTACTTATTATCGTCAGTGTGTAGTGGCTGTTCCTGACCATTCAGTAGTCGGCACTCCGATCAGTCAGGAATGATGGAAAATTTTCGTTGGTCGGTATCGGCTCCCTTTAAGTAGAGGGAGCCAAGCGTATCGTGTATGGCTGCGCGGTTGGTCAGGTCCGTGTGGGCTTTTCCCATAGCATGTGTGCCGACAGATACCAATGTGCTCTGTCAGCACAAACGCTAAGGAAGTCGCATGTGTATGGCCACCTTAAGTCTTACCTCCCACTTTTCAATTGATCAAATAGAAGCTGGCAGGGCAAGTGTTATACTTACCTGTGATCGCTTGCCCCTACTGCTTCCTCTGACTGCATCAACGCTTTCCTATACTATATGCACATGCCTTTACCTCCCATTGTTTACTTACTTTTCCTCTCTGTCAGTACCTCCACTGGATGCCCATCACACAAAGGATGCAGTTCAAACTGCTTACCCTAGCCTATAAAGCACTATCTAACACAGCCCCTCCATATATGAAAGTGCTGATCCACCGATACCATCCCAGGTGCAACCTCCGCTCTGCAAATTATATCCTCCTCACATCCACCCTCATCACCTCTTCCCATGCCTGCATTTAACACTTTTAAGTTGCTGCCCCTCTGCTCTGGAACTCCCTTTCTCCATCTGTCCATCACTCACCATCCCTTAATACCTTCCTTCAAAAGTAACCCACCTCTTCAGCCAAGCTTTTAACCTGGCCTAGACATTACCCCTCTTACAGACAAACCCCCACCTTTAACACTCCATTGCCATTCTAATACAACCTACACATTCATGTCACCTTATGCCTCACCCCGTGAGCTCTTTTAGGCTCCTATTGTATCATGGTATTGCAGTTAGTAACTCATCACTGCTTATATTATGTATTATCTGTGTACATAATATGTATCACTTTGTAGAATATGTATTAACCTTGTATGTAATGTATGACTATGTAACTGTAAAGGGCCACGGTAGATGTTGACGCTTTATAAATCCATAATAATAATGTTACTTAGGGTTCAGAGGTAAATTTAAATGTTGGACTAGATGGTCATACTATATGTCTTTATTCAACCTCCAACACTAGGTTTCATTACTATGTATGTGGAATGAATATAAAAAGAAATAGTGGACATTTTGCTTGTAACAATAGCTCTGTTTCAGACCAGCTCATGGCTTGTTCTACAATTCCAAAGAGTTTTCTCATTTTCACAGGTGGATTTCTCAGACGTTCTGGCAGAACCAGCATCATTTCACAGCTTTGATAAGGTCTGGACATGGAGTGACATATTGTTTGAATCCTCCAAGTTGTGGTGTTACAGAATCATCTCACTATTGTGTGCTGTTCCAGTTTCACTGCTGTCGGGAATCTTCTTTGCTTTTCTTGGCTGTCTGCACATATGGTAAGACCAAGCAATTACAATAATAGCTTGCACGGGGCGCAAGTTGCAATTGCCTCTAACCAAGGCCAAAAAAATTCAAACAATAAATGAGCACAAAAAAAAAAGTGTGATTGTGTTGAGTGGTAAGCCTCTCATGACATTTTTATGTCTACACAATAAAATGCATACATTTTGAGACTTTTGGCAAGTCCAACACAAAGGGTGATAGGATGGGGACGTATTTGTAGTGGTATTATCGACATATGCAATATTGGATGATAATCATGTGTGGTCGAGATTTGGCAAGAACATTGTGCACAATGGCTGATTTTAGACAATGCTTTATATATTTAGGTTGCATTATTGATAAAAACACAACTAAAGTAAATTAGGATGCAGAAAATAAATAAAAAGATTACAATTACAGATGCAGAGAATTATTACAGTAATAGTTAGAACAGTTAAACTGTGTTCATTAACACATTGTGCTGGCAGGTTCATTAAATGGAGTTAAGAAAAAGACAGATGCCCTTTTAGAACATACAAAAAAGGGGAAATTGCCAGCACACAATTTACCTTTAAAAATAATTTAAACAATGAGGTGTTAGTACCACAGATTGGCCAAAACATGTAAGCTTGCATGCCACATCAAAGCCCCTCATGTAATGCGTATCCTACTCTGCTAATTAGCATTCTGTAAAGCATTTAAAGTTCCCCAGCACTGTACCTGAGCAATAAGACTGTGTTGCACTTACCATGGACATTGAGGCTCTGTTGTGGTGGCTAGGAGCTATTGAAACCCCAGCCAATTAACATACACCTGTGAGTTCCTCCTCTACCTGTTAGCATTCTCAGTCAGTTGAGCAATTGTAATAGTCCTCCAGCCACCAATGAAAGAGTTATAAGACCAGGTTGCATTTATAATTGGAAGATCTAGGAGGGGGGGGGGGGGGTTTGAGCCTTTAACCCCAACCAATTAAATTTATCAATGAGAATTTTACTTAAAAAAAAACAGATTGGCAGCTTTTGCATTTAAAAATAATTTAAACAATGATAAGGTGTTAGTACGACATTTTGTCCAAAACATGTAAGCTTGCATGCCACATCAAGGCCCCTCATTTAATGCGAGTCCTACTCTGCTAATTAGCATTCTAAGTCTGTAATTCATTTGAAATCAAGTCCCCAAGCATAGTACCAGAGTAATAAGACAGTAATGCATTTAAAATCAAGTTCCCCAGCATAGTACCAGAGTAATTAGACAATAATGCATTTAAATCAAGTTCCCCAGCATGGTATCCGAATCCGAGTAATAAGACCATAATGCATTTGAAATCAAGTCCCCTAGCATAGTACCCGAGTAATAAGACAGTGTTTCACTTACCATTGATATAGAGGCTCTGATGTTGTGGCTAGGAGCTATTTAAACCACAGCCAATTAACATACACCTGTGAATTCCTTCTCTACCAGTTAGCATTCATACAGGGAGATTCAATAAAAGTACAAAAGTACAAATTGTTAAAAATTTTGCTAATTTTGCCCCAACCAATCACATATTATTGAACATTTGAAAGCTACCATCTGATTGGTTGGGACAAAATTAGCACAATGTTTAACGATAAGAACTTTTATTGAATAACCCTGTAAGTATGTTGTGCATTTGTAATAAAGTCCCCCCAACCACCAATGAAACCGAGTAGTAAGACCATGTTGCACTATTAAAAGCTCATTTTAGGCTGAGATCACACTGTAACACGATCTTACGCGCACGGCAATGCGTGTTGCAGTGCACACGTTTGCAATCGTGCAATATCGCACAATTGGAGCACACTCGATTGCACAAAAAAATGCGCTCCAATTAAAGGATTGCACACGCAGCGCTCTGTAGAGCATTAGTGTGGCCCTTTCTCACTTGAGAAAGGGCCCATTGAGGCTTGAAACATGTCGTGTCTGCATGCGTGTTCCGCATTTTAAATCGCAATCACATGCATTTTTTAATACTTGAAAAACTCATGCGCAAACGATTCCGTGTGCGATTCCATTTGCATTGCAGTGTGGCCGTGCCCTTAGGGTTAGGACACACTAGCATGATTTTGATGCATTTGGACCAGGGGCGTACCAGGGGCCCGGGCCCCCCGCGAGTTTGGGGGCCAGGCCAATGACTCCCTCCTCCCTCCACGCAGGCCCCTGCAGTATTCACCCTTTTAAAGAGCTGATCACACGTTTGAAGAAAACATACGCGCAATCAGCTCTTTAAAAAGGGTGAATACTGCAGGGATTTGGGCTTGTGGCGGGTCCTAATACCGTCCAGGCCCCCTCTCGGTCGTGGGGGCTGTAGTTACGCCACTGGTTTGCACATGCGATTGCCCCGAATATTCCAATCGCGGCAATGCACCGAAAACGCATGATTTCAGGTAAAATTTGATCTCCTTTATAATTGGCAGCTATGTTATTTAGCCTTGCCTACTTTCCTAAGCCCAAACCTAAAGACAACTCACATTCTAAACTATAACACCGTATATTTTCCTTGGCATTTTTCTATATCTTCAGTATAACATATTTGCCAATTATATAGGAGATCAAACCTCCCTGCCTTATATTACAAAGCCCATGTCCTCAGAGTGTCCAAAACAATACCACCTCATTGCAAAATGTCCAGTGGCAAATCAGTACAAAATATGTACAAAACGGCCGCGCACTCCGGTCAACAAAAATCCAGCAGCTTGTTTAGATAATATATTTTATTCCACACATCGATAAAACAGAAAGCAAGTGTACATCAGATCCATAGCCTTACGCGTTTCGAGCCGACTGCTCTTACTCATACGGCTCATAGCCTATAGTAAGAGCAGTCGGCTCGAAACCGTAAGGCTATGGATCTGATGTACACTTGCTTTCTGTTTTATCGATTGTGGAATAAAATATATTATCTAAACAACTGCTGGATTTTTGTTGACCGAGTGCGCGGCCGTTTTGTACATATTTGATGCCTATTGGTAATTGGGACTAGCGAAGGTCCGGGGCATGCAGCACCTGGGCCACCCAGGAATACGGGTGAGTGTATTGACAAGACGTGTTTTTTCATCTGAAGTAACGAATCTGAGGATTGTCCTCTGTGAGTGACTCGGGGCTTTTGCACCTGAGTCACCCGACTTACTAAGTAAGTCCACACATGTCAATTAATGTGAATAAGAATACACAATTTAAACCACAATCAGAATTTATGTGTATAAGCACCGTTAAAGTGCTATATTTTAAAATCAGGCCTTCCATGTGGAAATGTGTTTCTGTGTACTTTCTGTGAAACAAAGTAGGAGTAATTGTACCTACATTCCCTCTTATTACAACATCGGTGCCCTATAGATTTTAGGGTATAGTTCCTCTATAACATGAGAAAGATAATTTCTCTTCCAGAGGACCAAAAAAAAAATGTAATCTAGCATACTGAAAATAAACAACATTCCTTTTCCAAATATTAACTATGTATTTCAGAGAATGCTGTGATGACATGTAGAACATTTAATAGATTCAAAAGGACGCAAACAAATGCATACAAAACGTTGTTTAGGGCAAGGCCACACTGCAACGCAAACGCAAACGCATGCGATTTCATGTGCGATTTTTTTGCGTTTGCGCTTGCGATTTCTTCAATAAGTATAGGAAAACGCATGCGATTGTGATTAAAAATGCAGAACGCAAAACGCAATCGCAACGCACTAAAAAACGCGTTTTCAATGATTTTTTAAAAACGCAAGCGCAAACGCAAAAAAAACGCAGCAGTGTGGCCTAGCCCTTAGCGAGTAATATATGTGTACATGATATAGAAATGATGATATATTCCAGCAAACTTTAAATAGCCCAAAATTGTAAGACCAATCCTGTAACTGAAGTGTTAGAAGCACCTTTCATTTTGTTTACAAAACTCCAAACCCCATCTGTCAGGTTTTGCAGGGCTGTCCTCCCAGCTTTCTCCCATTTAGCGCCCCACAACCTTGGCCACGTTTAGGCAATGGCCACTTGGCTTTTTTTATAAGCAGTGTGCATGAGCTGTTAAAGGGGGAAGCCTCACCCCTGGGTTTAATTTTATTAGCTGTAAATTTGAGTGGAATTTTCATTAGCCAGCCCGCTTGTATTTATGGCTGCATGAAAAGGTAAATTTTTAAAGAAATATTAATCAAACAAGTGACCATATTACAACTAGGATAAACCCTAAATTGCATTTGATTTTGCAATAGATTGCAAGCTTTACTTATCTAAAGTTGTGCTCACCCCCCAGTTGGGTCTGGGGCCTATGGTAAGATGCACTGTGCAGGAAGTGCATTTTTTAAGTCCAAACTCAGGGAGGGGGGTAAACTGAATAGGACCAATGGAGCACAACTTTTTATGGCTCAAGTTGTCATTTAATGTCAGATCTGTGGTTTAATTAAACTTACACTCAGTGTCTTGTCTCTTTTAGGTGTGCTATGCCATGCATTCAGCTGTGTAATATGTGCATGCCTCCCATACGGACCCTATGGGCCAGCATGTTGGAAATATTTCTTGCTCCACTCTGCGCCAGCATTGGACGTTGTTGTAGTTCTATTTATGTAAATGTAACCAAGCAGAGACCATAAGAGGGAAAGACTGGTTGCTCAAGATGTGGGACAATAAAAATATACAAGTAATTGTCCTAGAAAGCATTTGGAGATATGACGTCCTGCACTCTGAAATAAAACTCTGGGAAGCAAAACTGAATTAATTAACATCTGTTGGCAGGGATGCCAGTGGAAAGTGGATTGATACCCCCTTTCCAAAACTGCCCCCTTACCCTTTCAATACCTGCTACTTAGTCTAGGAATGATTGGAACTCCCATCTGCCCATCCCAAAGTGTTTCCATTATTTAGACTTCAATGTAAACCTTATCCCTTACAATACATTTTGTGCAGTTCAAATCCTTTGTAACCTTTCTTTACTAAATGTCCAAGTAATCTGTTGTAGTGGTCAGTTATTTACGAATTGCTGCGGTCCTTTGGTTATGTTATGTTGTAAACATTGCTGCTAACACTAATAACATATTTGCAGGTAAGCAAAACTAAATTTCAGTTCAATATGCAAAAAAATTTAAATAAATAAAAGGACACACTGCAGCAAAAAAAAAAGTTATGGACCAGGCAACCTACACCTGGCAGCTGCTATACTGGGTTTATACAAGTTAAAGGAGAACTAAAGTTTTCAGACATCATTGTCCCAATAGACAGAACACATTCACAAACATACAACAAGCTGTGTATCCCTTTGCTGTGGATTCTGGGGTGATTTTTACATTGTACTTGTGGAAACTAGAGTCAGCTCTCCCAATCCACCAGTAGTCAGGGACATACTGTAACTTCTCTTTACAAGCATGTAGGCGGTAACACGCCTGCCTCCCATTCTTCAATTGTTAATCTGGGTACACATGGCTTGATATATCAGTTTAAACCAAGGGTGTGGAGTTGTAACAGGTAAGTTTTAAGGTGCACTCCCCTATCTTCGTGCCACAAAATGGTAAAGGCTATAATAAAAGTACTGAAAGGGAGGCAAACTCCAAAAGTCCTTTAGAGCATAACTTATTTATTCAGTGCTGAACAAAGTCCAAAATACGCACAACGTTTCAGGGGTTCTCACCCTGGAAGGTTGGCCTTCCACATTAGCACATGATCACACCATAGCCAGAGGTCCCAGTCCAAAACAGTGTGCTTCACACCATTCCCTGGCGAGACCCAGCAGGGACCCAATCCTGCACCTGCTAAGTAACTTCAGCTCACCACTTAGCCTGTCTTTTTGATTTTGGCCCCTTATGTGATTGAGTTTAACACCCCAGCTCTAGTACACTCTCTTGTATGATCATCCCGAGCTTATCTTTGACAGACTTACATAAACGTTTATATGAGTTTCTATCACTCAATCACCTCCTCGCGTTAATTAATTTCAGGGGGATTATATATCCCTTATATTATATAAATATATTTATATCTCCATAGGAGATTGCATTGAGTTTTTAGGAGCTACCAATGTGGTGGGGGGTATAGGATATTACATATAGGAAAGGTGTATATGTGTACTCTCTTACTGTTACCATTTAATTGACTATCAGTATATGTATATAAAATTTAGTACAACACAAAATATACAAAATACATAAACTTACTTACAGAGCCGAGATCCCTATTTTAAAATGGAATGGTCAAATGGCAGCTTAAACCACACCTGTGCCTGCTCCATATGAAAGGAAGTATAATCCTGCTACACAGGATATGATGTGTATTGTAATGGACATATACACCAAGGCTCCTTATATACCACCTCCAGCCTGCAGGTGGTGTCAGTGAGTAATAAAATACAAGACATCCCTGCTCTCTATGGTAGTAGGGGAGAGAAAGTGAAAGTGGATTGTGATGTGTGCTTTGGAGTGATATTGACTGCAACACAAGATCCTGTGTATAAGATCCTGTTACCACCTGTTGGGAGGACAGATTATTGGACAGACAATTTACCTTATTGGATACAAACTCTGAGATAACAGATACGTGTACACCAACTTACAAGCACACACAATATATAGGCCTGGTCAATATATAAAGTGGTGCACCATGGGCAGAGAAACCCCTGATTACTGCACATGTTATGTGGGAATCTGTTTATGTGCACTGTCTGCTTTGTGCCAGACCACCAGAGTAACCCACTGTGTGCCATGCTACCCATAATCCTTCCATAAAGCAGTGATCTGGTACAAATTGGTGGCAGCGGTGCTGGTAATACCATTTATTCTCCGTTTTCTTTGTATATTTGTTCTCTGTATTATGCTATGGAGGCTGCTACTGATAATATTGATTTAAATCCTCCTGTCCTTGTATCTGCAGATGAAATTCCCCAATTAGACTCAGTAGCTCTACCAGGCCCAATTGCCAAACTTATTTTTAATTTTGATCCATTTGATGGGGTAACTAGGGAGTGGGCTGATTGGCTAGAACAATTTGAATTGGCAGCCACTATTAATGGTTGGGATAAAGGTGCTCGCTTGCAAGTCCTTATCCTTTTGCTTAGTGGTAAAGCCAGGCAGGTATAACAAGGATTTACTGTAATACTGAAATAAAAAGCAGTTATTATTGCTTGTTTGTTTATACGTTAGATTATTAGGGCAATGCTAAATAGGCAAAAAAAACATGATGCTGTGAGGTACCTTCTGTTATAAAATATGAGTTATCATCACCACTTGCCATGGTGAATACTAATAAGTATTAACCTACCATTTTTAGCAGGATTGCCTGGGTCTACTCTCAGACCTGCAGGATTATCCTATTTTGGTTCCTCTGGAGTAACAGTTTAAAATATACCTGTGTAAAGATTCTATATCCACACATAGCAAAACATACACACACATAATTTCCATTGTGCACCAACAGGCTGAGGTCACATTATGGCGTTGTGCATTTGGAGTGCATGCAATCTGCCAAAAACTGTCGATCTTAAGGACTTAAGGGGGAGGTGGGATGCCTGCCTAAAAGCTTACCTGACTTACGATCACCATCCATGATGCACAAGGGTGTGTACACGCTCTTTGGGGGTCGTTCGTAGGGTTCAACATCCTACGTGTGTAAGAGGCTTAAAGGGCATGTCCACCCTAAAATTAACTTTCCTTAATAATGTTTAACAACCCCCCCAAACCCAGGTTTCGCAATAATTTTAAGTTTCAAAGATGCCCCTGAACTTCCTTACCTGATCTGGTTACTCACCACTCCTACTGCTGACAGCTGCTCTAATTCCTGGATGCGACTGTCAGCAAAGGCGCAGCATGACCTCACACCCAATCGCCTGACAGTCGCAACCAGGAAGTGGAGTGGCTGTCAGCGCAGAAATCCTCTGCTTCTATTTTTGCTCGAAATGCGTGGTAACCCTCCCTGAAATGAGTTTTGGCAGGGTGGTATGTCTAGCATACACACGTGCGATTATCAGCTGAAATGGATATTTGTCGTGCGCACGTACACACTTGGGGGTTGTGGCTCGGTGCAAAGGTCATACGCGTTTACAAGGCTTTAAAAAGAAACACTGATAAGACATGCAACACACAAACCTATTCCAACATCCATTTCCCTGTATTCCCTCCCCTTGCAGCTCTGCCATGTTGTCTCTATAATTGTACCTTATAAAAGATGGTATGTCGCCGCGCACACACAATTATAATACTAACTCCTGGATGAGTAACGTAGAGGCTTTGTATAGACACCACCATATAAATATATATGATCAACAACATAGAACTTTTCATAAAAACCTGAATTACAGTCAGTGTCTCACCTCAACACCTGTAACAAACACCACTTCCTAGTTCAGTCAGAGGTTCTTAACTTCCTTTTCCTGGGTCCTGACTTATGTCATGTGACTGCACTGGACAGCTAAATACCTGTTTGTGTAGGAGATAAACAGACTGGGTCCCTTTAGAGAGCCAGAGATTGTCTGGGCCACATTATTTTGGTACTGGTATGTCACCAGTTTAATTGACATTTTTGTTATGTTTTTCTCGCAAATACATAATATTAAATTTTAATGCAGTCAATGGCGCCTCAGCCAAATGGTGGCCATAGATGCTACAAACACTGTTGTACGATATTGGGATATCCTGATATGGTACGACCATTGGATCGTGTATGGACGATTTTTGCGTGGTTTTCAGACATCCCACCCAGCCAAAACTCATTTCAGGGAGGGTACCGGAGGGTACCCACCCCAGGATTAATGCATAATCCATGCATACAGACACACACATGAATATAGTCAGACACACATGTATACAAGTCATGCCGCTATTAAGTGTTTCTATCACTTGTTAACCTCTAAACAAAACACTGACATCATTGAGCTCCCTCATTCTAATTGAAAACAACACATTTCAGGGAGATTCTGTATAATTTCAGGGAGACTCCCTGGGTTTTGCAATGAGCTTGTATCCACTTATATGTGCGTTTGCATTTCCCAGGGGATTATGGTTTAAAAAGCACCTTAAAATCTCATGGTCTATTGATAGCGTCTGCTTTTTTTATTTGCTTTTTTTTTCTTGCTACTAAAGGCTAGACCACACTATTGCGCTTTTTCTGCGATTGCGCAAAATGAGATTCTTTTCTAACACAGCAATTGCGGCAATCACATGCGTTCACCATTTTAAAGCACAATCGCATGCGATTTCATATCTCAAAAGAAGAAATTGCATGTGCGAACGCAACAGAATCGCACACGCAATCACGTGCGATTGCATGTGATATCGTGTTTGCGGTGCGGTGTGGCCGTGCCCTAAGTCTTTAAGATTTTGCCAGAAACGGACCAAAAATTGCAATCTTGTGCTTTACAAATTTGCAACGGATCGCATTACAGATCCCAAAGCACAAACCAAGCACAAAACACGCTAGTGTAGCCTTAGCCTAACAGGTGAATTCAGACATCCCACCCTGCCCTTTCAGGCTTCCGGGCAGGGTGGAGAAGTTGGCATGGCTAACTGGATCTGACGTCACGCAGGGGCGGGGTGTGATGTCACACGGGGCAGGGCCACCATTCTAGGGGTGGTGGGAGGCAGGATTAGGGAGGAGTAAGGGGCATTACTGGGTGTTCTGGGGCGTGGTCATGGAAAGGGGGCATGACTTGGGAGAGGAGACTCAAGTCTCCTCTCAAGTCTGGGAGTCTGGGGTGGTCTTGTCTGTGTGCAGGAGACCACCCCAGAATGAGGGAGACTCCCGGACGATCCGGGAGGGGTGGGATACCTGTGAATTATAGTCCCAGTTTAATACATCAATATAATTGAAATCATTATAAATTTACTTCCATTTATTTATTATGTGCATGTCCAAATTTAAAGAAAACAATACACAGTTAATGAAAATAATGATAACTTAAAAATAGTTATTGGTATAAATCATAATTCAAAGCTTTGCTGTAATGCTTTGGGAATTAAAGGTCAATTATAATCACCTTCCCTCCGCTCCTCTTCTTAGGTCAGTACCTTTTACCCAGGGGTGAGGACCTGAACCGCTAGGTCCTCACCCCTGGGTTCGCGTAACTTGAAGCACAGCCTTACTGAAACGCTGCTCTGGTAGGCTCCGCCCCTCCTTCCCTGTTGGCGACGAGGCCAATAGGAAGGCACGCTCTGCAACGAGCATGCCTTCCTATTGGCCTCGTTGCGCAAGGAGAGGAGGGGGCGGAGCCTACCAGAGCAGCGTTTCAGCGCTGTTGTTGTTTCTCTCTCTTTATCCCATAAGGTTTTTATATTCAAAATATAAAACACTTACCAGGGAGATTCACCTTCGAGCTGGCAATAAATATTTACATTTAAGGGTTAGGCCACACTAGTCTGCTATTAGCTATTACAGTTTCTACTGAAATGTTCTTATCCTCCAGTCCACGCATTTTAACAATATTTATTTATAATCACCTGATCACTTGCTCCTCCACCTCATAGTCTCACAGGTCCCAATGGACTTAGTATTCTATGCGCAAGTGTGATGCGCATAGAATAGAGTCCGTCGGGACCTGTCACCTGTAAGTACCTTTTCTCTCAGCCTCTGCAGGTTTTATTGAAGAGCAGGAAGTAAGACACAGCATCTTTACCTCCCGTTATTCAAAAAACTGAATAGCAAAAAAAATTTTAAGCAGTGGAGATTCCCTTTAATAAAAACAAAATTAAATAAAAATAAATGTAATTAGCAGGGCTCCACTGATGTGTCAAAGTGATTGCAATTGAATCAACATTCATTCTAACTCCATGTGTTTTTAATAGGTGTCTGTTCATAAGTTAGCAACCCTGATTTTGAACTAGGCCACACTAGTGCAGCACAGTACATATCAATGTGACTGGTAACATTTAAGTGCAATATGCTGGGATCAATTTTCAGTGCGCAAGCAATCACCAATTTTTTATAAATCGCATGCTCTCTGATTGGCGGATCGCAGCACATACGGACACTAATGATTGTTGCCGTCCGGCCCATTGCAGCCTCAGCCATAGGGCTAGGCCACACGACTGTGTTTCTCTCTAGCTTACGATCACGTTTTGTGGTCTCTAAAAAGATTATGTTTTATCACAAAATCATTTTGAATTTTCACAATTTTCTGACATGTCCGATCTCTTGTAGCAACCGATTTTGCATAAACACTGGTGGGAGCGATAAGTTTGGAAATTACATTGAATAATTCAGCCTGATAGAACTACTGACATATTTTTGTGGTTGAAGTCAAAATATTAGAAAACAAATGTCAGGAAATAACAGATGGAAAACGTTATTTGTCCGATCGTTCAGACAATTAAATTATCACCCTGTTAGTATGATGTTAAAACTGAACAAATCATTTTTACATTTCTTGCCTATTTTTCCAATTCCAAAACCTTTCAAAGTTGTCCATGAAATATTCCTCAGCCCCATGCCTAACCCAAAGCACAAATGTCACAAGAGGGCAAAGAATTCAAACCACTTCACAAGAGGCATAAGGAATAGAGAGAGAGACGGGCCTCACGTTACATGTGGGATGAGCAGTGCTAAAAAAAGGATGAGTGAGAGCAGGCCAATTAAAATAAAAAAACCTGATACAGCCATTAGCATGTGCGGGGGAGAGGGTAGGTAGATGACTTGCACACCAAGTACTGTCCAGCAGATTGGTATTAATGAACAGGAACTAGTTTCTAGCAAGTTATGGTTCATGTTGGTGGATACTAGAATGCCACCTGCTCAGGAATTGCAATCAAATGCTGCTGTAGAATGCTGGAAGTTGTAGTTTAGCAGTTTATGAATTGATAGGTTTAGACAGTCCCTTAGAATAAATGGAGGTCTGTCAGTAGTCCGGGGACGAGTAGTACAACATATAAAGTGACTTAAAGGTACAGCAAGTACTGCTGCCATTTTGTTGCTCAGCAAGTACTGTTGCTATATCATTGTTTTAAAACTTACTTTATCTAGGGTAGGTTACCCCTACCCTATCTATTTCATTTAAAGGTCACAGTATGTTTGATATAGAAACAACAAAAATAGCAATCCATATACAACATGTAGTAGAGATATTTAATGTGTACACATATTAGACAACGGCTTGTGGGTTGGATTTGGAGAGCGAAGGGTTAAGACTTGCCAGGGAGGTTCCAGTGTCTATTACCAGCCCCCTGCACTGGCTAATACAGCAGCACAATCCACAGCAGAACAGTGACTCTGTCAGGACAGGGTGAGACAGACACAGAACATGGCCCAAATCCAGGACCTGGAGCCAACCAAGCAGGAAAAGTCCAACACTGACACCTTAACCAAAGAGATAGACCTGGTGCAGAGGGACCCCAAGAGGATTAACCAGGATGTTGTGCAGGTGAGATAACATTAATTATGAGCCCAACTGGCTAGTCATACCTACAAGATTACAGATATAGAAGTGATACACTGTATCAAGAGTTTTGTTCAAGAGCTTACAATCTAAAGGGTAGAATGAAGTATACGTTAGTAGAGACATTCAATATGTCTTGATAGTGAGGAAGTTAGACATCCATGAGATGTAAATAGAACCAGTAGATGATGGCACAGTAAGTAGTTATTGGTTCTGGGAAATGAAGTTAAGCAAATCTGTGAAAAAACAGGCGTATATTAAACACATTATCATAGCATTGTGTTAAGCTCCAGAGTTTCTCCACAAAAGGATTGTTTTGGTCTAAAATCTAATAAACTGAAGTTCATACAGTTGAGCTGTGAAGCAGAGAACTTCCCACATATTTATACCTACTTGGTAATAAATCTGGAGCCTGGTAAAGCACAGTGGTGCAGCTCTACATCCAGGGAGTATCTAGATGTACCCCATGGACTGATCAATGTGCACATCTAGCCTTATTATTGTGTGACAGTACTCACTAAATGCACAAGGAACCCTGCAAATACTGTAGCATTAACCATAAAGGTGGTTCGCTGATCTATATCAATATATCTTTTAAGATACAACCCTTTACACAATGAGTGTGGTCTGTGGGCAGAAGCGACATTTAAGCCAACATTAACATACAGAAAGTGTATCTAAGCCAGGAGACGCTTGGGGGAGTGAGGTTAGACAATCCCTGCTCAATAACAAGGAAGTTGACAATGAGAGTCCAGGAAAGGAGGCACAGCTTAAGTGCTGCATTTGGGTGCAAGAAACTGGCATCAAGGAGAGGTAGAATCAAACGTGTTCACAGTAGGCCAGGGTAAGTGTTTGCAGTGATGTTGCCCTTTAAAATCTCATATTCAGACATATTGCTACAATCTAATGTCTAAAATCCCCTTTGCAGGGGTTAGAATGAATTATATAATACCCTGTCTTGGGCACAGGTGTATTGACTGATATCCACAAACATCTGTTCCCTCAGCAAGAGAAGCCACAGCCTGCAGCACCATAATTCTTTATCCTCTGGCTGTGAACAAATGTGTGGAATTTTTCAAAATAACTTCCACTAGATTTGCATGTAACAGTAGATGTGTTTGGAGAGAATCACAAGCTTGAGGATAAAGTTAGTAACACTGCAGTACAATGAACTAATATTCTCTGTTGTTGTATAGATTTTTTTTGTTGTTTGGCCATCTTTGCTTACAGACATTAAACAAAAAATGATTGGGTTTATTCAATAGGAGATGCAAAGGTTTATCAATGCTATTCATCGACGGCAACCAATCAAATGTTATTTAACTAAAGTACCCATCTAGAAGAAAACATCTTATTGGTTACTGCAAAAAATAGCACAGGCAAACATTTGAACCTCCTTTCATTACCCCTATGGCTTCTTTAAAATATTGTGTTAGAAGCCAGTTACTAACACAAGGAAACAAAAACCTCTGCAATACAGTGTGATTTGTTCGGACATTTATTAGGGACATTTTTTTCTAGGGGCAAATTTGTTTTTTCTAAAAGCTTACCTGAAACATTTAAAGGGCAGTTATAGTTAAAAATACTTTTTAATATAAAAGTGAAATTTCCAGGGAGGTAGTGCATGCTGACTCTCTGCCATCTGACATGAGAGGAAGGACACACTTGCATGAGGAAGGAGTGGTGAGCTGTCAGCCGTACCATTAGTAAATATTTGATAGCTGACCACTCTTCATAGAGACCACCCAAGGGTTTTTTTGGGGATGGGGTATAGTTGCCCTCTAATATTCTGGGAGGTAGAAGCAAGTATTCCTACAATATGTTCTTGTGTAGATGCAGAGCTGTCAGCTGACACTCCTTCATTTTCGGTTTAAAGGCTTTTAGTCTATTCCCCAACAGGTTCTCCTATCTGTGCATGTGCAGGAGTAGAAAAAGGAAAGAAAGAGACCAAAATCTAAAACTGAAATTGCATAAGCACAGGAGTACTGTCTCATTGGAATGTTGATTAAGGACCCCCCAAACCTAGTTTTCGCTATACTTACTTTTTCCAACGATAATTCTAAAGTTACTTACAGATCCTTACCTGTAGGTTCACACCTCCTCTGCTGCTGTTGCAAGCTGGTTACGAGCCTGCACAGCAGCAGAGTAGGCAGTTTAGTAGCATCCGTCAGACATTGGATATGACATCAGCATCACAGCTTTGATGGACAGCCATTACCTGGAGGCTGCAGAGGAGGAGAGAGCTGCGGCAAGGTATAGGGTTCTGTTAGTAACTTTAGAAGTATCTTTGGAAAGGGTAATTATAACGAAAAGTAGGTTTGGGGGGTTCTTAATCTACATACCAATTTTTGTTGAGAGGTTAAAGATGCCCTTTAACATGCATCTCTTTTTTAAAAATGAATTAAGACAGTAGATATCCCTTGAGCCATGTGTACTGATGCATGTATTGGAAAAATGATAAAGAAGATGGCACTTTGGGTAATTAAAACAATTTAGCCAGGAATGTGCCATCCTCTCTATTTAAACTACAAATCCCCGAATTCCCATCAGCCTTCACCTAGTTTTAAAGGGTGACATCTTTAATGCAGGGCCGGATAAATTATAGGAGCCAGGAAGCCAAAAAACGCAACTTAAAATGTACCCTTTGTGACTTTGGCAAAGGGTCTAATATTGATGTGTTTGAAATCGGGAATCTAAAAATGCCGATTTGGGTTTTAAGAGTTCTTGCCCTGCACCTAATGTCAAAAATAATTTGTCCGTCCTTGTCCGCTGTAATATAAGAATTAAATGTATCTAATTAAAATATTCCAATTGTGTGCAGTATGACGATCACACTGTGTAGTTTAGGTTTGTGTCAATAAAGTGTGAATGCTTCAGTTCTAAAAAAATACAAAATATTCACAGGGCCATTTGTGCAGAGAGCGATAGCTATGGTGCTAAGTGCTTGTTACAGGGCACGTTGGCACCTGTTGTTGGCACTGACAGTACATGAGTTTGAGTTCAAAGCTGCAATTCAGGGAAACTGTCCCCCCACTCCATTGTGTGCAACTGGGTCGATTTTGTCACTGGCACGGGAGAGTTATTGAGTGATAGAGTTAAACATAGTCACATACTTAATGTCAGATTTAAATGAAGAAGCCTCGCTAGTTTATTTTGGTCCTTGGGTATCTGTTTGTAAATTCTGTTTCCAAGACAACAGATAAACACTCATCCCTGAACATTGTACTGCTTTCTGATTTCTTTTAGTCTTGCATTTTCCAATATTTAGTTCCAGGGCCTTGGTAGCAGAATTTACCACCATGGACACAGAGTCTGAGGTGCAGACCCTAAGGCTAAATAAGCAACTGCATGTTCTGGGTGATTTCATAGGCAGTTTGCTACACACAGTCATGCTTATCATGATATTATAATACATAAGTGTGATATTTTATAATGGGAGCTGCAGTGGTATATATCCTCATAAAAATCACTCAGCTATGTCACTAAGTGACTCATTTCTTATATTTCTTATATCCCACTACTCCGCCCATTCCAGTGTTCATGCCTGGACAATGACAATGATTTTTTGCTGTGTTTAACTTTACAAACAGAACCTGCTGGAGCTGCTTCCTGTCACTTCTTAACCAATGTCTCTCTCCTCCTCCACAAAGATTTGTTTAACCGCATAGATGCTGGGCTGGGATGTTCCTTTCTACTGGGTTTGAGTTACAGAAGGTGTTATGGACCTAATTAGGTCCTGGAATTATCTGTTCCCTTCCAAATTGAATTAAAATGGCTGCCACCATGAAGAAGGGTGTTGTCTGAATTAAAATGGCTGCCACCATTGGGGACAGGGGTATCCATAAGATGGCCGCCAGAGGTGGCTTCATGGGCGGTGGCTTCAACGTTAGATGTTTGTACTGGAGTAAGAACCCTCCTTGCACCCTCATATGGTGGTGGCTGAACACAGGGGAAAGGGGACTCTTTGTGATACAAATATGTGATCTTCCCAGTTTTACCAATCACTCTTTGTTCAGACCAGTTATGTTCATGTAATTCCCTTGAGACTTTAAACCATGCTTCTGCAATCTCTAGGAGACCTTTGTCTCGTAAATCCCCCCCCTTATCCCTTAAAAGTATACGCCACTGTTCTGGTTGTAATCTTGGAGCAGTTACTGACAGATTACATAGTTTGGCAAGTTTAACATACTTTTTTACGTATTTACTCCCCATTTTAGAGCGAATAAGTGTAAATGCAGTTTCCCCTTCACATTCATATGATTTAATACTATTTTGACCCATGGCAATGGCAGAAAATACGGGACAATGATTACGATATTAACTAAACAGAAATTAACAGGCAGTTACTTTGTACGGTTGGTGAATCACACTATGTAAAATCTCACACAGTTTATTTATTACGTTCAGTTTATTTATTACGTTCAGTGGAATATCTCAGGATATCCCACACTATCTGCCTGGAAAGCTTCACACACACATATCCTCCCCCCTCAGGAATGGTGGGAGTATCTGAAGCACGATTTAACTCTAAAAAACAGAGAACCTGAGTATATGTAAACTCTGAATTACAATTGGTTCTATCTCGGCTAAACCCTGGGAAGGGTTACAAACAACTACAGAACATGAACCCAACAATACAACAGTAGCACACGTAGTTCTCTACTGCTCTTCAGGACCACGCAGAACTGACAGTCACGTAGATCAGTCAGTTAGGGAGCACTTTGTCCTCACGCACCGATAGCCCACGTAGATCAATCGGTCTAGGACCTTCCCTGTCCTGGATGTTTATGTGAATATTACCCACAAACCATCAAGCCCCCCACCGACAGCACACGCAGATCAGTCGGTTAGGGAACACTATATTCACATACACATATCCTGTCTCTATTTAATGAGTTCTGCTCAACCAGACAAAACACAGACCACAAACACAGACCGGGCAACAGATAATCCTTCACAGGTTATGGGAATGCCACCAGGCAAGAAATTACCTGTCTTTGCTAACTGCTAACAGCCGATATAGACACCAGAAAAACCAACACATAACAGAAGAAACAGGCAAGAAACTAGAAAACTAGATCTTACCTGTGCCTTCGGAAGTGATCAGGTTCCGTCTGTATCTGCTGGCTCACTGGAGTCCTGGCATCGGCTGGGGTCAGTCAGAGCCTGATGGCCCCACGTTGGGCGCCAATTGTTATGGACCTAATTAGGTCCTGGAATTATCTGTTCCCTTCCAAATTAGTTATCAATTGATATAATAGTCTAGACTGGGAAGAAACTATAAAGAACACACTGTCACGAGCTGTTCAGTAGGTAAAAAATGTTCCTTCTGATTTTATTGTTAGTTACAACAGGCTATAAGGTTGGGGTGGGGGTTGATTGGCACAATTAGTCTGGCAAGGGTCATTATATTTGCTGATTTAGGCTATTGTAGCTTCTTCTCCAGGAGTCGTCTGTGAAGCATCATACATCACAAATATTTGTCCTTGTGGAGAGAATCCTCTTGTACATTCATCTAGCAGAGCTAAGCGTATGATATCTATGTTTATCAGTTGAGTAGGAAAACAAGAGCTGAGCATATCATATAATATTGAATCATCAAGGTTAGAAGAATAAAACAACTAAAATATAGTAATGAGACAGTAAAATAACATTTTCCATGTAATTAAAACTAAAGCTTAAAGCGATAGATGTATGGGATATATGTCTCCTTAACAGTCCCCCCTAAAATGTTTATTTTGCTGTCCCTACCTAACAAGGGTTATCAGAGTTGCCCCAGAGGGAGTCCACCCTAGAGGTGGGTGTGGCTTTTCAGCTTGGCCTGGGGAGACCCGCGCAAGGCCAGGGACCAACCCTTCCAACTCCAATACCCTAACTATCCCTGTAGAGAATTGTAAGCGGAAAGCTCTGTAGGTTGCATGGGAGTGTAAGGAGACTCAGGAATAAAATCAGGTTTGTATTCATGCATTACAAACATTGGGACGGATACATTTGCAGCTTGTTTTGCTAGCTTCTTAATATATGGAATAAAACAACAAACTAAGAAAGAGACCAATATTAAAACTATCAATACAGTCACTCCTATCTGGGCCAAGGTTTTCTGCCACCCAGTCATCCATCCAAAATATTGGTCCCATGGGCTATTTATTCCAGAGTTCTTCTTTAATTCGATTGACAAATCTTCAAGTTTCTTAATAGCAAGAGTGACTTTACCATTTGGGCCGGTGTTATCAGGGATATAAGTGCAACAAGTGCTAGAGTCTGGTAACATTTTACAAACTCCTCCTTTTTCAGCAAGCATCATATCTAAGGCGATCCTGTTTTGGAAACTCATTTGTGCAGTTGGCCCTAACTGATCAGCCAAACCCTGGAGTGCATCTTTAGTATAGTTAACAAATCGCTGCTGATTATAGTAAATGTAATTAATCCAATCAACATTTTTATTCACGGTGATTATTGGAATTAAAGACTCAAACCCTGCTTTAACCTGATCACGGGCTTTAAATTCATCGGGTACCCCCCTAGGAACTCCAATGGCATCAATATATATGTGTGGATCAAGACTTCCACCCGGAGTCAAGTCTCTTTTAGCGCGATGAGGGGGTTCAAAGGGTACATTCGATGGATAGTGAGGGATGATATGAAGGGGCATAATCACCTTACTTAAGGCACATTCACCATTCCAGGAAGTGGGGAGATGGGACCTGATTTTCATGTCTCCACAAATCCAGTAAATGTCACCAAGTGATTGTACTTGATTCTGCAGAGGGCTTTTAGAGCCATCTTTATACGTTTCACAATATCCTGTAGTGAAATTGCCCATGGCTTTGCCAGAATGATGGTAGTTGTAATAACAGGTATAATTTCCGGGATATATGGTTATACCTTCAGTTTGGCGGGGAGTTTGTTTAAGAATTGGGTAATTAGTTTTCCACGTCTCACAAATTGTCTGGTTGGTGGAAACATTACTGAACAGGCTAAGGAAACATTGCTCAATTTGGGGTGGGAGATTAAGTGGAACAGTGCCTAAGTGGGGGCGTGCTCCTCCACAAACGAAACAGTTGGATTTATTATGTTGGACGGCACTATATTTCATCCATTCCAGCCAAACATTGGCATCACTAAATCCAGTTTCGATAGATATTGTCTCTTCGAAAGTAGGATTTGCTATAGCCCTCATATTGTTTGGTACAATAAGATTCGTAGGTTTTGTCTCCTTTTTGTTCAGATCCTTAGATTCTGCTGAATTATACATATCTTTTAGGAAGAATCTACCATTATATACAGAAGCAGTCTTACCAAAAGCCCATGCCGCTAATATATATGTACCTGCATCTGTGGAGGTGGGATTCACAAGGGTAAGGGTTAGTTTCATATTTGAACCAGGTCTATCGCTCTTTCTTAGACAAAGGCCTGTTTTTAGGAGGGCCATTCTTTTAAGCAAGGGAACACCATTCTTATCTACTTTAAGGCGAGCAGATTCGGGCTGATATCCCCAATCTGATCCCGTATTCCACCCTACAGCCCCCCAATAAGCACAGTTGTTTCCCCAATATTCATCAGTTACACAGATGTATAGTGAGCTAATGGCTGGTTTGCCATTATAAAGGTTACATTGCTCACAGAGATCGGGGCATCTAGCAATCATACAGAAATCAAACATAAACACAGCAGTATCGGTGTTTGAAGAATTAAACCAGAATGTTGTTAGACCTTCATTCTGAGTTACGGCAACCTGTAAAGCTCTCCCTGAGGAGATAATGAAAAGGATATATAGACCAATCATGTTTCTCCAGCCGGAGGGGTAGATTTCTTGCAATGTGAAGCGTGGATCCAAGATGGTCTTCCTTCCAGCTTCACTGAAGTGGGAGTGGTGAGGAGAACCTGGAATGGGCCGTCAAACCTAGGTTCAAGGGAGTGCTTTCTTACAAATTTCTTGACCAGCACCCAATCGCCTGGGAGGAGTGAATGAGCACCTGTTACAGACTCAGGATCTGGAAGAGAAGAGAGCACTTGACCATGCACTTTAGTTAATTCACGTGTTAGTTGGCAAACAAAATCAGTTAATACA
Source organism: Hymenochirus boettgeri (assembly GCA_019447015.1). NCBI lineage: Eukaryota > Metazoa > Chordata > Amphibia > Anura > Pipidae > Hymenochirus > Hymenochirus boettgeri. Next base: position 152,728,700 of record CM033476.1, read on the forward strand.
TCAGACTGTAATTGTAATTGCTGGGGGAAATAACACCCTAACCTAGGGGCTGATCCAAATAGGATCTCAAAGGGGGATAATTTGTGCTCCCCCCTGGGTGTGTATCTGACACTGAACAGAGCTATAGGCAGGCTATCAGGCCATCCCATCCCAGAATCATGAGCCATTTTTAACATACGTGTCTTTAGAGTACCATTCATTCTTTCAATCTTTCCGCTACTCTGAGGATGATAGGGCGTATGGAAGTGCAAAGTTACTCCTAAAGCAGTCCATATCTCTTTGGTAACATTTGCAGTGAATGCAGGGCCCTGATCACTTTCTATTACTTCCGGTACACCGAATCTGCATACAATCTCAGAGAGTAATTTCTTGGCAGTAGTCTTAGCGGTCATGTTAGTCACGGGATATGCTTCTGGCCATCCGGAGAACATGTCAACAATTACCAACGCATATTCGAATCTTCCACTTTTTGGCATTTGGATGTGGTCTATCTGGATCCTTTGGAAGGGATACAAGGGTTTGGCCAGATGGAGTTTTGGAGGTTTTTCCATACGTCCTGGATTGCATTTAGCACATGTTGCACAGGCAGCGGTGTAGTTTCTGGTAAAGGTGGTTATACCAGGAGCGAAGTAAGTCTTTGATATTAGGTTATTCATGAGATTCTTTGAAATGTGGGAAGGTCCATGTGCCCACTGGACGAGGGCTGGATAGAGGCTTCTGGGTATACATACCTTTTTGTTATGTGTATACAGCCCATCCTTAAGTACTGCCCCTTTTCCTAGCCATTCCTCTCTTTCTTCCTTAGCAGTGCTGTTTTGGATATTTTTTAATTTATCTTTGTTGTCTATGAAGCCCATCTGAAGAAGGGGAGTTAATGTTTCGTTGATTCCATCCTGAATTTTAAATTTTTCCTTCACATCTTCTGGCAATTCCTGTATTTCTTTCAGGGCGGCTGCCTTTGCAGCCTGGTCGGCCCTATGATTGCCTATGGTTTCAGCAGAATTGAGTTTGCCATGAGCCTTCACTTTCAGAACGGCCACTTGTTTCGGGTATGAGAGGGCTTCCATTAGTTCTGCAACAGATTTGCCATTCTTAATGGGTGTTCCGGCGGCTGTCAAATATCCTCTTGTTTTCCAGATGATGCCGAAGTCTAGGGCAACGCCCTGGGCGTATCTGGAATCAGTGTGTACATTGAGGCGTTTGTCTTTTGCAATTTTGCAGGCTGCAGTTAAGGCTTTGAGCTCTGCTTCTTGGGCAGAGTAGACAGTTGGTAAGGCTTCTGCTTGGAGCACAGAATCAGCGGTGGTGACAGCATATCCCACATGAAATTTGCCTGTATCATCTGCAAACCGTGAACCATCCACGAATAAAGTTATGTCTGGGTTTTCAAGTGGAGACGGGCTGACTGTAGGGAGGTGCGTTGTTTCTTGTTGCATGAGGTCAAAGCAATTGTGTCCTTCTAGTGCTGCCTGATGGTCATCTGTTTCATCATCATATGTGGTACCCCCCTCAGGAATTGGCAGAAGTGTGGAGGGGTTAAGGATGGAACAGCGTTGAAGAATAACATTGTCAGGCATGAGGATAGAACATTGTAGGCGAAGATGACGAGATGAAGACATATGTTTCGGTTGAGATTGGTTGAGTATTGCAGAAATGTCATGGGGGGCCAGAAGGACGCAATCATGGCCCAGGATGATGTCAGAGGTTTTATCAAGGAGAAAATGCGCTGCATACACTGCTCTCATGCAGGATGGGCTACCTTTTGCGACATTGTCTAATTGTCCGGAAAAGTAACCAATAGGCTTGATTCTTGATCCATGATTTTGGGCAAGGACACCAAGGGCGTGACCTTGACGTTCGGAGACAAAGAGTTTGAATGGTTTTTCATAGTCTGGAAGCCCAAGCGCGGGCGCTGAAGATAGGATAGCCTTCAGGGTGGTGAAACATTCAGCGGCTTCTGCTGTCATAGTAAAAGGCTCAGTCTTCAGTACTTCGTACAGAGGTTGCATAAGGATGGAGGCTTCAGGGATCCATGAACGGCAATATGAGACAAGGCCGAGGAAAGCATGCAGAGGTTTATGTCCTCGGGGAAGAATGATACCTTGTAAAGTCTTGATCCTATCGGATGTGATGTGCCTTGTCCCTTGAGAGATACATTGTCCGAGAAATGTCACAGTGGGTTGACACCACTGTAATTTAGCTTTGGATGCCTTGCATCCTTGCTCCGCTAGATGGCAGAGTAAATCTTCTGTTGCCTGTGCAGCGACAGGAAGTGTGGGTGAGCAGAGTAAAAGGTCGTCTACATATTGTAACAGGGAGACTTCCGGATGTGATTGCTTCCATGAATCCAGGATGGAGGTCAATGCTTTGGAAAATTGCGTTGGCGAATTTTGAGCCCCTTGTGGCATTACTGTCCAGCAGTATTGCTCTTGTTCATGCGTGAAAGCAAACAGGAAGCGGCAAGATGCGTGTAGCGGAACACTAAAAAATGCGTTACATAAATCCACCACGCTGAAGACAGAAGCGGAAGGAGGTATGCCACAGAGTATGGTATGAGGATTGGACACAATTGGAGTTTCTAATATTGTAGCTTCATTTACGGCTCGTAAATCTTGTACAAGGCGGTATTTGTCGGGTTCACCTACTTTCCCTTTCTTCTTAACAGGAAACAGTGGTGTGTTGCACGGTGAGATAGTTTTTACGATAGCTCCATTTGCGAGTAAGGTACGAATTTGATTTGAGATGGCTTCCGATTGAGCAGGCTTCAAAGGGTATTGAGGCTTCCTTGGCAGAGCCGCCCCATCCTTAAGGTAAACCATCACAGGTGGGACTTTCAGGCGCCCTATGTCTTCAGGGCCTTGTGACCACAGAGAAGGAGGGATCCGACGAAGGACATCATCAGGTAGGGTGGAAGGCAAGACTGAATCTATAGACATCAAGAGAGGAACAGAGCAGAGAGACGAAGCTTCAGTCTGGTCGAGAGGTGTTGACACTGTGACAGAGCCATCCGGCAAGAACACCACCTTTGCTTGTAATCTGGAAAGGATGTCAGTACCCAAAAGATTTAGTGGACAAGTGGGTGAGACGACAAAACGTGCCAACAAGCCAGAAAAGGATCCCACTTGTAAAGGACAGGTCAGCGGGTTGGAACGAGGAATGCCATCCACTCCAACACAACAGACATCAGAATTAGTAAGAGTAGCTTGTTGTGGTAGATCTTGGGTCCTGATTACGCTTCGGGCTGCGCCTGTGTCTATCAGGAAAGTAGTAGGGGTCCCTTGGATTGGCAGTGTAACTTTAGCAAGGGGTCCGGATGCCAATCCAAATCCTTCGGCGGGTAGAGACATGATTGGAGTTGGGGTGTCAGACACAGGTTTGCCTATATCCTATTGAGGAAGTGGAGGAAGAGTTGGTGGAGGAGGCAGCATGGGGAAGCCATTGTTGGGGTTGTATTGGTTATATTGGACAGCATTAGGATTGTATTGTGCGCCATTTGGATTGTACTGTCTCCTTGGGCCCCTGCAATCACGGCTGAGATGTCCAAGTTTCCCACAATTATAACAATTTCTTCCTTTGTTGGGGTTAGGAGGGTTGTTTCCTTTTGTGGGTTTCAATTGTGAAATGAGATTGGTTTTCATGTCTTCGAATTTGCTTTCAAGGCCCTTTAATAATTGATCCTTGACCCGATTTAATTCTGTATCCTCAGGTGGTACTGCGACCATTGTTTCTTCGGCGACCATGATTGGTGTTGATTTCGGTTTTCCTAGGGCTGCTTCTAGTCCTTTAGCCACTGCTGCAAGGGTCTGGAGGGTAAGTGTACGATATTCAGGGCGTGCCGTCATCAGGCCCTTTCTTAGGACTTCCTTTAATCCATTGACAAAGGCTGATGACAACATGCTGTTGTGTGAGCTGCTGTATTTGTCAAATCCTAGATCATTAAACATCTGTGTCAGACGGATTTGATATTTCTCCACGGACTCCATCTTGTCCTGTGTGATGTCGTTAAGATTGACAGCCTGATCAGCCAGCCTATTCTGTGCCCAGGATCTTATTTGCTCACAGAATGACACACCAGACTCGTAGGTTGTGGTGTTACCAATTTGATTATAATTTAATGCGTTTTTCATGACAGGCCAATAAGCATCACCTGCTCTTATTTCACATAAACTCTCTAGGTCTTTCCAAGTTGCTGAGTAATTTCTTTGGAAGCCAACAAGCCTACGGTAGAAGGGCATAGGCTGGTGGTCAGGATCTGGTAATTGGGATATTAGAGTGGCCGCTTGGCTGGGTGTGAACGAAACATACAATATCCTCTTTTTATTCCTCTGGTCCTGGCTGGGAGGACAAGCATCAGGAGGGACTGGGAGTTGCATGAATCCACCCCCCCCCCTGTTGTATTGGGGGGATTAGAACTGTCAGGATAGTAGGATGATTGATCCCTAGTTTTGACACTTGGACCTAAGAATGGATGGGGGGTGGACTCAGCATTATCTACAGTCATCCAGTCTGTATCATCCTGTAGGCGGTAATGTTGGCTGACCCCTAACTCATCTGTACGGAGTTCTCTCACCCTCTTGGGTCGGTAGTCTCTGGGTGTTTTAAGTGTCATTTCCCTAAGGTCCACTAGATGATTAATTGTCTTAGATATTTCACGCTCTAAATCTTTATCAGTAGGTTTTCTAGGCCTAGCGCCCCCTACTGCACCCTGTGTACTGCTGTCACATTCTATATCAGAATCATCCCCTAACATCATGATAGGATTTAGGTCTGGGGGGGAACATCTGACCTGAGACTTGTCTGTCTGTAATCGTCTCATTATTTTCTTTTTGTCTATGGCTGTTGTTTTCTTAATGTCTTTTAGTTGGTCAGCTATGTCATTTATTTGGCGTGTTAAATTCTCTGTGGCCACCTGTTGCCGGTGGATGGAGTCATCCAATTTAGAAGGAGTGACCACTTCATCATCTCCTAATAGCTTAATAGTGGGTGGAGTATACAGTTGGCCGGTAGTGGTCAATACTGGGTATAAAGGAGTGACAACCTGATTGGATGATGGACAATCTTGAATAAAAGGGTTATTTGGGAGGGGCATGGTACTCAAACTGGATGAATTAAAATGGCTGCCACCATGAAGAAGGGTGTTGTCTGAATTAAAATGGCTGCCACCATACTAAAGCTTAAAGCGATAGATGTATGGGATATATGTCTCCTTAACAGTCCCCCCTAAAATGTTTATTTTGCTGTCCCTACCTAACAAGGGTTATCAGAGTTGCCCCAGAGGGAGTCCACCCTAGAGGTGGGTGTGGCTTTTCAGCTTGGCCTGGGGAGACCCGCGCAAGGCCAGGGACCAACCCTTCCAACTCCAATACCCTAACTATCCCTGTAGAGAATTGTAAGCGGAAAGCTCTGTAGGTTGCATGGGAGTGTAAGGAGACTCAGGAATAAAATCAGGTTTGTATTCATGCATTACAAACATTGGGACGGATACATTTGCAGCTTGTTTTGCTAGCTTCTTAATATATGGAATAAAACAACAAACTAAGAAAGAGACCAATATTAAAACTATCAATACAGTCACTCCTATCTGGGCCAAGGTTTTCTGCCACCCAGTCATCCATCCAAAATATTGGTCCCATGGGCTATTTATTCCAGAGTTCTTCTTTAATTCGATTGACAAATCTTCAAGTTTCTTAATAGCAAGAGTGACTTTACCATTTGGGCCGGTGTTATCAGGGATATAAGTGCAACAAGTGCTAGAGTCTGGTAACATTTTACAAACTCCTCCTTTTTCAGCAAGCATCATATCTAAGGCGATCCTGTTTTGGAAACTCATTTGTGCAGTTGGCCCTAACTGATCAGCCAAACCCTGGAGTGCATCTTTAGTATAGTTAACAAATCGCTGCTGATTATAGTAAATGTAATTAATCCAATCAACATTTTTATTCACGGTGATTATTGGAATTAAAGACTCAAACCCTGCTTTAACCTGATCACGGGCTTTAAATTCATCGGGTACCCCCCTAGGAACTCCAATGGCATCAATATATATGTGTGGATCAAGACTTCCACCCGGAGTCAAGTCTCTTTTAGCGCGATGAGGGGGTTCAAAGGGTACATTCGATGGATAGTGAGGGATGATATGAAGGGGCATAATCACCTTACTTAAGGCACATTCACCATTCCAGGAAGTGGGGAGATGGGACCTGATTTTCATGTCTCCACAAATCCAGTAAATGTCACCAAGTGATTGTACTTGATTCTGCAGAGGGCTTTTAGAGCCATCTTTATACGTTTCACAATATCCTGTAGTGAAATTGCCCATGGCTTTGCCAGAATGATGGTAGTTGTAATAACAGGTATAATTTCCGGGATATATGGTTATACCTTCAGTTTGGCGGGGAGTTTGTTTAAGAATTGGGTAATTAGTTTTCCACGTCTCACAAATTGTCTGGTTGGTGGAAACATTACTGAACAGGCTAAGGAAACATTGCTCAATTTGGGGTGGGAGATTAAGTGGAACAGTGCCTAAGTGGGGGCGTGCCCCCCCACAAACGAAACAGTTGGATTTATTATGTTGGACGGCACTATATTTCATCCATTCCAGCCAAACATTGGCATCACTAAATCCAGTTTCGATAGATATTGTCTCTTCAAAAGTAGGATTTGCTATAGCCCTCATATTGTTTGGTACAATAAGATTCGTAGGTTTTGTCTCCTTTTTGTTCAGATCCTTAGATTCTGCTGAATTATACATATCTTTTAGGAAGAATCTACCATTATATACAGAAGCAGTCTTACCAAAAGCCCATGCCGCTAATATATATGTACCTGCATCTGTGGAGGTGGGATTCACAAGGGTAAGGGTTAGTTTCATATTTGAACCAGGTCTATCGCTCTTTCTTAGACAAAGGCCTGTTTTTAGGAGGGCCATTCTTTTAAGCAAGGGAACATCATTCTTATCTACTTTAAGGCGAGCAGATTCGGGCTGATATCCCCAATCTGATCCCGTATTCCACCCTACAGCCCCCCAATAAGCACAGTTGTTTCCCCAATATTCATCAGTTACACAGATGTATAGTGAGCTAATGGCTGGTTTGCCATTATAAAGGTTACATTGCTCACAGAGATCGGGGCATCTAGCAATCATACAGAAATCAAACATAAACACAGCAGTATCGGTGTTTGAAGAATTAAACCAGAATGTTGTTAGACCTTCATTCTGAGTTACGGCAACCTGTAAAGCTCTCCCTGAGGAGATAATGAAAAGGATATATAGACCAATCATGTTTCTCCAGCCGGAGGGGTAGATTTCTTGCAATGTGAAGCGTGGATCCAAGATGGTCTTCCTTCCAGCTTCACTGAAGTGGGAGTGGTGAGGAGAACCTGGAATGGGCCGTCAAACCTAGGTTCAAGGGAGTGCTTTCTTACAAATTTCTTGACCAGCACCCAATCGCCTGGGAGGAGTGAATGAGCACCTGTTACAGACTCAGGATCTGGAAGAGAAGAGAGCACTTGACCATGCACTTTAGTTAATTCACGTGTTAGTTGGCAAACAAAATCAGTTAATACATCAGACTGTAATTGTAATTGCTGGGGGAAATAACACCCTAACCTAGGGGCTGATCCAAATAGGATCTCAAAGGGGGATAATTTGTGCTCCCCCCTGGGTGTGTATCTGACACTAAACAGAGCTATAGGCAGGCTATCAGGCCATCCCATCCCAGAATCATGAGCCATTTTTAACATACGTGTCTTTAGAGTACCATTCATTCTTTCAATCTTTCCGCTACTCTGAGGATGATAGGGCGTATGGAAGTGCAAAGTTACTCCTAAAGCAGTCCATATCTCTTTGGTAACATTTGCAGTGAATGCAGGGCCCTGATCACTTTCTATTACTTCCGGTACACCGAATCTGCATACAATCTCAGAGAGTAATTTCTTGGCAGTAGTCTTAGCGGTCATGTTAGTCACGGGATATGCTTCTGGCCATCCGGAGAACATGTCAACAATTACCAACGCATATTCGAATCTTCCACTTTTTGGCATTTGGATGTGGTCTATCTGGATCCTTTGGAAGGGATACAAGGGTTTGGCCAGATGGAGTTTTGGAGGTTTTTCCATACGTCCTGGATTGCATTTAGCACATGTTGCACAGGCAGCGGTGTAGTTTCTGGTAAAGGTGGTTATACCAGGAGCGAAGTAAGTCTTTGATATTAGGTTATTCATGAGATTCTTTGAAATGTGGGAAGGTCCATGTGCCCACTGGACGAGGGCTGGATAGAGGCTTCTGGGTATACATACCTTTTTGTTATGTGTATACAGCCCATCCTTAAGTACTGCCCCTTTTCCTAGCCATTCCTCTCTTTCTTCCTTAGCAGTGCTGTTTTGGATATTTTTTAATTTATCTTTGTTGTCTATGAAGCCCATCTGAAGAAGGGGAGTTAATGTTTCGTTGATTCCATCCTGAATTTTAAATTTTTCCTTCACATCTTCTGGCAATTCCTGTATTTCTTTCAGGGCGGCTGCCTTTGCAGCCTGGTCGGCCCTATGATTGCCTATGGTTTCAGCAGAATTGAGTTTGCCATGAGCCTTCACTTTCAGAACGGCCACTTGTTTCGGGTATGAGAGGGCTTCCATTAGTTCTGCAACAGATTTGCCATTCTTAATGGGTGTTCCGGCGGCTGTCAAATATCCTCTTGTTTTCCAGATGATGCCGAAGTCTAGGGCAACGCCCTGGGCGTATCTGGAATCAGTGTGTACATTGAGGCGTTTGTCTTTTGCAATTTTGCAGGCTGCAGTTAAGGCTTTGAGCTCTGCTTCTTGGGCAGAGTAGACAGTTGGTAAGGCTTCTGCTTGGAGCACAGAATCAGCGGTGGTGACAGCATATCCCACATGAAATTTGCCTGTATCATCTGCAAACCGTGAACCATCCACGAATAAAGTTATGTCTGGGTTTTCAAGTGGAGACGGGCTGACTGTAGGGAGGTGCGTTGTTTCTTGTTGCATGAGGTCAAAGCAATTGTGTCCTTCTAGTGCTGCCTGATGGTCATCTGTTTCATCATCATATGTGGTACCCCCCTCAGGAATTGGCAGAAGTGTGGAGGGGTTAAGGATGGAACAGCGTTGAAGAATAACATTGTCAGGCATGAGGATAGAACATTGTAGGCGAAGATGACGAGATGAAGACATATGTTTCGGTTGAGATTGGTTGAGTATTGCAGAAATGTCATGGGGGGGCCAGAAGGACGCAATCATGGCCCAGGATGATGTCAGAGGTTTTATCAAGGAGAAAATGCGCTGCATACACTGCTCTCATGCAGGATGGGCTACCTTTTGCGACATTGTCTAATTGTCCGGAAAAGTAACCAATAGGCTTGATTCTTGATCCATGATTTTGGGCAAGGACACCAAGGGCGTGACCTTGACGTTCGGAGACAAAGAGTTTGAATGGTTTTTTCATAGTCTGGAAGCCCAAGCGCGGGCGCTGAAGATAGGATAGCCTTCAGGGTGGTGAAACATTCAGCGGCTTCTGCTGTCATAGTAAAAGGCTCAGTCTTCAGTACTTCGTACAGAGGTTGCATAAGGATGGAGGCTTCAGGGATCCATGAACGGCAATATGAGACAAGGCCGAGGAAAGCATGCAGAGGTTTATGTCCTCGGGGAAGAATGATACCTTGTAAAGTCTTGATCCTATCGGATGTGATGTGCCTTGTCCCTTGAGAGATACATTGTCCGAGAAATGTCACAGTGGGTTGACACCACTGTAATTTAGCTTTGGATGCCTTGCATCCTTGCTCCGCTAGATGGCAGAGTAAATCTTCTGTTGCCTGTGCAGCGACAGGAAGTGTGGGTGAGCAGAGTAAAAGGTCGTCTACATATTGTAACAGGGAGACTTCCGGATGTGATTGCTTCCATGAATCCAGGATGGAGGTCAATGCTTTGGAAAATTGCGTTGGCGAATTTTGAGCCCCTTGTGGCATTACTGTCCAGCAGTATTGCTCTTGTTCATGCGTGAAAGCAAACAGGAAGCGGCAAGATGCGTGTAGCGGAACACTAAAAAATGCGTTACATAAATCCACCACGCTGAAGACAGAAGCGGAAGGAGGTATGCCACAGAGTATGGTATGAGGATTGGACACAATTGGAGTTTCTAATATTGTAGCTTCATTTACGGCTCGTAAATCTTGTACAAGGCGGTATTTGTCGGGTTCACCTACTTTCCCTTTCTTCTTAACAGGAAACAGTGGTGTGTTGCACGGTGAGATAGTTTTTACGATAGCTCCATTTGCGAGTAAGGTACGAATTTGATTTGAGATGGCTTCCGATTGAGCAGGCTTCAAAGGGTATTGAGGCTTCCTTGGCAGAGCCGCCCCATCCTTAAGGTAAACCATCACAGGTGGGACTTTCAGGCGCCCTATGTCTTCAGGGCCTTGTGACCACAGAGAAGGAGGGATCCGACGAAGGACATCATCAGGTAGGGTGGAAGGCAAGACTGAATCTATAGACATCAAGAGAGGAACAGAGCAGAGAGACGAAGCTTCAGTCTGGTCGAGAGGTGTTGACACTGTGACAGAGCCATCCGGCAAGAACACCACCTTTGCTTGTAATCTGGAAAGGATGTCAGTACCCAAAAGATTTAGTGGACAAGTGGGTGAGACGACAAAACGTGCCAACAAGCCAGAAAAGGATCCCACTTGTAAAGGACAGGTCAGCGGGTTGGAACGAGGAATGCCATCCACTCCAACACAACAGACATCAGAATTAGTAAGAGTAGCTTGTTGTGGTAGATCTTGGGTCCTGATTACGCTTCGGGCTGCGCCTGTGTCTATCAGGAAAGTAGTAGGGGTCCCTTGGATTGGCAGTGTAACTTTAGCAAGGGGTCCGGATGCCAATCCAAATCCTTCGGCGGGTAGAGACATGATTGGAGTTGGGGTGTCAGACACAGGTTTGCCTATATCCTATTGAGGAAGTGGAGGAAGAGTTGGTGGAGGAGGCAGCATGGGGAAGCCATTGTTGGGGTTGTATTGGTTATATTGGACAGCATTAGGATTGTATTGTGCGCCATTTGGATTGTACTGTCTCCTTGGGCCCCTGCAATCACGGCTGAGATGTCCAAGTTTCCCACAATTATAACAATTTCTTCCTTTGTTGGGGTTAGGAGGGTTGTTTCCTTTTGTGGGTTTCAATTGTGAAATGAGATTGGTTTTCATGTCTTCGAATTTGCTTTCAAGGCCCTTTAATAATTGATCCTTGACCCGATTTAATTCTGTATCCTCAGGTGGTACTGCGACCATTGTTTCTTCGGCGACCATGATTGGTGTTGATTTCGGTTTTCCTAGGGCTGCTTCTAGTCCTTTAGCCACTGCTGCAAGGGTCTGGAGGGTAAGTGTACGATATTCAGGGCGTGCCGTCATCAGGCCCTTTCTTAGGACTTCCTTTAATCCATTGACAAAGGCTGATGACAACATGCTGTTGTGTGAGCTGCTGTATTTGTCAAATCCTAGATCATTAAACATCTGTGTCAGACGGATTTGATATTTCTCCACGGACTCCATCTTGTCCTGTGTGATGTCGTTAAGATTGACAGCCTGATCAGCCAGCCTATTCTGTGCCCAGGATCTTATTTGCTCACAGAATGACACACCAGACTCGTAGGTTGTGGTGTTACCAATTTGATTATAATTTAATGCGTTTTTCATGACAGGCCAATAAGCATCACCTGCTCTTATTTCACATAAACTCTCTAGGTCTTTCCAAGTTGCTGAGTAATTTCTTTGGAAGCCAACAAGCCTACGGTAGAAGGGCATAGGCTGGTGGTCAGGATCTGGTAATTGGGATATTAGAGTGGCCGCTTGGCTGGGTGTGAACGAAACATACAATATCCTCTTTTTATTCCTCTGGTCCTGGCTGGGAGGACAAGCATCAGGAGGGACTGGGAGTTGCATGAATCCACCCCCCCCCTGTTGTATTGGGGGGATTAGAACTGTCAGGATAGTAGGATGATTGATCCCTAGTTTTGACACTTGGACCTAAGAATGGATGGGGGGTGGACTCAGCATTATCTACAGTCATCCAGTCTGTATCATCCTGTAGGCGGTAATGTTGGCTGACCCCTAACTCATCTGTACGGAGTTCTCTCACCCTCTTGGGTCGGTAGTCTCTGGGTGTTTTAAGTGTCATTTCCCTAAGGTCCACTAGATGATTAATTGTCTTAGATATTTCACGCTCTAAATCTTTATCAGTAGGTTTTCTAGGCCTAGCGCCCCCTACTGCACCCTGTGTACTGCTGTCACATTCTATATCAGAATCATCCCCTAACATCATGATAGGATTTAGGTCTGGGGGGGAACATCTGACCTGAGACTTGTCTGTCTGTAATCGTCTCATTATTTTCTTTTTGTCTATGGCTGTTGTTTTCTTAATGTCTTTTAGTTGGTCAGCTATGTCATTTATTTGGCGTGTTAAATTCTCTGTGGCCACCTGTTGCCGGTGGATGGAGTCATCCAATTTAGAAGGAGTGACCACTTCATCATCTCCTAATAGCTTAATAGTGGGTGGAGTATACAGTTGGCCGGTAGTGGTCAATACTGGGTATAAAGGAGTGACAACCTGATTGGATGATGGACAATCTTGAATAAAAGGGTTATTTGGGAGGGGCATGGTACTCAAACTGGATGAATTAAAATGGCTGCCACCATGAAGAAGGGTGTTGTCTGAATTAAAATGGCTGCCACCATTGGGGACAGGGGTATCCATAAGATGGCCGCCAGAGGTGGCTTCATGGGCGGTGGCTTCAACGTTAGATGTTTGTACTGGAGTAAGAACCCTCCTTGCACCCTCATATGGTGGTGGCTGAACACAGGGGAAAGGGGACTCTTTGTGATACAAATATGTGATCTTCCCAGTTTTACCAATCACTCTTTGTTCAGACCAGTTATGTTCATGTAATTCCCTTGAGACTTTAAACCATGCTTCTGCAATCTCTAGGAGACCTTTGTCTCGTAAATCCCCCCCCCTTATCCCTTAAAAGTATACGCCACTGTTCTGGTTGTAATCTTGGAGCAGTTACTGACAGATTACATAGTTTGGCAAGTTTAACATACTTTTTTACGTATTTACTCCCCATTTTAGAGCGAATAAGTGTAAATGCAGTTTCCCCTTCACATTCATATGATTTAATACTATTTTGACCCATGGCAATGGCAGAAAATACGGGACAATGATTATGATATTAACTAAACAGAAATTAACAGGCAGTTACTTTGTACGGTTGGTGAATCACACTCACACTCAAATCTCACACAGTTTATTTATTACGTTCAGTTTATTTATTACGTTCAGTGGAATATCTCAGGATATCCCACACTATCTGCCTGGAAAGCTTCACACACACATATCCTCCCCCCTCAGGAATGGTGGGAGTATCTGAAGCACGATTTAACTCTAAAAAACAGAGAACCTGAGTATATGTAAACTCTGAATTACAATTGGTTCTATCTCGGCTAAACCCTGGGAAGGGTTACAAACAACTACAGAACATGAACCCAACAATACAACAGTAGCACACGTAGTTCTCTACTGCTCTTCAGGACCACGCAGAACTGACAGTCACGTAGATCAGTCAGTTAGGGAGCACTTTGTCCTCACGCACCGATAGCCCACGTAGATCAATCGGTCTAGGACCTTCCCTGTCCTGGATGTTTATGTGAATATTACCCACAAACCACCAAGCCCCCCACCGACAGCACACGCAGATCAGTCGGTTAGGGAACACTATATTCACATACACATATCCTGTCTCTATTTAATGAGTTCTGTTCAACCAGACAAAACACAGACCACAAACACAGACCGGGCAACAGATAATCCTTCACAGGTTATGGGAATGCCACCAGGCAAGAAATTACCTGTCTTTGCTAACTGCTAACAGCCGATATAGACACCAGAAAAACCAACACATAACAGAAGAAACAGGCAAGAAACTAGAAAACTAGATCTTACCTGTGCCTTCGGAAGTGATCAGGTTCCGTCTGTATCTGCTGGCTCACTGGAGTCCTGGCATCGGCTGGGGTCAGTCAGAGCCTGATGCCCCACGTTGGGCGCCAATTGTTATGGACCTAATTAGGTCCTGGAATTATCTGTTCCCTTCCAAATTAGTTATCAATTGATATAATAGTCTAGACTGGGAAGAAACTATAAAGAACACACTGACACGAGCTGTTCAGTAGGTAAAAAATGTTCCTTCTGATTTTATTGTTAGTTACAACAGGCTATAAGGTTGGGGTGGGGGTTGATTGGCACAATTAGTCTGGCAAGGGTCATTATATTTGCTGATTTAGGCTATTGTAGCTTCTTCTCCAGGAGTCGTCTGTGAAGCATCATACATCACAAATATTTGTCCTTGTGGAGAGAATCCTCTTGTACATTCATCTAGCAGAGCTAAGCGTATGATATCTATGTTTATCAGTTGAGTAGGAAAACAAGAGCTGAGCATATCATATAATATTGAATCATCAAGGTTAGAAGAATAAAACAACTAAAATATAGTAATGAGACAGTAAAATAACATTTTCCATGTAATTAAAACTAAAGCTTAAAGCGATAGATGTATGGGATATATGTCTCCTTAACAAAGGTAGCTTGGGGGATTTAAGGTGGAAATAGGGACAAGTCTAGAATTTAAAATGTGAATGGGGTGAAGGAATCCGATACTTATGTATTATAAGAAATAATGCGCCCCTTCACATTATAATATAAGGACATTACGCCACCTCGGAGTTCCCTGTCCTGTATAAAAGCACTCGGCCTACGGCCTTGTGCTTCTATATGGTCAGGGAACTCCTCGGTGGCGTAATATCCTTATATTACACTGTAAGGGGCGCATTATCCCTTATATAATACATAAGTGTGATATTTTATAATGGGAACTGCAGTGGTATATATCCTTATAAAAATCACTCAGCCATGTCACTAAGTGACTCATTACTTATATTTCTTATATCCCACTGCTCCTCCCATTCTAGTGTTCATGCCTGAACAATGACTCAACGTTTTTTGCAGTGTTTAACTTCACTAATGGAACCTGCTGGAGCTGCTTCCTGTCACTTCATAACCAATGTATCTCTCCTCCATAAAGATTTGTTTAACCACATAGATGCTGGGCTGGGATGTTCCTTTCAACTGGGTTTAAGTTACAGAAGGTAGCTTGGGGGGTTTAAATTAAGGTGGGAATAGGGACAAGGCTAGAATTTAAAATGTGGATGGGGTGAAGGAATCAGATACTTATGTATTATAAGAAATAATGCGCCCCTTTACATTATAATATAAGGATATTACGCCACCTCGGAGTTCCCTTCCCTGTATATGGCCAGGGAACTCCTTGGTAGAGTAATATCCTTATATTACACAGAATGTACAGTCCTCCGCACTCAAACTGAGTATGGGTGCTAACACCACACAAAATCCAACCCTTGGTGGATAAATGTAACAGATGCAAGTAACGTTGAGGGTCGCACTCCAAACAAAAGTGTATTAAATTGATCAAAGACCAAACATATCACAACGTTTCGGGGGGTGTGAACGTGCCCCCTTCCTCATGTGATATCCTTATATTACACTGTAAGGGGCACATTATCCCTTATATATAGTTATCAGATTGTCCAGGCAGGTGTCAGTTTGTGCAGTTCCAATAATGACTTTATTATTACTCTCATGTAAATTGTACATGTTTAGGTTTAAATTTTAATTCAATGTTTACCTGTTTTAAGGTCTAAATCCTCAGTTTACTGTCAAATTCCTTAGTTGTCTCTAGACAGCTAGAAAGATCTGTGGAAGCCATCTGTGGAAGCCATATTACATGTAGGGATGACGAATTGAACTAAATGTTGCATTTCAAAATAAAATTGCATACTATAAATAGAACGGTATATATAAAGCATCTATACCGTTAAACAACAAAATCCAACACAATAATGACCTGTAAGTAAAAGATCGATAACGTTAAAGGACAACTGTACGGTTGTTACTCCACCTTCCTTGTGGCCCAGGGCCAAACCAATTGGAAGACATGTTCTGCAAGAAGCACTTTCCCCCATTTGATAGATCGCAGACTGAGGTGGGTAAAGGTTAGACAATACAGTTTTCCTTTAATTTAAAAGCCAATTGTAAATTACCAAACAGTGGTGTTATTTTACATTGTAAAATACCAAACGGTATCTTTAATTTACATGGCGATTGGTAATTTACAAGAGGTATTGTATAGTTACACTCAATATTGTAAAATCACAATCATTAAAACTTTATCGCTCTTTATTTAGCCATATTGATGCTTTATAAATACTGACTATAGAATGGTACAAAATATTTCAACATCTTTTCAGTGATCCCTTGAAAACAAAGAATTACAGTTAAAGGGCATGTTCACCCCCAGAAAGAAAATCCATACTCTGAGAGCTTTTACGGTGGGGGTACGTAAGGCAGGGTTTCAGTCATTGGCAGTGACCGAATGCTGCAAACTGGAAAAAGGTCAGCATCTGTGTGAGATTATGGGCTTCAGGGACCATGGGGACGTAAGTATCTATAACGGTTTTGGGAGGTGAGGAAGGTAAGTATGGGCATGCTGCAGTGTGTATTCTCTGCAGCTTACCCATTGCTGCCCTGTAAAATCCAAAATAGTAATCTAAATAATTTCACCACAGCTGGTGGTTAACATAAGTATAAACTTTAAGGCTTTATGGGCAACTGTGGTCTCCAAACAAGTCAGGGTTTAATGAAAGCCTGCAGTCTTAGATCACGTCTCTGCCTGCAGCCTGTGAGAAATTATATTGGGGTGAATGTTTTAATTTCCTGCTTCCAGTTGGTTGAGTGACATCCCCTGACCCTCTGTCCCACCCCTTTGCCCCAGGGGAGAAGCATGCTCAGTTAAGACTTACTGGGGAAAACAGGAAGTACCTGGCCTATTAATGCAGGCAGAGGCTGGTCACGTGGCTGAAAACAGAAAGTGTTCAATCAGGAAGTAATTTAGCTGAACCTTTCTAGCAAAAGAAAAATAAAATTGAATCTAGAGATGTGATTTAGGGTTCATTTTAAAGGTTCAAAAGAAGGCTTTCCAAAACAACCCAAACTTGTTTGGATGAAGTGGGGACCGCAGTTACCCCTTAAAAGGCTTCATTTTTGGAAGGGAAGCCGTGTGTCTGTGTTATAGGTTTTAAAACTCAATAACATTGCTTTGGAAATTACATATATATAAATACATATATTTGATATTATTTTGTGAGGTTGCCATGAAAACAGAAAGAAGGGATGGGTGTGTGTATCTGTATCTGTGTGGGGTTAGGGGGTATTTTGCAGGTATCCTACCCCTCCCGGGAGTCGTAGGAGTCTCCCTGATTTTGGGGAGATGCCTGCAAGACCACCCTAAACTCCCACAACCCGAACCTACCAGATAACTTCACCTCCGGAACACTTTTACGCCCCCAACCACGCCTCTTATTACGTCACACGGCCCAGCCACGCCCCTAATGTGACGTAATTTGCGTCACAGTGCATCCCACCCCCTAACCCCACCCAGCCCCCTTTGGTGAAGTCAGTGATGTCACATTACTTCATCACGCCCCCTTCTCCTCACCCTGCCCGGGAAGCCAGAATCTGCAGGGTGGGATGTCTGTATTTTGTGTTTTATACCATTCAAATTTATTAATGGTTTTGGTATTATTGCCATGGAAACTGAAGGGTAGGTAGGGTAAAAGAGTATCAGTAGGTGTGTGCACCTGTGTCTGTGTGGTGTTAGGGAGAAATTTGTTGTGTTTGTGACTATGCTGGGAGTTTGAAAACACCTGGTGTATCAAAGGATGGGCATCCCTATTATAAAACTAACAGGGTTATTCAATAAAAGTTCTTATCGTTCAAAATGGTGCTAATTTTGCCCCAACCAATCAGATGTTAGCTTTCAAATGTTAAATAAGATCTTATTGGCTGAGGCAAAGTTAGCACCATTTTAAACGTTAGGAACTTTTATTGAATCTCCCTCTAAATGTCATATATAATACCAAAAATACATAAACCATACATGCTTTACGTTAAAGTTCACTTTTCGAGAGAACTATTAGTTTACTTGCATATTCACAGTGAAATATAAAGTACCTGATTGAAGAATTCATATCTTTGTTCCTCGGTGAATCAAACTGAGCATGTTTAGACTCGCTGAGCTAGAAGGTACAGTAACTGCAGGGATTTCTGTACTGTGAGATTTAACTGTATCTTTGGTTAAAGAATATTATATCTTTTAAATCATCTGTTCATGGGCTATAAAAGAATGGGTTTTAGGCTGGAATAACATACACGTGCACTAGAAGAATTTAGTTTTGGTGCAATTTGTAGTGTTAATCCTATTTCTTGTGTATTAAATAGGCTATTTGTATATATGCTTGTACTGAATCATGTCAGTCATGCCAAGTGGGTGAGTCCTACATAACACATGTGCCACCAGACACAGACCATTCTTAAGAGAACTAATCTGTAGAGCATAGACACATAAATAGCCATAGACACTGTTCTGTATATATTCTGTGCTGGAATATCTTAACATTGCAAAAGTCTTGCTTTAAGACGGCACTTTCAGAAGCTATGGGGTATAACATGAACTGAGAGGGAACGTGGCTACCAGCAAAAGCTGCTGTCACACTTGCTTGAGCAGGAAAGACAGCTGTCTTTGTCCCCACCCAATAGATATAAACAGAGAATCAGTGGAATTTATTTTCTTATAAAAAGAATCTTAGGGCAGGAAAGTCGGCACCTGCTGCTGAATGAGAACTCCCAGCATTCTTAGTCAGTCATAAAATAGTCGTTTAAAAGGTAAATAATTTATCAGTGAATAATAAAACATTGGCAGTCAAGCATTAGATGTTAGATTGCAATATATTTTAATAGGTTTGCCGTCACCAAGGGACTGGTATAGGTTGCTTACTTGCACTTTGCTAGAAGCAAGCTCCATTTTGTTAATAAGTATAACCAGCTGCTAATTCATCTAATGTTGCTGATGACATCACTTTATAGGGCCCAGTGTCACTAGGCAACCAATTTTTTATCTAATTTCTTATTGGCAGTGATGTGTGCGCAGAGTGCTATCATCTACACAGGCACAAAAGTCAAATTTTGTGCAACCAATATTCACCCACATTTTTGTGCGCGTCCTACTTTAACCTGTATGTACAGGCCTGCTGAGTTGTATGGATTAATAGAGCCATTTGTGGCTGCATGTGTGGACTAATTAGCACTTCCATACTATTCTGGGATAAATTTGGTCACTTACTGTACAAGTAGAAAAATCTATTCTGCGGATGCATCTTTTCAGTGTGTGGTTACATTGCTTACTCTTTCCTCTTGATCCATCCAATAGAACTTTTTATAAAATAGTGACTGAATACTACAAATTCTACCTATCTGGCTTTTGGGGCAAAAATTTGTGACTAAACTGCAAAATAACTCAACACACAGCCATTAATGTAAACATGGCTGGCAACAAAAGTAAGTACGAAGTGTTCAAATTGTGCCCAAAGTGTCAATATTTTGTGTGGTCACCTTTATTTTATAGGAACATCATGGAGCTGGTCAATGTTAAAAACCTTAAGTTAGTATAGTATAGTATTATAGTGTCCATCCAGTCCAACCCATCTAGCAATATCCTCATTTCCTGCCTAACTGTTGATCCAGAGGAAGGCAAAAAAAACCCACCAAATTTATGAAGGGGAAAAAATTTCTTCCTGGCTCCAAGTGGCAATCGGAAATTTCCCTGGATCAACTCTACTTTATGTATCGATACCAGTAACTTGTAACATTCTTTGTTTGCAGAAACTCATACAGATTTTTTTTTAAACTGACCAATGAACCTGCCATAACAACGTCCACAGTTCCATAGCTTTACCGTTCTCACAGTGAAAAACCCTTTCCGAACTTGAAGCCTAAACCTTTTTTCTTCAAGCCTTAAGGGATGTCCACATGTCCTCTGACCTTAGCTTATACATTAGTCGCCTATGGGGGACTGTATCAAAAGCCTTTGCAATATCCAAGTAAACTACATCTACTGCTATGCCAGAGTCTAAATTTCTACTCACTTCCTCATAAAAGCCAGGCAAGTTAGTTTGAAAAGATCTATTCCTCCTAAATCCATGCTGGTTACTACTTATGTCAGTCCTTGAAACATACTCTAGAACATGTTCCCTTATTAAACTTTCCAGTGTCTTCCCCACCACTGAAGTTAAACTTACAGGCCTGTAATTACCCGGCTGTGAACGACTACCCTTTTTGAATATTGGAATAACATCAGCCTTTTTCCAATCCAGAGGCACACCTCTGGACATGAGGGAATCTGCAAAAATAAGAAACAATGGCCTAGATAAAACTTAGCTCCCTAAATACCTGAGGATGTTTTTTATCCGATCCAGGAGATTTATTAAAGGGACTGTCCACCCCTCTTTTGAAAAATTAATATATGGTAGATTAGCTCCCAAAACCTAGAGATCGTTTAAGTCTAAAGCTGTAATTCTGCTCCCACACAGAGATATTATACTTACATGCTCCTCGCTCCACCGCCGCTTCCGGGTTCTTCTCCCAGTCTCCACTGTGGCTGCTCTGTTCTTTTTATGTTCCCGAGCAGCCGCATGGAGACTGCTATGGGAATGGCAGTCAGTGATTGGCCTTGATGTCTCAGTCACGGCCGACACTGACTGCCTTACCCGGAAGTGCAGAGCCGCGGCGGTGGAGCGAGGAGGAGCATGTAAGTATAATATCGCTGTGTGGGAGCCGAATTACAGCTTTAGACTTAAACGATCTCTAGGTTTTGGGGGCTAATCTACCATATATTAATTTTTCAAAAGAGGGGTGGACAGTCCCTTTAATATTAACCTTATTTAGTTCTTTCTGTACCATATCCTCGGTAAACCAAAGTGCACTTGAATCTTTTATACCATTATTGCTACTATACTCTATGATATCTGTACTTGGATGTTCTATAGTGTATACAGAGGGGAAAAAATATTCAAGACATTTGCTTTATCACCATCCTCCGTAACTAACTTATCCCCATTAATTAATGGTGCCACATTCTCAGTCCTCATCTTCTTACTATTAATATAATTAAAAAAATTATTAGGCTTAGTTATGCTTTGTTCAGCTATCCTAACTTCATTATTAATTTTAGCTAGTTTGATTGCTTTCTTACACTCCTTGTTACAGTTTTTATAATTCCTAAAGGCCCTTTCCGTTCCCTATGACTTAAAGGTTTTAAAAGCCTTTTTCTTCCTTTCCATTTGCCTCTTTACATCAGAATTCAGCCACATGGGCGCAGATTTATTTTTTACATTTATCTCCCAAGGGTATAAATTTAGATGTGAACTGGCTTGAAATCCCCTTAAACACAGTCCACTTCGGTTCAGTACATTTACCTGATAATACATTATACCAGTTGACATTCTGAAGAGCTACTTTTAACCTGGGAAAATTTGCCTTCCCAAAATGAAAGGTTTCCTTTCGATAACATAGTCCAAACGACACTATTTCATGGTCACTATTCCCTAAGCCTCCAGTTACCTTTATACCTATAATGCGCTCCACGATGTTAGATATTACCAGATCCAACAGAGCTCCTTTTCTAGTAGGAACTTCAACCAACTGTGAGAGAAAATTATCCTGCAGCAAATTCAGGAACTCATCGCCTTTTTCTGTGATGGCAGTTCCACTACACCAATTAATGTCAGGGTAATTAAAGTCCCCCATAATGAGCACACTCCCCAAACTTTTTTAACATAAACACATACTCCTCCTCCTTTCCTTTTTTCTCTGTCCTGCCTAAACAAGGCATATCCTTCTAAATTTACAGCCCAGTCATGAGAACTGTTCAACCATGTTTCTGCTATACCTATAACATCATACTTTTCATTCAACGCCATCATTTCCAATTCACCCATTTTGTCAGCCAGGCTTCTGGCATTTGCAAACATACATTTTAGACTATGATCCTGTAATTTATTCATACACTTTAATACACGTGCCTCCCTATCCCCTATGCTAGCTCAATTCTTTTTTTCAGATCCTCATAGTTTTCTTTACCATGAGGTGCCATGTTCAACTTGTGACCAGTGACCACACCAGTGACCAGTGTGAGAGCGATAACACCAAACTTTACACATCTTTTCTCCATTGACACCTGAGACCTTGTAACACTAACGAATCACATGAGGGAAAATGGCTAATTGGGCACAATGTGGACATTTTTCACTTAGGGGTTGCCAGCGGTTTATACATTAATGGCTGTGTGTTGAGTTATTTTGAGGTGACAGCAAATTTACACCATTGTACAAGCTGTGGGCCAACTACCAGCGGAGCAGTACCTGCAACCGCAGGGGGCCCCATATTCTTATTTTTCCTATAGAAGATATAGCCTCCTCCCACAAAACCACTGTAGATGAAGCAGGGATAGAGCCAGTGTTGGACTGGCCCACAAGGTTACAGGGGAATCCCCTGGTGGGCCCACAGCCCATTCACCCAAGAAAACTGAAATAACTGCTAAAATGTAAATGCAGAGCCAAAGGGAAAGCAAGAAATGCATTTTAATAAACAATAGGAGACCGTAGGAGTAATATAGATCTATAAATGAGTGATAATAGAAATATGAAATGTTAGGTAGGCCCCTATACTCATCTTAGTGGGCCCCTGGTCTGATTTCCTGGTAGGCCCCAACAGTCTAGTCCGACACTGGCTAGAGCCCCCATCATAGTTTGCTGGGGGGGGTAGTGATTCCTAGTTACGGTTAAGGCAATTTACCTCTGGTTTAATGGTATATTTTCTACCTCATCATTACATATATACATTACCGCTTATAGATGAGAGGAATCACTGCTCCCTGGCCTTCTGGCAGCCGCACAAAACAAATAAATAATAAAAAAAAGATAAATTAAGACCAAATCCAAACAGTGTGTGTGACTCTCTGGTAATAAAAAAATATTCAAAATCTAAATTTGAAAGAGAACAGATAATTTGGGCTTATGCATAAGTTTGTCCATGATATTAGTCTACAGCAACCAATCATCTGGTATTTAACTGCAGTAACCCAGTGACATGATCTGGTTGGTTGCTGCAAACTTAGACAGTGTACACACAAGGGGACTATTTGTCCTGACCGAGTGTTTGCTACTGGCGAGAGCTTGGCTGGAACAAATGACTGTGGGTCGCAGCAATAATGACCCCACCCCCACCCCACGACCCACCCCGGTCGGTTGGCTAGAAATATCTCATGGTGTGTACCCAGCCTACAAGCACAGGCACAATTTCCCACCTCTTATTGTATCAGCCCATAATAGTGTTTTATATCCAGATTTACAAATTGTGTTCATATTGAACGGCTGGGGTTCTGTTCTCAAGCTTTGCATCCACTTCAACTTATGTTGGATTTGTTCTCTCTGCAGATTGACTTTGAGGATGTGATTGCGGAGCCTGATGGTACCCACAGCTTTGATGGAGTGTGGAAGGCCAGCAGCACTACATTCACCGTGACCAAATACTGGTGCTACCGTGGGCTCTCTGCTATCCTTGGACTCCCATTGGCGCTGCTCTGGGGATTTCTCTTTGCTTGTCTATCATTCTGTCACATCTGGGCTGTGGTGCCTTGTATCAAGAGCTATCTCATGGAAGTGCAGTGCCTGGGACAGTTCTATGCGCTGTGTGTCCGCACCTTCTGTGATCCCATTTTTGAGGCTGTGGGGAAAGCACTAGGAGGAATCAGGGTAGCGCTGAGGAAAGAATCTTAAGAATAAAGACTTTTCTTGAGCTCTTTTCACTTACTTCATTGTTTCAAGAGAAGCCGGTAGCTCACTGTTCTACATCGATATACTGGCCTCTCTCGTATCTATATGTTTTGGGTCATATGTTTTTCAAGTAAGGCCAAAGAAGAGACTATTAAAGCAGAAAGTTCTCAAGCAAACGGGGATATAAATATATTTTTTATTAGCATTGATTTATTAGCACAAATAACTGGAGTTTGATGAGCAGAGCATAAGAATACTATGGCTACCTCCCTTCTATTTAGACAAAGAAACTTACCCAGAACTGCATACTGGTACTCAACTTTTGCCCTATGTTCCAGAACTGTATAGGCAAAGACACCCTCTGGTAATAGTTGTTTGGTAACACCTAGATAGCCATGGTTTTGTAAGCCGTGGTTGTCTCGGTGTTACCAAATAACTATTACCAGAGGGTGGAAAAGTGTAGGCCAAACGAATGACCAGTTGATGTATGCTGCTCCCTGTTACAGATAGATGGCATTACATATATACATATACAGTACAGTAATGGAGTATGTATGATCACACCCCAGGCATGGCACTGGTATGGGAAATAGCACTGAGCAGTAGATGAGGAACAAGCTAGCACACCTTAAACACAACTGCCTTACAAAAAGCTGAGGTCCAAACAAGCCATTGACAAAATAATTATCAGTTGTCTTTTGTGCCATTTATTCTGGGGAAAACCTATAAGCTGCCAAAAAAACACCTAAATATCAACCTTGTGCAAGTGGGAAAAAATAAAGGGTTGTTTGCCTTATTTAATTAACTTGCTGGTGATGTTTCATTGCCCTCTACTGTGCAAATTCTGTATTACATTTATATGGATAAATTGCTTGTCAGGAGTTTTGACTTTCTTGTTGTAAAATAGTTCATAGAACTGCATATACTCAGATCTCTAGTAGATTAAGTTACAGTTTTTCTGTAAAGGAGTTTGCAATCAGCTTTCTAAATAATCACAGGATATATAATTGATTTACAGTGGAATCTGATGTGCAAACCTTATTTGAAATTTAAAAAAAACAACATTTATTAATAATACAGCATCATAAGTGCTGCATGCTGTGCAGTAAGAACATTATATGCAAACATTCCGGAGGTCAAAATGTCTTTATAGTGCATTTACCTCTTATTCAGAGATGGATTAGTTTCATTGGCCCTAGTCAGGTGCCTAGGGTTGCCTTGTGGATAATCCTGCTCTGCTCTTTTTAACATTATATTTGTGTAGGATTAAAAGAAATGTCAGACCATTTTGCAGTAAATCTATACCTGTCGACTGGAAAGATGTTGAACGTTCCCAAACAATCACTATTTGAATGCCACTTTAATATTTCAAACCATAGGAGAAAAAAATTTAAGTCCAATTTTAAGCTAAACACTTTAAACTTGGGAAGATTGTAAGGGTTCGAAAAATTCAGGAATGTATAGCTTTGTTTCAGACTGTGCTTCTGTAGATGCATTTAATCTGGATTGCAACATGGAGCTATGATTTACAAGTGGTGTGAATGTCTAGCCAAGATATGTCTTAGAAATAGTGAGGTGCCACTATGGCTTTAAGCAGACAAGAAAGTTCATCAATCTCCGTATTAGTCCTACCACCCATCCCATTACTAATTTGACCACCAGAAATAAGTCCAGTGCTGGCAAATTTTAGGAAGAGTGAGGAGCCTCTGCTGGCTTTATATATGTGCTTCTGTTTATGACTGTAACAAACACTGGTACATTAAAACAAATGTCAATAATTATGTTTAGGATAGTCCCAGACTATTCTAGGGTTATGAGTTTTTTTCAAGTAGAGAAACCTTATGTGTGCACTACTTGTCCACCAGTATTCACCTCTCCAAATGAGGAACCCATTGGTTTATATCAAAACAAGACTATGTTCATCTCCTAGCTCCAAATACAGTTCTTCCTGCAGCTCCTTTTCTCACTGCTGGGCTCCCCCGTGATTGTTCCGATGTACCTGGGGTTGCAGGTTTAATCTCCCTTGGTTTCCCTGCTTTGGTGTGGTCTCCAGTGTCCTCCAAACTGGCCTGCTTCATAGCAGTTTTCCCCAGCAGTTCTTTGAAGACAATGTTCATATTCTTTGTCACGTCCTGAGGGATTGGAATTGAAATTTATGCATTGCTAAATCCAACAGTTACAGGTCATTAAAGGAGAACTACATTGCAATTTTTCAAAAAAATATAATTTAAAGGTAATATCCACCCCCAAAACTATAATCCCCCCACTACTGGCCCCACTCTGTAGTGCATAAAAATCCTTACCTTACATCCCAGATCCAAATGGTTCTCCAGTAATCCCCCCCCCCCCCCCAAAGTCCCAAAAACTGCCCACCAGGAGGATAGCAGAGTCCATATCGGACTCTGCCTCCTGTCTCCCTTCCGGGAGAATTTTGCCATGCGCAGAAGAGCCCTCCCCCCTCTCCCTCCTGTTTTGGTCTCCCTCCCCCTAGGGAAAAACCCTTTTCCCATATGAAAGTTCTAGCTCCCCCAACCGCATTAGTATAATTTCAAGAAAGTGCCCCGATAGTTACTTACCTTCCCTGTATCCTCCGGCGTTCTGTGCAGCCGGCAGCCGCACAGAACGCCGTGGCTGCCAGTCCTGCCCACAGTACAGTATTGCCGGTAGGCCAGTCCGACCCTTGTAACTACTGTGACTCAAGTATAAGCTGAGGTTAGCTTTTCATGTTCATTTTAAAAAATAAAAACCTAGGCTTATACTATATTTGCTGTATTCAGTTTGATCAACTGGACTTGAAGTTTAGTTCTTCAAAACGTTTCGCTAGTCATCCTACTGGCTTTCTCAATTCAGAATGACTTGTACAAGAATCTGTTCAAATTATGATCTGGCCTAGCCCAATCAACCAAAATATGGTCCATCATGGTGAATTGGGTCAAATTATGATCTGGCCTATCCCAATCAACCAAAATATTGTCCACCGTGGTGAATTGAGTCATATTATTGACCAGTGTTTACCAGTCCTTAAAACATAAATAGTGCAGATCAGGTACTTATTAATTATAAAGCTGACTATTTATAGATTGATTAATGGCAAATGGTACTGTACTACCCTTTTCAACTCAATCTTGATCAGATTTTTAATCTATTGAGCCACAATCACTGTAGTACAAAGCTATATTTATAGCTGTGACCAGTTCCCTATCAATCAATTAACTGCATCAAATCAAGGTAATTGAATATTGGTTAAAATGATCATAGAGAAATGCAATCAACTAAGAAAATTCAATCCATGTGTGGCAAGCTTTAACTTGTGTTTCTTCATTTAATCCATGGCAACTCCCTAGTATTTTATTTCTTTATTTTACACACATCTATAACGATATCTCTAAAGTTAGGTACACGCGATACAATAATTCGGCCCGACCGACCGATTTCAGTGTTTCAGTCGGTCAAGTAAATTTCAATCCATTTCTACCCTTACCCTATCCACTTCAATCCCTTGCCGATCATTCTGCCAGGGTTTGGCAATGCTGGTGCTCTTTAAAGCATATTCTGTTAAGTTTCTTTTGTCTCCAGTACCTGGTGTCATCCTGCAGAAAGAAATATCATATATAGAATATATTTAATGTATAATATGCATAGCTACAGGATTTGTTATTTATGGATAACTGTTGTTTCGTTCATCATCTCTGCTATATCTTTAACAAACATGATCGCACTTGGTACACTCACTTACGGGGCGATGCAATATATTCTTCCAACCAGCTCACCTGCCTGAGTTCTCGTCATGCAAAAATCCCTGTGCAAGATTTTGTACTTCCCGAGATCTCTAACAGGTAAGTGCGCCGGCTAACGCTTCCTATTCAATGGTGTAAAGTTTTGCGATACATAGTAGCGCAAAACTTTACCAAGGCGGTTTTGCATCGCCTGCACCACACTATATCTGAGCATTCTCGGAAATGGCGCAGGCAACGAAACTCAGTGTAAAACCCACGCTAACCCGAAAATACATCAGATAGCGTGGGTTTTACACTGATTGGGCATTTTGCGCCAAATATTGCATCGCACCTTAATGTTAAAGTGTAACTCCAAAAAGTAACATAAAACAGCAGTTCTTGCCTGTAATTCTGTATTACTAGCCTTTTTTGGGGCACAATTTAAAGAAGAAATAAATCTAAAACATAAATAACTCTTACGTCTGATAACTACCAGATCCCCATTTACATAGTTATACACAAGGCCGGTTCTGGCCATTTTGGTGCCTTAATCAAGTCTCCCCTGATGCCCCCTTCCCATCTGAAACTTCCCCCGACCACCTCTTGAATTAGTCACTGCATAGAAAACTCAGCCAAGATGATGATATTGTGTGCAAAAAGAGAGGCTACAGGAAACTAGATTGGTACCAGTATATTGTTCTATGGATGATAAGGTTTCCTGTCTTTTAAAGGACAATTATACTCAGCTTCCCGCCGCTCCTCTTCCTTAGTCAGCACTTTCTACCCAGGGTGAGGACCTGAACCTCTAGGTGCTCACCCCTGGGTTCGAATAACTTGTGGCATATACTTACATAAACGCTGTTCTGTTAAGCCTGCCCGCTCCTACCGCTCGTCGATGAGGCCAATAGGAAGACACGCTGTGCAACAAGCATGCCTTCCTATTGACCTTGTTGCGCAAGGAGAGGAGGGGGCAGAGCCTACCGGAGCAGCGTGTAAGTAAGTATATGCCACAAGTTATAAGGGAACCCAGGGGTGAAGATCTAGTGGTTCAGGTCCTCACCCTGGGTAGAAAGTGCTGACTAAGGAAGAGGAGCAGAGGGAAGGTGAATATAATTGTCCTTTAAAAGAATACACATTTAAACAACGCCCTCCACATTTCAATGGACCGCTCTAGCTGTTTGCCTAGGTCGCTTATGCCAAGAAACAGCCCTGGTTTCACGCATACTCAATTAATTCTCTAACACCCCCACCTACTGGGCTGTTAAGTAAATCGTGGTTATGTCTGTCATTGGCTATACCATGCAGAAATACAGAGGCAATGATCTGCTCATAGGGAATTATAGGCTCATTTACAGGCTCATTTACATTTTAGCTTCTCCTTTAAACATTTATAACACTTTATTTATCTTTCAATTTAACTTCACTCATCTCATAATATAGGGGTCCAATGATTACCTTTCTCCATGTAATCCAACTCTGGCTGTTGAAGGCAAGCCCACGGAGAATGGAAGCCGCGAAGAATCCATGAAAGGAGAGTTAAGTTTCCTAATGGGGCTTCCTTCACTTCGTTTTCTAGGAGAGCATGCGCTGTCCGAGTTAACACGTAACCTGAAGGTTTAATACAGAACGTGACATGAAACATGACAGCTTCCAACAAATTCTCCCCCTAAACAGACACAATGCTGGTTTTATTACAGTGGGCTCTTTAAGGGACCAAAGCATATCTTTCTTAAAGGGAAAGTAAGTATCTTAGTTTGGGAAAGCTGTTTCCTAACATACATTAAAATACTGAACTAAAACAAACATTTTATAATCTATATAAAATTTAAATTTCCTCTTACCTGCTAGGTTCTACTAGGACATCCTCGGGGGTATGTGCAGTGCTAGACTCGGCTTCCTTTCTCAGGTTACGTTGCTCTAGTTTCTTTTCAGCCCTGGAAATACACGAGAATATTATATAGGGTGTCATTCAAACTACTCTAATAACCTTGTCACAGCCAGGACACTGCTCACTATTACAGTATTTCTAATACCCCTGTCCCTACCTAGTAACCCAATGCAGAATATCTATCATTTTTTATAACAGACCAAACATGCAATGTTTTTATTTGCACCAACATAAAGGAATAGTTCACACAAAAAGTGAACTATTTCTTTAAAGTAGTGTTTGAAGACCGGGAGGTAAAGGGCCTTTTCCTTACCTTCTGTTCTTCAATCACTTGACCAGGATCGAAGGTAAGTATATTTACCTTGAGCATGATCCACCACGGCTCAGTTGACAAGACCTGACCCCCTCCTGGTTTAGTTTCACTATAGCGCGCATGTGCGATAATGCGCACTATAGTAAACTAGACCAGGAAGTGGTCGGCAATTTTCAACTCAGTTGCGGTGGATCATGCGCGAGGAAAATATACTTACCTACGATCCTGGTCAAGTAATTGAAGAACAGAAGGTAAGGAATAGGTTCTTTACCTCCCGGTCTTCAATCACTGCTTTAAAGGAATAGGTCACTTTTTGAACTATTCCTATAAAGGACATATTCACTCTCAAAATGACATTTGATATTCTGATAGAGAAGCCCCCAAAACCTTCTTTTATAAAGATCTTTATATTTCCACTGCCCAATACTGCACACAACGCTGGTTATTTTGTACAATCTCTGCAGGCAATTTGATGACAGCAGGGGAAGCTAAGAGCTTTCACACATGCTCAGATGAGCTTTCTACTGCTCTCAGTGGACAACCTCCAGGTAAATCATTAGCCATTGGCTGTGAAATCATCAAGGCTGTTACAACCAGCAAGTCAAAGGAGTTTGCTAGTATCTGATGCAGGGATCGGGCTGAATAATTTGATTTGTGCACAGTTTTGGGCCGTGTGAGCAGGGGCGTAGCGATCACTAATGCAGCCATAGCAGTTGCTATGGGGCCCAGACACAAAGGGGGCCCCATCCCTTTATGCACCCTCCTAAGAAAATATTTACCTGAGTTAGTTTAGCCCCAAAAATCACATTTTCGTTTTACTTAGACTTTTAAAAAATGTTAGATGAGTTAGATGAAAACGGGGCTTGTGGGGCTCAACTACGGGTGGTAATCCTTTTCTTAGGAGCGTGGACATGCAATTTAAACAAAACTTTGCTGCAATTTGGTCGGATAAAGTTGAACTGCACCAAAAAGTTTTTTATGTGGGGGGCCCCATCTAAAATCTGGCTATGGGGCCCAGTGATATCTGGCTACGCCCCTGCGTGTGAGTAAAACAATCTTAGGGTTTTGGGTTCCTTTTAACCAATAGGCTCTTCCTGTGAAGTGTGTGCCCTAGAATCTGAAGTTTTTAGATTTAGCAGGTTGCAAATAATACAATAAAATTAAAGATGTGGCATGTTTTTGAAGCATTTAAAGGGCATGTCCACCCCCAAAACTATAATCCCCCCAACTACTGGCCCCACCATGTAGTGTAGTTTAATCCTTACCTCACATCCCAACTCCATCTGGTTCTCCTGTAGTCCCCCCCCAAAGTTCCAAAAACTGCCCACCAGGAGGCTAGCAGGTCCATATAGGACACTGCCTGCTACCTGGCCTCCCGGAGATTCCTGCCATGCGTGCTGCAGCCCTTCTCCCCCCTCCCTCCCCCTCCCTCTCCCTCCCGTTATACTATCCCTCCCCCTAGCACAAATCCCCCTTAATATCATGCTCCCCCATGTCCCCCAGCCCCAACCGCATGTTTTTTTTTTTAAAAAGCTCCCCAAACTCTACTTACCTCTCCGCTTTCCTCCGCTGCACTGACTGACCGGCAGCCGCTCAGCCAATCACAGACGCGACTGCCGGTCCCGCCCCTCTGCTTGCATTCTCGCAAGCAGAGGGCCGGCAGTGCGGCGGAGGATCGAGGGGAGGTAAGTAAGAGTTGGGGGGCTTTTTAAAAAAACTAAACAGCGGTTGGGGCTGGGGGACATGGGGGAGCATGATATAAATTTTTATTTTGGGGGTGGACATAGCCTTTAAAGCCAATATCAATAATAATGCAAAATTCCAGGAATCGGAGCAGTATGAGGCACACTGCATGCTTACTGCATTGTGATCAGAGCAGAGAGTAAGGATTGATATTGGATCTTATTACATTGCCCTGTTAGTGTTTCTACTCTGTACTAAAATTGTCACTTAATATATGATGTCCACTTTGGGGTCTGATGTGTGTGATGTCCACTTCATGGTTTGATGTGTGCAATGTCCACTTCATGGCCTGATGTGTGTGATGTCCACTTTGTGGTCTGATCTGTTTGATGTCCACTTCGTTTTCTGATGTGTGTGATGCCTACTTCATGGTCTGATCTGTTTGATGTCCACTTCGTGGTCTGATGTGTGTGATGTCCACTTCGTGGTCTGATCCGTTTGATGTCCACTTCGTGGTCTGATGTGTGTGATGTCCACTTCGTGGTCTGATGTGTGTGATGTCCACTTCATGGTTTGATGTGTGCAATGTCCACTTCATGGTCTGATGTGTGTGATGTCCACTTTGTGGTCTGATCTGTTTGATGTCCACTTTGTGGTCTAATGTGTGTGATGTCCACTTCGTGGTCTGATCCGTTTGATGTCCACTTCGTGGTCTGATGTGTGTGATGTCCACTTTGTGGTCTGATGTGTGTGATGTCCACTTCATGGTTTGATTGTGCAATGTCCACTTCATGGTCTGATGTGTGTGATGTCCACTTCGTGGTCTGATCTGTTTGATGTCCACTTTGTGGTCTGATGTGTGTGATGTCCACTTCGTGGTCTGATCTGTTTGATGTCCACTTCATGGTCTGATGTGTGTGATGTCCACTTCGTGGTCTGATCTGTTTGATGCCACTTAGTGGTCTGATGTGTGTGATGTCCACTTCATGGTCTGATCTGTTTGATGTCCACTTTGTGGTCTGATGTGTGTGAAGTCTACTTCATGGTTTGATGTGTGTAATGTCCACTTCATGGTCTGTTGTGTGTGATGTCCACTTCATGGTCTGATGTGTGTGATGTCCACTTTGTGGTCTGATCTGTTTGATGTCCACTTTGTGGTCTAATGTGTGTGATGTCCACTTCGTGGTCTGATCTGTTTGATGTCCACTTCGTTTTCTGATGTGTGTGATGCCTACTTCATGGTCTGATCTGTTTGATGTCCACTTCGTGGTCTGATGTGTGTGATGTCCACTTGTGGTCTGATCCGTTTGATGTCCACTTCGTGTCTGATGTGTGTGATGTCCACTTGTGGTATGATGTGTGTGTGTCCCACTTCATGGTTTTGATTGTGAATGTCCACTTCATGGTCTGATGTGTGTGATGTCCACTTCGTGGTTTTGATCGTGTTTGATGTCCACTTCTGGTCTGATGTGTTTGATGTCCACTTCGTGGTCTGATCTGTTTGATGTCCACTTCATGGTCTGATGTGTGTGATGTCCACTTCGTGGTCTGATCTGTTTGATGTCCACTTCGTGGTCTGATGTGTGTGATGTCCACTTCATGGTCTGATCTGTTTGATGTCCACTTTGTGGTCTGATGTGTGTGAAGTCTACTTCATGGTTTGATGTGTGTAATGTCCACTTCATGGTCTGTTGTGTGTGATGTCCACTTCGTGGTCTAATGTGTGTGATGTCCACTTCGTGGTCTGATCTGTTTGATGTCCACTTCGTGGTCTGATCTGTTTGATGTCCACTTTGTGGTCTGATCTGTTTGCTGCTATGACTGCAGTTTCTTTACTGAGACTTGTGGTAAAATGCTGCATATTCTTATTCAGTTAGAAAACTATTTTAGGGACAGTTTTCAATTAGAGATCAGCCTCACCCTTCAGGAATACTGATGTACTTGTGGGGAATAAGCCCACGGCCACCTGCTATTTCCCCTCTCCACCAGTCCCCAGGTGCCTTGCTATGGAGCAGAATAACATCCCCCTTTTTAAATGATAACTCCTGAGAAGTTCGAGACATATAGTCAAACCGTGCAATGGCCTCAATGAAGTCGAGCTCTGCAATAGAATAAAGGAAGGGGGCAGAAAGGAAAAGGTCAAGATTTGAATGTATTCCATGTCTGACTAATATTGCACCATATGACTGTAAAATGTGATTATTATTAGTTGTACAGACCAAAGGTAATGGGACTTGTTTAAGAAGATCCGCTACTGCATTATCTAACCCATTTAGCAATACTTCAACTAAAGAACTGCGTCTACGTGGGATATTGAAAACGCATTGTGGTTTCCATAAATAAGCCCCTGTATGTCCATTAACCCTGTCATTTTATATATAAGTATAGGTCTACAGCAGTAATTTTTAGCTAGTACCATCTCTTAGTTCCTACTACCAACACGTGTAGAGGAAAAACGTGTTTGCATTCAGTAGTGTACTCTGGAATGTATTTATAAAGGATCATTACCATAATAACCGAAAGCAACCCTTTATCACGGTCTCAAGTACATTAATATGTATAATGGGCAGTACAAGTATTGGCCCACTGATGCCTTTTTGACAATGAAAATTTTTACCTTGGGGTGAAAATTAACACCACAGCCGAAACAAACACTGCTTCTAACAGTATTTCTGCATACAGGACACGGGATCACTATCAGTTAATTCCGGATTACAATCCTTCATAAATACAGCCCTCTACATAATGGAAAATCATTTGGGCTTATTTAATAAGAGCTGCAAAATGTTGCCTTTACTCTTAATCTGCAGACACCAATCAAATGTTACTTTTTACCCTTATTGTACATTTATAATCAAATTCACATCTACTGAAGAAACTATTCATACACAACAGACTGACAATGGTTACCCAGCGGTAAATATATATACATATATATATGCTATTTGAACCATGCACATCCTAATGAACCAGAATGGTCTATACCATGTAAGTGCTGTATTAGTATATCTGTTGTATTCAATTAGATCAACTGGACTTGAAATGTAGTTCTTGAAGACGTTAGAACTACATTTCAAGTCCAGTTGATCTAATTGAATACAACAGATATACCATGACCTGGATGAATGAGAACCTTCACATGCTGTATTAGTAATTTGGTACAAATTCTATGTACAAAAATCAGTAGTGCTGCCACATTCCCCGGTGCAGTAATACCTACTGCGGGATATAATCACTGTTTGTGAACACAAAAGGTGTTACTGACTGTTGATATTGTCTTAAAGGAATAGTTCACTGCAATAGTGAACTATTCCTTCTCTACATTGATTGAAGCCCAGGAAGTTAAAGGAGCTATTCCTTACCTCCCGTTCTTCAATCAATGTTTGGATAGCCAGGAACGAAGCTCAGGAAATATTACCTTTCGCACGATCCAGCGGGGCCGCTCTGACAGTTTCTGACTACTTCCTGCCTCTGTTCTGCTATAGCACGCATTATCGGGCATGTGCGTTATAGCGTAACAGAAGCAGAAAGCAGTCAGGAACTGTCAGAGCAGCCCCGCTGGATCGCGCAAAAGGTAAGATTTCCTGAGCTTCAAACTATCCAAACATTGATTGAAGAAAGGGAGGTAACGCTTTGCTCCTTAACCTCCTGGGCTTCAATCAATGTAGAGAAGGAATAGTTCACTATTGCAGTGAACTATTCCTTTAATGGTCAGTTAAAGCAGAACAAAACCCATTAATGGAGAAAACTGTAAGAGCTGAAGTGGATCAGACAAACTCCAAAGATTTTGATGGGACAGAGGGAGAGACAGGAAGTGCAAATAAGGTGCATATAAAGGATACAATAAACTGCTCCTTACCATCCTCGCTTCCTGCTGTAGTTTCCTGTTCTTGTTCGCATTCATCGATTGGAGCCTCGGGCACCAGTGGGTCACTAATAAATGGTATTTGAAACAAATGCAATGATAAGCAATTCATGTCTGTCAAAACTGTTGTAAGCATCACAACATAGAGTAAGCAAACTTAAGGTTGCATACATTTTGTTTCAAGGTTACCCAATCCAAGCCTGCTGAATAAAATGTAGGCATTTGTACAACATTTATGTTATAATCCTAAAGGTTCGCACACACATTCTATCGTGGGTGCCGACCCGCGATGCACTATGTGTATGAATGGATGTTTCGGACGATAATTGGCCCCCCATATTTATTTCTAAATGTGCGGCCGTTTCAGCTGATAAAGTGCCCATACATGGGGCGATTATTGGCCAAAACGGCCGTTCGTACACATCGTGTGTCGCGGGTCGGCATCCACGATCACAGGTGTGTACGAACCTTAAAGGGCTCAATTCATAGCTTGCTACCCTCAGAGATGTTGTGGCCGTAGGAAGACAGTGGGTGAGGTTAAAAAAACCTGTGACATCCAATTAAATTTAAGCTAGTTATATACTACAAACTTAGCTCTCTGTATTTCTAGTGTATGGAAAGCTTAAAGGGCACCTATACTGAAAAAAAGGTTATTTTTAATTGACCATAACTGGAAACTATAATTTTTCCTAAACACTACTTGATCCAGAGGAAGGCAAAAAAAAACCAAACAATTTATGAAAGGGAAAAAAATTCCTTCCTGACAAGTGGCAATTGGGAATTTCCCTTGATCAACTCTACTTTATGTATCAATACCAGAAACTTGCAACATTCCTTGCAGAAACTCATCCAGCTTTTTTTTTTAAACCGACCAATGAACCTGCCAGCTTTACCGTTCTCACAGTGAAAAAACCTTTCCGAACTTGAAGCCTAAACCTTTTTTCTTCAAGTCTTAAGGCATGGCCATGTGTCCTCTGACATGCTCTATTGGTGAACAATGCCCCAGATAGTTTATTGTATGGCCCGTTAATGTATTTATACACAGTAATCATATCCCCACGCAAGCACCTTTTCTCCAGCGTACATAATTGTAACTTTTCCAGTCTCTCTTCATATTCAAGCTCCCCTAATCCCTTATTAATTTAGTTGCCCTTCTCTGAACCCTTTCCATTTCAAAGATGTCCTTTTTGTACACAGTATTCCAAAATTTCACTGCATATTCCAAATGAGGCCTTACCAATGCTTTGTAAAACCTCTCTTTATACAAGGCAATACCATGCTGGCTATGGCTGTTGCCGCCTGGCACTGCTTAGTTCCTTTAAGACTGTTATGCACCAAAACTCCAAGATCCCTTTCCAACAAGGATTCACTTAACACAGAGCCATTTATAGTATAAGCAGCACAAGGATTTTTAATTGCATCACCTTACATTTATCAACATTGAATCTCATCTGCCAATTAGGAGCCCAATGTGACAATCTATCTAGATCCCCCTGCAACAATTGCACATCCTCTGAAGTTTTTAATGGTCAACAAAGTTTTGTGTTGTCAGCAAACACAGAAACCTTGCTGACAATACCCACTTCCAAATCATTAATAAATAGATTAAACAGAAGCGGCCCCAACACAGAATCCTGTGGCACTCCACTTAGCACTTTACTCCATAATGATGAAGCCCCATTAACAACTACTCTCTGCATCCTATTCATTAACCAGTTTTCTATCCATGTACAAATGTGCCTCCCCAGACCAACAGACCTTAGCTTATACATTAGTCGTCTATGGTGGACTAATGTATATGATAATGTATAAGGATTGAAGGCATGCAGCAACACAAGCAAATCAAAGTGCTACTTACTTGTATTCAATTATAGATCAAGATAAGGCAAAGTAATTTTTTCAGAATAGTGTCCCTTTAAAGAAGAACTAAAACCACATTCTTACACTCCGGAAATTCGAAAATATCCCTTCTAAAAACACCAATAAACTGCAAAATCCAACTACATTAAAGGATAACTATACTCAACCAATCAGATGTTAGCTTTCAAATGTTAAATAAGATCTGGTTGGTTGGGGCAAATTTAGCACCATTTTTTACAATAAGAACTTTTATTTAATCTCCCTGATAGTATTTATATATATTACATTAACTATCTGTTTAACACATTGACTAATAAAATATACATTACCTTTGTATAACATGTACAGATTGTGTCACACTTTGCATTTTTACACATATGTACTTCAGCATAGTACATAATAAATAATTCATGTAAACAATAAACCATTATTCAACTAAACAATAAAACTATAGCCATACTCTAGATTTTTATCTGTTGTTTATCCGTTGTATCTGATAAACCATAAGTGCAATATATGTCTAGGAAACTTCCTTAAGTATCCCCAATAATAGAAGTTTATTATATAGGAGTATGGGTACATTTAATATGTTGGTCAAAGCTGTAATTACAGTCTGCCGAAACTGTAAAATCTTGGGGCATTTGCAAATTAGGTGCCAAAAATTTGCTCCTGATTTCCCACATTCAGGGCAACTTTCTGGCCTGGAGGTATTCATCATGAGGCGACGTGAGCCTGCCAACTCATCCCACTCATCAGACTCCTGTGTGGGGATATATCTTGACTACTTTCCCATGGTACTTTCAATGTATAGTTGTGATTTGGATCACACCTATACATTTTGAATGTTAGCCGCTGTAGTTCCTAGGTTCGCAATATGACAATAATGGGATGTTTGGACAGCGACAGTGATAAAACTCCAAATTAGGACCTGCATCAATGGGGGATTTACGGAGATAAATATGTTTATAATTTGGAGATTATAAACATATAATGTGCTGGTAGGTTATAACTTGATTGTCATTGTTCAAATGGGAGGAACTTATTGTCATGAAATATTTGACCCAGTCTGGTAATCCCCATCCTGGACCACTCTTCAGCCCCATGGAATGCAGTGAAATGGTTCCTGTATTTCCAACCTTGTAAGAATATCTTTCAACACCTTCCAAAATTCTCTGTGGAGGATGGTTCCCTAACCCACTATGTGTTTATATGGCAGGTGTAAAAAGGATAAGAAATCGCCTGTAAGGTTTGGAGTCAACATTCTTTCTGAAATAGTTAGCTTGTCAGGACAACATATCCAGTGATTTGCCTTTATTTTTAATAAGATGGTGTTTAGTGTAATGAAACATAACTCTTTGATGGCTAGTAGCCACTGCAGTCAAATTCTAAACCAAAGTTTACTTATTAATAACCCGATATAAGCCCTGCAACCACACAATCTAAATGGTCACTTGGATTGACCTTTCATTCAATAAAAGAACTAGCAAAACCTGATATGTCCCAACACCTACAGGCATCCTCAGATGTCCTGCACATGTCAATAGATCTGTGATAGTGTGATGTGGAACGAAAGCTATAAGTGATTATTTAAAAATCGATAGAGCTGAGATAGAAATAACTAAATAGACATGTATATCTGAAAAGATACTTCCTCAATCAATTAAAATTG
Organism: Hymenochirus boettgeri; assembly: GCA_019447015.1. Taxonomy (NCBI): domain Eukaryota; kingdom Metazoa; phylum Chordata; class Amphibia; order Anura; family Pipidae; genus Hymenochirus; species Hymenochirus boettgeri. The sequence continues at coordinate 152,767,489 of CM033476.1, forward strand.
ACTGTCTGCTTTAACAAAATTACCCTTGGACTGCTGTGTTCAAGAAGATCAATAAAGACAAAATACATCTGACCTACTGTTTAGCAAGTTTTCATCTTAACAGGAATCATGTCAGTTCAAAGAAAGGAGAAATAAATTGGAAGACAGGGGGTATTAATCCTATGAACACATTTCCGGGGGGTGTTAAACAAAACTCAGAATCCATGTCATTTTACAATACTGGGTGGCTATAACTAGAGCCGAATGGCAACATTCTGATAGGAAAACCCTGCTTGATACCTATAACAAAGCCATTGACCTACCAGTACTCTTCATCTTCCTCCACAGTCATGCACTTTTCATAAACTGGGCCTGCCAGTTCTGCTGGTCCTGGGAAAATCCGCTCTTGATAAATAATGATGGTCTTCACCACTTCGTTAACATGAGGCTGAACCGATACAGGGTCCTGCCCATCAGGGATAGAAACCAAGGTCGGCCCGAAACACACTGCTATATTGTAAGGGTCCATCATGTTCTCATCACTGTAATGTGATAGACTAAAGGAGACCAGAACATCAATTACCATTAGGTGAGAAACAGGAAATACATATGTATAGTAAATAGTCATCTACTGTAGCTTATTATCCACAAGCTACTGAAAATTAAGGGAGACTGATGCTGGTTTTGTTGAGTACTTACTGATTTAAGAAGGCAAAAAGGTATCTAAGGACGAGGGTAACAGGTGGTGGGAGTTTGGCCACCAACTTTTTGAGGTGCACTATTCTGTCTTGAGGTGTCTCCAATTCTGTAGTGAGAAAGATAGAGAGTAAATGGACAATGGAAAGAAAAGGGGGTCTGGAAAATATATATATTTTCATGCCTATTCCGGCCAGTCCCATCAGGTGGCCTATTTAAAGGGTATCTCCACTGAAAAAGTGGACATACCCTTTATTAAATTAATTGAAAAACTGGAGGTAAGACTAAAGCCTTATACACACGTAGGATTTGACGTCCGACGCACGGCCCACGAGCACACGCCGAACTCCCACCATGGCAGTTCAATGAAAGACGCCCGAGGGAGGATATGCACACACGTGACTATCAGCCGAAACCCCCTTTCATAGAGCAACAAACCTTTAGCTCCTTTACCTTATGTTCTTCAATTAATAACTGGAGATATCCTTTAAGCACTGATTGTCATGTTGGTTGGAGACTTTGTACTCACGGATACAATAAAGCAGATCTTGAAACACCTCATTGGGAAAAAGAGGCTTCTCCAGGCCTCGGAAGTAAAGTTTCAGGACTCCTGCTACTGAATCCACATCATGCCCACTGCAGCTGTCATCAAGGGGATCTTCACCTATACAAAGAAACTCTGTTAACTTTACTACAGTGCAAATGGATACTTTCAACTTTTTTATTTAGCGTTTATATTTATTTGAACTTTCCAGTTACCAAACTACTCTCTTATAAAAGTAAGAAGTCCAAAGGCCAAGAGATAGTGGATAAAAATATTAATATGCATGTATATGTTTAAATACATTCACAAAAGCACATGACAAATCACACATGGTGGGTTTATACTAAATCTGATTTTACTTTATTGCCAACAGAGGGAGACATTGCACTAAAGGAAATGACTTTCGTGTTCCACAATAACCCAAAATACTAATTCACACACACGAAAAATATTGAGAATTAAGAGTCAATTAAGTGTCATTCACATGTACAATTTTGGCCATGATCCACAATCCTCCAGCGCGTTCATGAGTGTCCGTCTTGGTTACGGGTTGCAACCAAAATCGGATGCGTGTACGAGCCTTAAAGGCATCAGTGCAGACATTTCCATGTATATCATACGAGCCTTAAAGGCATCAGTGCAGACATTTCCATGTATATCATACAATCTACTGATAACATTCATAGCCATCTACATTTTTCAGCATGTTTATCAGGCAAAAAAGATCATAAGTTACTAATTATTATGATATGATTATCATACAATAGCAAATATTGTGCAAAAGCATAGCTAGATCTTATTTTTATTTTTAATGGTGATTAAAGATTGATCAGACAAATTGTTGAAAATAAAACTGAATCTGCTATAATATCTTTCATTAGTTAATATTTTTGGTTCTCTTATCTCTTTGCAACCTTGGATCTTATCACAACCCTAAAATAAACGATAGAGACTTTTGGAATATTTTATACATATCATATAATGTCAGACCATAATATTTGACAAACACTTGCTTTGGTCAGATAAGACCATACCATTTTACAAACACTGGTCAGATAGGACCATACCATTTGACAAACATTGGTCAGTAGGACCATACCATTTGACAAACACTTGCATTGGTCAGATAGGACCATACCATTTGACAATGAAAGTGCATGCAGATGCTGCCTCCTCCGTGGACATCAATCTGGAGCTGGACTATCCAAATGTGTATAGAAAAACTTTAAAAGCATGTTACAAAGAGGGTGGTACGCCCATTCAAATGCTCACTCAGTTCTCTGCTGGCCTAAAACATTGGTCAGATATCACCATACCATTTGACAAACACTGGTCAGATAGGACCATACCATTTGACAAACACTTGCATTGGTCAGATCAGACCGTACCATTTGACAAACATTTGCATTTGTCAGACCAGTCTGCAATGGTCGGATTGGCGTATAATTGCTTCATAAGTTCACACATAAACACAGCCTATCAGCTTTTCCTATAATCTGTTTACTAACCTCGTTCAAAGGAACTGCGAATTTCGTTCACCTGAGCCTGAGATCCAGGAACACGGAAAATACCTTCATGCTGTAAACCTATAAAGTAGAGACAAACACAGTCATTTCAGGGAATTCTAACATGGCACTTGATGGTGCATTTAAAATGATAAACTGAACACTTCATGGTTAGTTTATGGTATTAAAGGGGAACTGAAAAGGTTAAAAAAAATTAGTTGTACCCAAGCAGACAGACTAAAACACATTATATACTTATCAGCTCTATCTGTAGTATTTAATTAGATCAACTAAAAAATATATTTAGTTCTTGAAAATATTTATCAGCTCTATTTTTCATTGGCTGGTCATGTTAGGGAGCAAAACCTAAAATGGACCTTAGCATGAGTAGGTAAAGATGATAGCTCCTTGTAACATGTTCACCCAGTGGTAAAAAATAATGGGTTTTAGTCTTGCTGTGGGATTAACTGTTGTAGCTCATGTAACATTCCGTGAATTGTGCTCATGTTGCATGTTCTGCGTGTTAGTCACTAAGCACTGTGCTGTGTTTAACTGTATATGTGACTTGAATATGACACACGTGATCTCAACCAGATTATTTTTTACTTATTTTATCATTTTATTGCAAATGTCACTTTTTATTATTTTTATGTGTCGTAGTCACCTTGTTCAAATACCTTCACTTTTTGTTGTACTTGCAGCACCTGAAGAAGGGGGCACCTTCCCCCAAAACATTGTGTTTTTGATGCATGGTTTTCAATCAACTTTGAATTCATTGAGGGGGTGCAACTTCAGACCACGTTTACTTTCCAGTACTTGCCTTCCTTGGAAGTGGGAAAATCCTTGGAAGTCAGCACCCACCACAGTTTGTGTGCATAAGAAGTTTGTTTTAATTAACTGAATATGTAACTGTTATGCAGGACAATAAAATCCAAGGCAAAGAGACGGAAAGTACCACTAGAATAGATTTTTCTTCCAACCATCCTTCAAAGATAAAACAAGATGGCTAATTTGCACGATAAATTGTAAAGGATTTAGTTGCATTGGACCTGGCAGGACTTTGTCTATATTAAATCTGGTCACACACTTTACAATCTGTACAGTCCTTATCCATTATATTCACGTAGGATATTTATTCCACTGGGCCCCCATATTACACAGCTGTTAGAAATGTGTGTGCAGACCTGCTTTACAGTGGCTAAGGAATGGAGAATTCTGGGTAATAGCTTATTTAATTTCTTAGTGACGTCTGTATAATTGGAAGTATACTATTTATTAAATAAGAGCAAGATAATAATATCCTTACCATGCAAGTTAATGAAGCGAATACAGCTCGATACCACACGGGGAATGGCTTGTCCTGAACTCTAAAGGGACGCACAGAATATACTTAAATAAATAAATTTCTTACTGTAAAGGGAAAGCTACAGCTATTATACAAATATATCAACAGTTATTATATATAACAAGAAAGGAAGATAAGGGATAAATTATATTTATTATTAGCTAGAATAAGGAATCCCTTCTATATCATTTCTTATAGAAAGCCATGGCTACATCCACATTGGAATACAAGTTAAGATGTTCTATGGTGAAAGCTTCAAACAAAGCAAGCAATATGGCAGCTTTCACTCACACAGTCTGTATAAATGCAAGGGTGCAGAGCAAACATAACTTGCCTAGAATTAAGGGGCAAAAAATGGTTTAAAAACATCAGTTTGTGATGTATAAAGCTTTCTTGTATTCTATATACAGAGGAAAGGATTTGGGCTCCATGCCATAGTAAACTTTCTAGCGACTTGCATTTAATAACACTGTAGAAGAGAGGCGTTGTTAATCCTGTAACTGGGAGATGCAATAATAATATTTTTACATAACATTCTGCAAACGCCATAAACCTTTAGATGCAAACAAAAGCTTAGTTTATAGTCATAAAAAGCATTTAAAATGACACTGAGGCTAAAATAAAACCTGATAACCTATAAAAGCAATCCACAGAAAACTTTATAATTAAGTCGCCCGAATAAACGGATGTGAGCAGTGGAATTTTCAGTTTACAGGGACACTAAACATTTTCAAATGATATTCAAAAAGGATTAAAAAAAATATATTTCCCAGTGGGGCACTAGACCTACCTCCTGTTGGGACGGCTGCTAGCTGTGGCAGCGCTGCCAAATTGAGAAAGGTATAACACTGCGATAAAGTAAAAACAGGAGGTAGGAGGCAAATTTCCTACCTGGATGGTATGCTTTTTGAATATTGTTTAGATTCCCTTTCATTTCCTGTCTATAAATACACTTTATAGCAGATGTATACTTTAATTGGTTAGTCTGCATATTCTGAATTAATTCTTTCTATGCTACATGTTTTTGTATGTGATTTGTAAATAAATCCAGGGGGATGATGTCTAGGTGCAAAATGATTCTGAAAAACAATACCCACCATATATTACTTTACTAGTATAGTATAGTATTTGAGGTTGAATAAAGACATACGTCCATCCAGTCCAACCCATCTAGCAATATCCTCATTTCCTGCCTAACTGTTGATCCAGAGGAAGGGAAAAACCCCACCAAATTTATGGCTTCCTGACTCCAAGTCATTGTGACATTAAATATTTTAAATATGTGTCAGCCTTTTATTGCACGGATACCTTTATGATCCTGTTTTGCTTTAAAAAATAGGACCATGAATACATTTATGTTAGACAGAAAAGGAAGTTAGTTCTATTAATATACAAATTCAAATATTTTATTACTCTTCAGAAGGAAGACATTTTGAATTCATATAGTCAGCTCGCACCATTTTTGAAAATATTTTTGAAAAAATTTTTTAAAATAAAACTTTTAATTTCTCAATAAAACCCAACAATATTTGGTCTTTGAAATGAATATTCCACCTCTCACAATGCATTAAAATGGTTATCCGTATTCTAGCATCAGTGCCGCATGTATGACAATCAAAACAAACATGCCGGGCTTATTATATGAGCCAGTTTTATTAATCTGCAGGATCCAATAGGAAGTTATTTTATTGCAGTAGACAAATAAAAAGCTAACATTTGATTGGTCACTGCAGATTAAAAGCACAGGCAAACGTTTGCACCACTTAAATAAGCATATTGTTGGACCAAATAGTCATCCTCAGCCAGATGCTTCTCAGTTACTGCCGAAAAACAACTGTCATCGACTGAGGCCGCTATTGCAGTTCAACAAAGGGCCATATTTGTTTAAGCACTAGCAATGATGGGGCCAATTTAACAATAACACAAGAGAATAAATGGTAATTATGTACCTGTGCACGGGACAGATACCTCCTTCTCCTGAAAGCAGAGTATAAACAAGAAGGAAAATGACAAAAAGAGAAAGAGGCCTATAAGCAATCTAGCTAGAGCAAGCAAAGGCAGTACCTTAGGTAGGAAAATATACATAGGAAACATTAATTGTGCAAAAGTCTTCTAAGGTTAAACCCCCGCTAAAGAAATTAAGATATTAAAGACTCCTGCGGGAAAACGTAAGTGATGACAGAAAAGATTTATGATGTAAGCAAGTCATTTTCCATGAATCCATTGTTTCCTGTTATCTGATGCCATGGTAGATGTGACAGCTGTGTAAACCAAAGTTAACAATAAAAAGGTAGTTTCCAGCCCCATTGCTTTAACAAATATAATAAAAGGGATTATCCTACAAGAAAAAAATTATGTTTTTATTAATGGTTTCCTTTAATGTTAGGGGGGGAGGTTATTGAAATGGGAAAGAACGAGATAGAAAGCTAGAAATGAAGAACAAGCAAAAGTTAATTGTGAAGACTGCAATACTGCAAAAGCTTTAATGAGAGCATATTTAGCAGCTAATTCTGATTCGTTCAGCTAGCTTAAAAGGTTTACACAGTAAAGGATTCTGGGATTAACAAGACTTAGGTTAGGCATACATGGGGCATTTTACTACCACAACCATTATTTTGAATGGTCAAATGGGATAAATTATGCAACGTATTTCCGACCTGAACTATTGCTTCCGAACAATTTTTAAGCAAAATCACTTAGTCAGAGCAATTGGACAGGTCATTAAAGGGCTGATTGGTTGGTTGCAACTACTTTGATTGGCTCTCCACAGACTATCAATTGGCAATCTTTTAATTGGGAATATCAGGCCATGAATGCCTAGCCTAAGAAAGCAGCTCATCCCTCTAGATCATCATAAGCGATCTCAGAAAGCTGCACATTGGGAGGTACCTGAACAAACTCCTCCAAATCCCCGTTAAACAGTTTGTGGTTATACTGGGATGTCGACCGTTGCCTTTTCACCCGCTGAGACTTACTGGTGCTGGACAGCTGCCTGAAACCAATGGTGTGATACACAATTCACACAACACACACAACCCAGTTTCACCTTAGCAGCACTAAAATAACAACATAAAACCCCAATCTTTTCTTTTGTTTACAATGCAAACTTTGGCGGCCAATCAGCTTTTAGGATCTGCACATCCCAGAAGGTTGTTGTTTGCCTTCATGAATCCTTCACATTAAATTGTATCTGATGATTAAAATGTATGGGCTTAGTTCAATATGTATTTTTATTTCTAAACCACCGGTGCTGAAGTACGGAGACCTTCTCCAAATATTGGGCATATTATGGAGTTGCTCCTGATCAGAAGCTTGGTATAAAGAGATGATATTGGGAAGGGGCTAAATAGACACATACTGTGTATGGTCTCCATTTCCTACACAGGTTGGTTGTACACAGCTGTCAGCACAATATTGCCAACTAATAAAAAGCACATGGCAGGTGACAGGACTTAGGAGACTCTTCTTTTTGTTTGGCTTCCACCCACATTTGATAAAGTAGAGTAAAGGTTCATACACATGTGAGATCGTGGGTCCCAACCGACAGTCGTTCGTTCGGAGATCCGCCAGGTCGGTTGGGCAACGATCCCTGACCAAGCGTCCGTTTTGGCCGATAAAGTGCCTACACACAGGCCAATTATTGCCTGAAACGTTCGTTCGTACACATCATGTGCCGCAGGTCAGGACCGACAATTGCACGTGTGTACAAACCTTAAGAGTGTCTATAAACATTTTCAGGGAGGTGTAATAAAAGTTCTTATTGTTACAAATGGTGTTAATTTTGCTCCAACCAATCAGATGTTATCTACCATTTGAAAGCTTACATCTGATTGGTTAGGGCAAAATTAGCACCATTTTAATTATTACATCTCTCTGTTTGTGTCTTGAAATGGCAAGTGGCATTGTACATGCTTCTTTAAGGCATAAAAGGGCAATGGAATCCTCTGAACCAACAGGTGGTTCTAAATTAGTTCTAAACCCCTTTAAATAAACATCTATTCAATTTACAACACCCTCGTAAGGGATGGGCAGTATTTAATACACCATATGGTAGAAAACTTTCACACCTAACACCAGTAAATAAATAACTGGGGGGATTCTGTTCCAGAAGGTTAGATATTATATATATTATGATATATAAGAGCCCCTTAAATGTAAGTGTTGCTGTTTTCTGAAAGTTCTGAAAAATAATCTCAGAGAAGAGAAGGCAGAAAATTCCTGGTGCCGTAGGTCCAGTTTCTCTTAAAAAACAGATGAAGGCCTCGGTCGTGGCTAATTTTGCCATTACCAACAGCCCTTCGTCCTGACCGATCGATTCGTCCAGGACAAATGACTGATGGTAGCGGCAAAAGTAGCCTGCGAGCATTCGGCCCATAGAAGACCGCAAAATTGGCAGTGGTTGTTGGACCCTTCCAAACGGTTGGTTGTGGCCAAAAACCATGCATCTTTTTTCTGTCGTATCAGTCAACCGGCCCAAAAAATTGCATGGTGTGCACACAGCTTAAGGTGATCAATTACTGCCTCTTCTTTTCTAAAGCTTAACCAATCATATTACATTTATGTTCTTCAGTCTAGCAGTCTGGGGTTGTAATACTTTAGCACTGTGAAGCAAATGTTGAGACCAAGACATTTCCCTTATTTGTTGGATATCATTACAAGGAAACGTATTTACAATCATTTACAATCTACTTGCTACACGACAAGGATCTGTTTCAGCAGAAATATTAAATGAATAGAGTTAAGCCTCGTACATACGTCAGATCATTTTCGCACGATGTGCCCGATGAACATTCACCAACCGTCTCGTTTTACACTAGTTCTGCCAACGACGCCTGTACATACATCAACGATAGTGGATAGATAATGCTCGTTGGTAAAGGTGTTAAGTGACGTACGTATTAAGTGACGTTTGAAATATCACGCAATCTCAAAATGTTGCACATGTGTATTTCATTCAATCTACCATTACCGATAATCTGCCGACTATGTACTAACAAACGACAATCGGAAGAACGAATCCGCCAGGCTGATCGTCGGAAAAGGCCGAGAATAGTCGTAGATCGTTGGTCTTAGAAGATCGTTAAAGCTTCATTTCCGCACGAATATCGCACAATGGGTCGTTAGTTGTGCAAATCGTGCAAAAATTATCTGATGTGTGTACGGGGCTTAAGTTACAGTTTACGTCCAAAAATATCCTGGGTAATAATATTTGAGCCTTAAAGGTTGTGACTCCCCCTTTAACGTCCAGGAGGTTCAGAGAACAGGATGCATGAAACTTTAATCTAAACTGGAACCAAATGGTGATGTGTCTACTACTGTGTAAATTCCTTCCAGCCAACTGGTGCCTTTAAGAGCTTTCAGTCATGTGCTTCCACTGTCTACAAATCAGTATGTAAACATGAGGCTGCACCGTGGAGAAGGGAATCTGCTCTGCTCAGAATAATTTAAAATGGACAGAAGTGTTTAAATGGAATAAGCTTTGTGTGAATGATTCTAGCAACCTAAAGCCAGATAAGCAAGTAACAGCGGATAATGTGGATTATTTTACTGCTTAGAAAATCTTAGTGCTCCTTTAAAACCATGCTAACTTAGCATACATATCCAGGGGGTAGGACATGTACAGCATGTGAGTGGTGACTTGTGTTTCTCATACTCTGCAGTGTATCACATGTGAGCCAGATTCGCCCTCCTCCCTATAACCATTCCAAGCAACAAAGACAGATACATACCCAGAAACATGACTGTCCATCACTGCAGCTGTGTAGCAAAGAAAAAGAACAAATTATGCAAGAAACCACAAATAGTGTTATATAAAGTAACTGTTATAAAGAGGCATTAGACCACAAAAAAAAGCTGCCGGGCGAGCTCACCACCCCCTCTCTTACATAGGACAGATTCATGTCCATGTCAAAGATGGGGGAGGGTGTTTCAGTGTGTCAGACAGGGGTTATTACAAAGAGCTTTCAGCCCCACCATCAGCACCCATATTTTAAAGTAATATGACTCAACAACAAACTTTTAACCCCACAACAAGCCATTTTTGAAAAACGTACCTTTCTCCCTGGAACTCCTTAAAGAAGATATTTACCTTGAAGTCCACCACTCCCTCATAGCACGGTAGGAACTGATGGACTCCAAGGTAAATTCCCTGTTTCAGGAACGTTGGGGAGAAAGATAAGTATTGGAAAAATAGCATTTTGGCTTGTTTGTTAGGGGGATGTACTTGTCCTTTAAGGTAAAAAAAAAATTTTTTTGTGTGGTTTAGTGTCCCTATTTCATGCTTTAATATGTATTAATTATTTTTGGATAGTGCTGAACATATTTCCTCATTAGTTTATTCATTCTAATTAGACTCTGTCCCAGAGGAATTCCATGCAAATGCAAGGACCACAAGGAACAAATCTAAAGCTAGGTACACACCTAGTGATTTTTCCTCCTGACCGACCGTTCGATACTTTCGACCGGTCAGCCAGGAGGAAGGACTGTCGGTCGCGGCAAAAGCAGCCGCGTCCGATAGTTACCGTGACCGATCGTGCGGTCCATAGAGGACTGCACGATCGGACGAGGTTTTCCACCATGTCCGATTCGGACGAACGGTCGGTTGGACATGGCCGCATTCGGATGCGATAATTTCGCAACTATCGGTCGATCGGACCTAAATATCTCATCGTGTGTACCTAGCTTAACTCCTTGCAGTTTGGTGAGGGTGATTTTGAACCTATGAACACATGGCACCATTGCTAAACATGGAGCCACCATTTTGCATTTGTATCCTGATTTACAGCAACGATTAACTGATTTTCTTATTCATAAAAGTTCAGAGCTTTCTTATACTTTTTATTGCGTCTTTCTATATATAACGATATATTTCTTTTCTATTTCTTTTTCTCTTTCTTTTCTATTTCTTTTATTTTTTGTTAGACTTGGTAGATCCACGTTTTTTTCTTTTTACAGTCATAACTGATTAAATGGGCTGTCAGATTCTCTACGTGGATAAATGGATGTAAAAATAAAGAAATGTTATCTTTCCAATAGTGAAAAGTGAAGGTATCTCCTTTAATTCAAAAGAAAGATTAATAGGGAATTTATTTGTATATATGTATGTATATTTGTATGCATGTATATATTTATGTATGTATTGTGCAGTGTTTTACAATTATTATAAACACAGACAGACCCATTACGGTAGGTGTGTAATGTATGATTGGTTATATATGCAGAAATGGTAATTTCCCCTGAAGCAATATTTGCTGCCTATGAATGGAAATGGAGAATGGAGACCCCTACTGTATCTTTAAATGCCTCCTTAAATTTGTTTCCATCTTATATGTGGGAGTTGGGAAGACAGACAGCTCTCAGACAAACCCTCAGAGATGCTTCACCACAAGCTTATATGTACAGGCTGCCAGGCAACAGGACAGACATCAAAGCTGAATATGAATGATTAATGTATAAGAAAAAGAAAAGGGAAAAACATTGCACAGATGTCTGGGATTTAGATCTGCAGTTCTGTATGGAAACAACAAAATATGCCAGAATGTATTTAGAATTTATTAACACACCAGAGCCCAGCCATGTCTGCGAGCAAGGTTTATTTTTTTAAAGAAATACCACTGCAATGGTTCTTTAGAGTGCAGGGACCCGTCAGCTGATGCGAATTGCCAATGACCAAAGAGAATTGAAGGATCTGTGTTTAACTATTGAAGTGAACCTGGAAAGTCCTATAACATCTCTTTGTTCCCAATAACAAGAGCTCCAAAATCAACGTAAACTTGCCTTTTTCTATGGCTTCTTTCAGGAGGTCATACTTTGTTTGGAGCTTGCAGATTGTACTTCTTCCTAGCAGGTACTTCTGGAATTTCTAGAACAATCAAATGATGATAGGAGGTTTCAGTGTTTTAACCCACCTCAACATTTCACCCTAGTCATAATATGTTCAATCAATGGCTACTGATCCACTAATGTGGAACTTCTAATTCTGTATCCACCCTGTCCCCCTTGTCTCTAACATCCATTATAACAGTCACTTTTCGCTATTCCAAATGTCCTCTTTATACCAAGAGATATATAGGCTGAAATCCACATAGGGGGCAATATTCATAAAGCATAGCTATCGCTATTGTCCTTTAGCTATCCTTTATACTGGCAAAAACACTACCACTAGTATAAAAAGCTGCCCCGGTCCATTGACTTATATCTAATTACTGGCTTTTATCAGCTTTTTGACCACAGCAATAACAAATAAACACAGTGGTCAAAAACAATACCAACTATATTGACATTGTTTTCGGTCGGTATACAGGATCACTACTGGACGTTAAAGACTATGCTCCTTCATACACAGAATTCTGTGGACAGAGCACACAACGTTTCAGGTTTAGACACCATTCTATTAATCTGCAGCAACCAATCGGGTATTTTTTAACGGTAAAGTAAGAATCTCACACCTGGTTGGCTGCTGCAAATTGATTGTCTCAAAGAGTTGCTGCCACAAACATCCCTGCAATACAAGGACTTGTCTCTCATTAAAATGTACCCTTCAGTATAGTCTCCCTTATATTTCATAATATCCCTCATTTTGTTACTTCTCACCGTTACATAGAAATTTTCTGTGTCCTGCTGGTTGGCCCTGCGCTTGGCTGTGCTTGTCTTACTGCTGGTGTCCGATCCTGAAGATTTAAGGGATTCAGTAGACTGGCTGGATTGGAAAACCTCTGACAAATCAAATTCATCGGTGCCGATAAGGTCTAAAATAGACTGAAGGGTGGCTTTGAGGGTCTTTTTCACCTGCAATGAAAAAGTAGACTAAATGGACCAACTGGTCTGAAGAACATTAATTGAGTTGTTTTTAGATCTAAGGAGATAACTGTAATTTCATGAAAGACAATCTATTGATAGGAAACACAAAAGATAAGCAGGGTTATTCAATACAAGTTCTTATCGTTAACAATTGTGCTCATTTTGGCCCAACCAATTAGGTGTTAGCTTTCAAATGTTAAATAATATTTGATTGGGGAAAAATTAGCACCATTTTTTACAATAAGAACTTTTATTGAATCTCCCTGAATATATTTAATGGAAAACCAAACAAGATATCTAAACATATCTAAACATACTCAGATGCAAAAGAATATTATAAGAAAATTTTGTTAGTAAAATTATGTTCTGGCCTCTCTCTACTTAGGCTTAACGGGGAATGTTAACAATAGCCTTTAATGCAACAATTAAACACACACTGCACAAGAAGGTAACAAACCAGTTTCTATTCCTAAAGCTGTGGATCTCTACTTATGTGTAGATTAACTAAAGCAATTAGGTCTAAAGATGACTCAGGAAAGACAGCTATGGAGAACAGCATCATTGTGCATAGAACATTTTCTCATTTCCATATGTAACCTGTAGGTTTAAAGGCTACAAGTGTGTTGCCTGTGCGTGCCAATTTGGATTGATGAACCAGGATTTAACTAGGAACTTTACAAAACGCCATCAAGCAAGAAATGTGAAAATGGATGCCCATCTTCCTTAAGCTCTTGGTGTCACAGAGCATACCCTCTGAACTGGGGGCAAAAAGATGTATAGACTTCCGTCAACAGCACCTACGGCCACATTCCTCTCTGACTTTCTTCAACTTTACTGTCTGTCCTGTTTTCATTCTGGGAGACTTTAACTGTCACATTGACAACAATTCCCTCTCCTGACAGTGGACCATGCTAGTACTAAGGCTGGGTACACATGGAGGGACTATCTTTCCCAATCGAGCGCTCGGCCTGGGAAAAATGTCCGTCAGTCGCGGCAAATTCGGCCGTGGGCATATTTGCGAACGATCGACCGTGCTGTCCCATAGGGAACCACACGATCGATCGGGATTATATAAATATCTTCTAGTGTGCACCCAGCCTAACACGTTTCTGCTTTCTGATCATCATCTTATCACTTTGCAGGCTCAACACCCTCTTCTTCCTCCTGTCCCTCCCTCCTGTGTGTCTGTTTGTGACACTCGAGCCAAAGATCTCCCAGCAATTGCCTTATCCCTGTCCTCTAGTCTCTCTTCCCTTGTGACCGACAATGACCCAGACTATCTTGCTAATTCCTATAATTCTATCCTGACTAACACAATAGACTTTTTTGCCCCCTTGCATTCCCACAGTCGAGGTTCCTCTAATCCTCATCCGTGGCTCAACCCCACTTCCCCTTTTATATTCATGTTCACATGTGCTGCTTAACGTACGTGGAAAAAGTCCCAAACAAAGGCTGACTTTCTCCATTACAAGTTCATGCTCCAATATCGCAGCTCTGGGCTTCTACTAGCAAAACAAAACTACTACCGTACAGTTATAAATAACAACAAATCAAACCCATGTCACCTGTTCAAATGCCCCCCCGGGAACGGTCTGTGCAGTAAAAACCGGGCCAGGCACTGTCAAGATTAAATAAAGTTTATAAAAAAAAAAGACCTTACACTGCACGGCCGGACGTCAAGGACGCATCTACCATGAATGTTTGCTCACGGCACACCCCTATAATACATTGGCAGCTGGGGGTAAGGTAAATAAAAAATTAGTTACGCGGCCAACGGCCGGCGTCTCCTCTTTTTCTCCTGCATGCGTGTGCTCCCATTCCTATGTGCACGCGCAAGTAGGGAATGCTTGCTGCTGGAGTGCTTGCAGCTGCCACTAGGCTAGGTAGGCCCAGCTTCCTGTGAATTTGTAAGTGGCATTTTATATACAAGTCAGTTCTGCTGGCATGGACTGGGGGGATTTTATATATACAATTCTGTGCTGCTGGGCATAGGTTGGTGGGATTTTATAAATACAAGTCTGTGCTGCTGGGCATAGGTAGGGGCATTTTATATATACAAGTCTGTGCTGCTGTAGGTGGGTAGTAGTGGACTCTGCCTCCTGTCGCACTCTGCCTCCTGTCTCTCCTCCGGGAGAATTTTGCCTTGCGCACTGCAGGCCCCCCCCCTCCCTCTTCCTCCCGTTTTGCTCTCCCTCCCCCTAGCATAAAACCCCTTTTGTTTACTGTAGGGCTCCCACCCCCACCCGCTATATTAGTTTTTACAGAAAATCCCCTCACTTACCTTAACTTTCTCCCCCGGTGTTGTGGATAGCCCGGACCCCTGCCTGCAGTTTCATGCAAGCAGAGGGCCGGGACAGTACGCCGGAGGACATTAGTAAGGTAAGTAATGATCGGGGGAGTTGCTGTAAAAACTATTATAGCGGTTTGGGCTGGGGGAGGGAGCCCTACAGTATTCAAAAATGTATAAAAAGGGGTGGACATGCCCTTTAAGTATGGCTTCCACAGGAATGAAAAGGGTAGGTCAGTAGGCGTGTGCTGCTGTGTCGGGTTGGGGTGTAAAAAACTAACTTTTTTAAAGATTGTTGAAAATTTTTTAGTTACCCTTTAAGTATGTCTGCCACAGGAGTTGAAGAATATAGGTCAGTAGGTGTGAGTACCTGTATCAGGTTGTAAGGTAAAAAATAAAGTTTTTGATGATTGGTCAAAATTTATTATATTGACTATAGTTACCTTTTAATATGTCTGCCACATGAATGAACGGGTATGTCAGTATGTGTGTGTACCTGTGCCAGGTTAAGAGGTAAAGAAACAAAGTTTTGGATCATTGTTCAAATAGGGTAAGGTGGACAACCTTATCAGAACATCATTACCTGGAATTATCTGCGTGACCAGTATTTGTCTGCTGGTTTTTTTAACAAACTTGGTCAAACAATAGATCAGACATGTCTGTCATTATTCTCTGACGGTATGTATTTAAATCCACACAATCAGGCATTGGACTAAATATCAAGCTATCTAAATCTATTGGTAGAGATGATCAGATAGTAGTTGGCCTGTGTGCTCCCAGCATTCAAGTTCTGTGATTTACTTTCCTTGCTTTCTTGTAATATACAATCCAATTTATATATCCAGTCACCTATTTACCCTTACTATAATGTGCCTGCCTGACAATTCCACCAATCACAGTGCTACAAGCAGCACTGCACTGGACACATTTGACAGTTACCATTCAGTTTAATGTCACATGATGTATTTGAATAATCTGTGATGTCACAGTGACAGAGGGTATAAAAAGCTGCTGCTTTACAAAATCATTTGATCTTAAAGATTTGATCAGCACGGTGCATAATGGCTGGAGAGTTTTTAAGGTGTGCGTTAAGAAGCCTGGGTACTGTAATTCGCCAGGCTTGGATCGTATTTTGCCCTTTTAATATCGGATTCCCCATGTATTTTATTAATGTCAGATTTAACTTTTCATTAGTGATAGTTAATCCCCCACCTGGTCATCCCCAGGCCTTCGTCTAAGTCTCTCTCCAGAAACCCCATGCAGCCTCCTATTCTGGTAAGTGGTAGAGGGTTGGGGTTTGTGGGAGTCTTGTAGATCTTTTAGAGAGAAAGCAGTTGTGATTGGCTTTCAGGGGTTGATGGGAGTTGCAGTCCAACAGTCATTAATTAACAGTCATTAATGGATTAATAACAAGATCCTGCTAATTCTCATTATATCTGTTCTGTTTTTTGGATGTAGGAAAAGGACCAGAACCAGGAGAAAAAGCGGATCCATTGTGGGAAGGCAATGTGTTTGCTTTACATAGTAATTAAGGTTGAATAAAGACATACGTCCATCAAGTCCAACCTATTCACCCTCTTTTTTTTCTTTTAACCCTACCTTTTTCTTTTAACAGTTGATCCAGAGGAAGGCAAAAAAAAACAGCTAAAAATGGGGGGAAAATTCCTTCCTGACTCCAAACGGCAATCGGAAAGTATCCCTGGATCAACCAGATCTATAAGTATTAATACCAGTAATTCTCAATATTTTTTAGTTTAAGAAACTTATCCAGGTCTTTTTTAAAGCTATTCAATGAACTTGTCATTACCACATCTGCTGGAAGACAGTTCCACAGTTTCACCGTTCTCACTGTAAAGAAACCTTTCCTAACCTGAAACTTCTTTTCTTCCAACCTTAAAGAATGTCCACGAGTCCTCTGACATGATATATTAGAAACAATGCAACAGAGAGTTCGTTGTATGGCCCATTAATATATTTTTATAAGGTTATCATATCCCAACGCAAATGTCGCTTCTCCAATGTAAACTTGTCTAATTTGCCTGCATATTCAAGCCCCTCCATTCCCCTTATTAATTTAGTTGCCCTTCTCTGAACTGCTTCAATTTCCAAGATGTCCCTTTGTATATGGGATTCCAAAACTGCACCGCATATTCCAAATGAGGCCTTACCAGTGCCTTGTAAAGAGGGAGAATAATATTTTTCTCTCTTGAATCTATTCCCTCTCTTTATACAAGACAATATCTTGCTAGCTCTAGCCGTTGCTACCTGGCATTGTTTTCTACAGCTAAGTCTGTTATCTACCAGAATATCCAAATCTTTTTCCATTACAGATGCACTTAACACAGAGTTATTTATGGTGTAGGTGGCACAAGGATTGTTAAACCCTAAATGCATCACCTTTATCAACATTGAATCTCATCTGCCATTCTGCTGCCCATTTTTATAATCTATCTAGGTCTGCTTGCAGCACTTGCACATCATTTGAAGTTTCTAAAGCTCTGCATAGTTTAGTGTCATCAGCAAACACTGAGACATTGCTCTCAATGCTCCCTTCTAAGTCATTTATAAACAGATTAAACAGAAGCGGCCCCAGTACAGAACCCTGAGGCACTCCGCTTAGAACTTTAGCCCACATAGATGTAGCTCCATTAACCACCACTCTCTGTTTGCGATCCAATAACCAGTTCTCTATCCATGAACAAATGTTTTCTTCAAGGCCAACAGTCCTCAGTTCGCCTATGTGGCACAGTATCAAAAGCTTTGGCAAAATCCAAGTATACCCCATCCACTGCTGTGGCTGAATCTAACTTCTTACTTGCTTCTTCATAAAAACCAATTAAATTTGTCTGGCATGATCTATTTCTCATAAATCCATGGTGACTACTACTAATAAGATGAGCTCTGGAGACAAAGTCAAGGATATGATCCCGAAACAAGGTTTCCAGCAACTTCCCTACCACTGACGTTAGGCTTACAGGTCTATAGTTACCAGGCTGTGAACGACTACCTTTTTTGAATATTGGTATTACATTGGCTTTTTTCCAATCCAGCGGCACATCCCCAGACCAAAGTGAATTTGAAAAGATGAGAAACAGTAGTCTAGATAGAACTGAACTAAGCTCTTTTAAAATCCGAGGATGCAATCCATCTGGTCCTGGGGCTTTATTGATATTAACTTTGTCTAATTGTTTCCATACCATATCCTCTGTTAGTCAATGTGAATACTCTTCATTTCTACCCTGCATATTATTACAATCCCTGCTGTAAGGACAAGGATTCTCAACAGTAAAAACCGATGTAAAAAAACGGTTTAGCAGATTAGCTAACATTTATGTACTTAAAAAACATTTTGGGATTGGACTTGCTTTGTTCGGCAATCCGTATTTCATTTTCTATTTTAGCTAGTTTAATTGCTTTCTTGCACTCTTAATTAAAGCTTTTATACTCCCTGTTCCCTCTGTTTTCAAAATTTTAAAAGCCTTTTCTTTTTTTCCATTTCCCTTTTTACCTGAGCATTAAGCCATGCAGGAGTGGACCTAATTTTTTTACACTGCTCTGGTCCATATCTGCTCTGTATCTTTACCTAGAAACAATTCCCCCCAGGCTATGAGCAGGAGTGATTCCTTTAACAGCATAAAATTAGCTTTCCTAAAGTTAAAAGTTTTTGTTAACCCAGTGCAATTTAGTTTTTTGCAACTTATATTAAATGACACTATATCATGGTCACTATTCCCTAAGCTTCCCATTACCTTCATCTCCAAAATGAGCTCAGGGTTATTAGATATCACCAGATCCAACAACGCATTCTGTCTAGTAGGAACTTCTACCATCAGTGAAAGAAAATGCTCATATAGGAAATCTAAGAACTTTATACCTTTTGAGACGCTGCTGGCAGGTCCCTTACTCCAATCTATGTCAGGGTAGTTAAAATCCCCCCATAACCAAAACATGACCCATACCAGCAGCCTTCGCCAACTGCATATGGAGATTCATTTCCACCTCATTCCACCTCCTCCCCGGCATTTGGTGGTTTATAACATACTACAACAATTAATTTACCTACCTTCTTGCTTCCTGTACACAGTTCCACCCATATTGTTTCTGCCGTATCGTTTACGCCCCCATCTATTCCATCTTTTAAATTTGCTTCAATTCCTGTTTAAAATACATACATACTCATCCTCCTTTCTTAATAACTCTGTCATGTCTAAATAAGGAGTATCCTTCAATATTTACTGTCCAGTCGTGTGAATCATTTAGCCATGATTCTGCTATACCAATCACATCATACCTTTTCCAGCCAGACTTCTTGCATTTGTAAACATACATTTTAGATTATCAATTGATGCTCCCCCTCCCCCTTCTCCGTCCTCCGTTGTGTTATTAGCCCCCTGATCCCTAACTCCTCTATCTACCCCTGTGTAGTTCAACGTACCCTCCCCCACCATACCTAGTTTAAAATCTCTTTCAACCCCCTACCCATCTTCTCCCCCAAAACAGCTGCACCATCACCATTCAGATCAGGTACGAGTTAAAGATCTTTCCCAGTCTTTTGACAGATCTCATTATAATATTGTATTTAAAGTGATACAACAATGTAAATGATGTCATGATGACAAAACGGGATAGGGGGCAAAGTCTAATGATGACACAAATAGCTCTGCCCAAAAAAAACAGCCAGGCCCCCTATTATGCCCAACACCCACAAATGGCAAAACCACACCCCCAGAACTTTCAAGCCCCACCCACCACGGAACTTTTCACAGATTACTGGGACTCCGGGACTGTCCCTTCAAACTGGGTCTATCCTGGGAAAACCCTGACGGTTGGGGGTTTGTTGTAATAAAAATAGATACATAAAAACATATTGTACTCTCTACTCCCCCATATTACTTGGTATCTTCCAATTCTCACTTATATGAAACTAAGTATTATTATTATTGTTAATTTTAGTGTTAATATTGATATTATTATTGTCATTGTCATTATTATTGTTAATAATAATGTTTATAATATTATTATTTTTGTTTTTATATTATCTTTCTAATCCCCTTCATTGTCTCCTTTCTCTTAGGTCACTTCCATTTCCACATGTCAATCCTTGAGCACCTGTCACAGATTGGGTACAATGTGAAACCAAATGGTGAAACTTGATAGACCATAAGGGCAGCTGTGTGGGAGTCTCCAGAGAGATGAGTTCTTTATTCTGGGTACACACATGGTTTACACAGCAGATTCCATGGCAAATTCTAATGCCAAAGGGGATCGCTAAACCATGTCAGGGGGAGGAGCCTGTGTTTGTGGCTCCATGTTGATTCAGGGATTAGTCCAATCACCCCATACAGACATGCAAGGATGCAAACAACATCTGACTAACTAATGGGTGATGTTCTGTTGGGGCGTTTTTGGTGATCTGACCTGGCAGATTACCAATGGCCTCTGACCAGTCACACATGCATAGTAATTGGGGCGAAACGGCCATTCGTCATGTGTGCCGCGCCTGCTCGTTAGTTGGGTCTCCTGTGCAGCATTATAATATGTATGGGGCTTAAGGGGTCAGGAAGGAATTTTTCCCCATTTGGGACACATTGGCTTCAAATCGGTTTTTCGCCTGCCTCTAGATCAACTTATAAATAGATAGAAAGGCAGAAATAATAAAATTAAATTAAATAAAATAAATAGATAAATTAAATAAATTTAAATAAAATAGATAAATAAAATTAAATAAAAAAATAAATAAGAAGAGAAGTCAGGAAGCAGGCTGCACGCTCTCAGTTGGATAAAAACATTACTTTATTGTTCCTCGAGCTTGCCTTCCATATTTGTATTCAGCGTTGTGTGTACCGGGGACGGTACACACAAGGCTACTGTGAATTAGAAGGGACAGTCTATACCATAGTTCTGCACTTTATATAGGGGTACCACCTGTCTGGGTCACATGGACAGTCTGGGAATTTACCCTATTAGTTTATGTAAAATAGGGGCTAAAACTGGGTACACACATCTTGCAGATTCTGTCTGTCATTTTTCCCTCTACACGTATATGTAAAGCATAGGTAAAATGTTCGGTACTGCACTTTTTCCCTCAGCTGCGACCGACTCGCAATACTTTAAGTACAGGAAGACAACCACCACCAGGGGAAAAATTTCAGGCATTTCTGACGACTGCGAGGCTGATGGTGAACATTCAGAGGCTTTGGGAATGCTCGAAAATGTGCTATACACACTAACGATAATGGGGCAATACCGGCGGATCCAACGGCATCGTCCCTTTATTGTTAGTGTGTGTACCTACCTAAATTGAGCCGGTCTGTGCAGTAAAAACCGGGCCGAGCAGTGTCAAGTTTAAATAAAGTTGCTCACGGCGCGCCCCTGTAATACATTGGCAGCTGGTGGTAAGGTAACTAAAAAATAAGTTACGTGCCCCCTGGCCTGCGCAAGCAGGGAATGCTTGCTGCTTGAGCGCTTAGCAGCTGCCACCAGGCTAGGTTGGCCCAGCTTCCTGTGACTTAGAAGTGGCATTATATATAAGTCAACCATTTATTATTATAAATTTATTATTTATATTAATAAATGAGCAACGCAGACTCTCAGAGCAACGCTGCTCTGGCAGGCTCCGCCCCCTCCTCCCCGTGCCTTCCTATTGGCCTCGTCGCCGACGGGGAGGAGGGGGCGGAGCCTACCAGAGCAGGGTTGCTCTGAGAGTCTGCTGTAGGCTGCGCGAACCCAGGGGTGAGGACTTAGCGGTTCAGGTCCTCACCCTTGGTAAAAGCTAAGGAACAAGGAAGAGGAGCGGAGGGAAGGTGAGTATAATTGTCCTTTAAGGGAATGAGATAGAAAATGGAGCGGACATAGCAAGTTATTGCGTAAGTCAATTAGAGCAAGGTCACACCAAAATGTTCTAACACGGGATCCGACCCAATTGTTGTGGCCATGCTAGGTACCCTGATATGCTCTGCAACACGCACTCGTATGCGATATAGTGTCACCTCGGCCTTGATATAGCATCACACCCATTTACTATGATCCCATCAGGAACTATAAAATAACAATTAGGAGACTATACACCTCTCCCCATTTCTCTTTTTATTAGCAGTTCCTACGTATAGCAAGACTACAGGTTCTCCCCTTATTACGTTACCTCCTCTGTTTCTAGATGTTCTCTTTCCAGTCTGGATTGGATGTGCTGTAACCTACTGACGATTTCCTGGTGTAACAATGGCTCCGACTGCACTTCTAACACCTGGGGGCATAAACACATATTAGAAGTGTTTTGTGGGGTATTTGCAGTATAAATGGCAACCAAAAATAGCAAAGAAAAATGACTCAATGGAAACGACTAATGACTTCCACATGGTGCGTGTAGAAACCTTTTCATTGAAGTAAAATGGTTTTTATAGTGGTTTCTAGGCTATTCTAGGCTGGAAGCATCTTTAAAACAGATATAAAGTGCTTGGTTAACCCCATAGATCACAAAAAAATGTCTTGTCTGTGAAATTCAATTCTGTAGATTGCAGACATAGGAAAGGCTGAAACCTCAAAATCATGCATAGTTCCAGGGACAGGCTCATTACATAATGAAAAGACCAATCAATGACAAGCAGAGGTACCTGCTTGTAGCCTGTCACCTGTTTGTTATTTATCGTTGGTGCAGAAATCAATTTCACAGACAGGAGATCTATTTTTAGTCTGTACTGTACTGAGGCTTAATGTCAAACATTCATTTATGGAAACAGTTTCGTTCTTTAATGTATTACATAAACACCACTCCATTTTTTTAGAATATTCAACCAAAAAATACCCCAATAACTATAATTGGTTCACTTTAAATACATATACACGTACCCCAAAGCCCCCAAAGTAAATGTATTTTTATATTATAGTTTTAAGCTTCGAATAAACGGTGAACTGTAGTTGCACGTGGATACAAACACATATAGCACATTCTCATTTCCTATTGTTATTGCACATGAATAAGGTAAGGAAAATTACTTTTTCACACCTCATCACCCTCATGGGGCTGAACTTCGAATCTCGACGGAGGGCAAAATGCGTCACTGCGCATCTCCATTAATTTATTCTTGTCTACTTGGGGATCTAGGTTGTCCACAGCTCCCTCAAGGGCCTGAAGACCTTGCTGTCTGGAGAGTTGGACTCGCTCCTCAGCCTGCAGAAAGACTCGCATAGACTTACTCACAGAAAGGTGGAAACCAAGGTCACAGCACTGCAAAAACCAAGGAGAAGTGGATGTTATTAACTCCTGGTATTGCTGATTCCTCACACAAAAAAAAGAATTGAACTAAATCAATGTTCCCTTACATCAATGAGGTCATTGATATCGTTAATATAGTAGTTATTGATGTTGTTGTTGACTGTGTTCAGGTTTATGAGATATTCGTTCCGGGCCTTGGTGCATTTCTGACTGTTCTCCAAATATTTCTTCAGCCTCTGATGAGAAAATCCAATGTAGAGTCAGTTATGCATTACATTTTAGCTGCAGCTACCTTTATGTGTAATATAAATGTTAAATAGTTTTAGGTCAACTTCCTGCTTTGATTAACAAAAGCTTTGTACACATGTGTGATCACGGGGCCCGACCCACGATGTGTACGAACAACCTTTTTGGACAACTATCCAGGGGAGGACTGAGACCTTTTGGCCTGGAGGGCAAATACAAGTGGTCCTTTCACAATAGAGTGTAACATTTCTGACCACACCCACTTTGCTTAGGTCACATCCACTTTGTTTAAGTTATGCCCATTTTTAAGACCACTATTACCATTTTACATTGTTGCCTGCACATTTTCAAGTAAATGATGTGGTTAAGATAACTGTAATATCTTGAAAACGGGTAACAAACTTGAGGGCTGACTTAACACCTGCTAATGAACTGAATGGTTGACTAACACTAGCTAATGATCTGGGGGAATGACAACACTGGCTAATAAACTGGAGGGCTGACAACACTGGTGAATAAACTGGAGGGCTGACTACACTGGGCAATGATCTAAAGGGCTGACAACACTGGCTAATAAACTGGAGGTCTGACAACACTGGGCAATGATCTAAAGGTCTGACAACACCAGCTAATGAACTGGAGGGCTGACTAACCCTGGCTAATGAACTGGAGGTCTGACAACAC
This sequence comes from Hymenochirus boettgeri, assembly GCA_019447015.1. Taxonomy (NCBI): domain Eukaryota; kingdom Metazoa; phylum Chordata; class Amphibia; order Anura; family Pipidae; genus Hymenochirus; species Hymenochirus boettgeri. The sequence goes on from CM033476.1 coordinate 152,791,786, forward strand.
TGGGCAATGATCTAAAGCTCTGACAACACTGGCTAATGAACAGGAGAGCTGACAATACTAGGTAATGAACTGGAGGGCTGGCCTACACTGGCTAATGAACTGGAGGACACCGGCAAATGAAATGGAGGGCTGGCTAATGAATCAGAGGGCTGACAATACTAGATAAAGAACTGGAGGGCACTGGGTAATGAACTGGAGGGCTGACATAACACTGGCTAATGAACTGGAGGGCTGACTAATAATAAATGCGATTATATCCCTGACATCTCCATACATTTCTCTGCTCTCGGTTTCCTTCAGTGCTGCCGGGACTGTCAGAAAGTAATCTGCTAAACTTAAGACACTGCTGTGCTGCTTCTATTACTCTGGACAGGAGTTTGAAGGGAGCTTAACTTACTAATACCTTCTGTGGCGGCCCAAATTTTTAATCGGAGACCAGCCCGGGGGGCATTTGCCCCTCAGCCTACTGGGCCAGTCCTCCCCTTCGACTATCAGTAAGTGTATGGGCCTTAAGGAAGAAACCTACACAAAATGTATACAATAGACATATAAAAGGATACAATAGACGGACCGTGAGAGTGCTTCCACATTGGGGTTAGCTTGGCATAGCTGAAAAGGTTTTCATTCTTATGATCATAATAATGTAACTAAAACTCCTTTGTTTATAAAGTAGTATGTAACTTAACCCTTGTAATATAAGTGCACAGATATTGTATGGGGCCTAGGAATGTGCTTTATCTTCTCTTTGTTAGCATCCACATTTGACCAGATCAGTAGCAGAATGTAATGTAAAGCATTTAAAGCAAAGAGTGGGAATGAAATCCTGCTATACTAACCTAATGGAAAAAAAAAAAGAAATGCAAACATTTCAGGAACAATTCTCCCAAGAAAATGCAATTAAGATAAATAGGTTTGGACCGTCCAGACGTTGTGTGGCTGAAAGCTTTTCATTCTTATGATCATTACAATGTAACTAACACTCATATGTTTCTAATGTATGCAAGGGCACAGATAGAATGATATTGTATGGGGACTAGGAATGTCTGAACTAGGCTTGATGGATCTTCTCTACTTGTCCTTAGTAGACATTACCAAGTCATGCTGGATACTGCAAGCAAAGGATATACATATACCTTGATAAGAATAGTCGGGTTTGCACATGAGAAGCCGTAACTTGTGACTATATCTAAGGCTGGGTACACACAGGGAAGTTGTTTGTCCCGGCCGAGCGTTCGCTACTAGCGAGCGCTCAGTTGGGACAAATGTCTATTGGTCGCGGCCGACAGTTGGCATGACCGATTGTGTGGAACCATAGGGAACCCGCACGATCGCCCATGATTTACAGACGGACCTGATTGTACGAGCCATCATCCGAGAACGGTCGTGGCCAACCCTGCACACACAGTAAGATTTTTTCAGCCGACCGACCAATAAACGCCACTATCGGACGGACGCCAGAAAATATTTTACAGTGGGTAACCCAGCCTAATGGTTTCAAGGTTATTGCAGGCATCAATGTTGATACCACGGAAAGCACAACCTCGTGCCCATTTGCCTACCCTGACAAACCACTAAAAGCAAATAACTTCTGGGTTAGTTTGGCTCTATTTCCAATGCTCTACTTGCTGCTGTTAAATATATGGTATTGTGGATGTGTACAGTAGAACTATAAATAATTACTATGCCCACGTGTAGGGCATTACACGAACTTCAGCATTAGAAGTATTCTGACCTATAAGGGTTTTTTTTTAATAAAAGGCATCATGGCTTTACTCAAACATACTTAGTATAGAAAGTGATCTTATTGATGTAATTTCCTGTTAAAAGGTATTTATTGCTGAATGTGATTAATACTGTAGACCTCTCTTACGCCACATAGTAATACACACACACAGATACACATACCTGTATCTAGGAAAAAACATACTGCAACTAGAAAGCAGACCCATAACACAGCAACAGGATGTGTAGCCTACTCCACTTCTCTTATGATTAGGAGCCAAACCACATAACACCCATATATAGTAGAAGGTTTTTAAGAGAAACCATTAGCTACAGAATGAAAGATCACACACTTTTATAGGTAATAAGAACTGTATTTAAAGGGATCAGTGAGGAAATGGTCATATGTTAGCCAGTCAGACATTCTGGTGTTCAGTGACCATTTTAAAATGGCGGCACACGTGGCTAACAGGTCAAACATTCAAACATACTAGTTCATGGGTTTATTTCTTTTACATATTTGAACAATATTAAATTCACTTTCTAGATTTTACATTTAATTTGTGTACTAATGTCCACTGTCTACTATAAACAGGGCTACAAACCCCACACGCAGGACATGCTGGTGCAATTCAAACCATTTACCTTCTCCACCAATCTTTCTGTTTTCTTGAGGGAGCTTCGTCTTTGACCTCTGTCTGTGACGGGGGAACTTGCCGTATGTTCAATTAATTTCCCTGTGCGTTTTTCGTCTTGCTTCTCTGCTTCTCTCAGCTTGTGTTCAGCATACATGCAGTCACTGTGATACAACTGGTATGTTTTCATGGCCTTGAAGTAAAATATACAGATTGATATGAATTGTGTTGTTTTTTTAAGAATTCTCCACCCTAACGCACATTTTACTAACCTATAGTCTGAAAACTGCCAAAATAAAATACAATACAGACATACTCCGTACTGGAGGTTAAATAAAATCAGGCGTCCATCTTATCCAACACTTTAACCCAACCCATAATGCCTGCTTAACAGTCGGTCCTATAAAAGGGAACAAAAACCCAGTCACGCGCTTACAATCAACTTTTACCATGCGTTTGTGCGTGAGAAATGCAGAGCAGTGGGTGCCCACATTGATCACGATTATTTTGCAAATCGAATGTGCTCTGATTGCACAACATTGCTCTGATTGCAGTGCAATGGGACAGTGACATGCATGCTTTTCCCACACGTCCGTTGTCAGGATTCCATATGGCTTAGTGTCTCCATTAAAGAACTAAAGTCTCCTAATAGCAACATTTTCTTTATAATATAAGTAATTAGCTAATAATATTGGAATCTTGGCCACTAATTATACATTTTTACTTAGTTCTAACTCATCAGAAATGTACCATGGTTACAGCAATCCCCCTGTTATTCGACTTGCAAATGTCTATCATATTGAGGATGTAAATTGCCTCCAAGCAGGAGCAATTATAAAAAAGAAAAAAGCAATTAAGTCCCTTTTCTACAGGGAATCACCTGACCTAAAATGTATTGGGCCCGCCCTGTTTCCTCTAAGAGCAAATCCATTTTTTGCAAGTTTTTTGTGTTCATTCGGCCTCACAGAAAATCTTTAATATCGGAGATTCCCATCAGGGTTTAATAGAAATCATTGCATATACAGCTATTCATCCTTGCTTAAAGGACAACTCCACCCTCATAAGAACATCTTTTAGAAAGAATGGCCTCTTTAAAATATGTTGATATATCCTACTTTGTCCTCTGAATGTATTACTGTATGCCTGCTATGCTTCTAGGATGCCTCATGGAAACTGAGCAATTTAGAAACCTGTACTGAGCCTGGGCATGCTCAGAAGAGGCAGACAGGGGATTAGCATTCAGCCATTGGCAGTGATGTCAACTGTCAAATCCACAACTGGCCATTGCTAACTGGAAGAACCAGGAAGCAGAAACAAGGGGAAACAAGACATTGAGCAGGATTTCATGTTAAACTTACAGATTTCAAACTATTACCGTTTTGGGGGTGGTTTACCTGTATATAAGTTTTCATTTGAGTGCTGGACTTGGAGGATCACATGGCTTCTTAAAGGGGTGGGGACCCTATAAATATACTGGAATCAAACCACTATTGTCTAAGTGTAAGATACATCTGGTTTGAGCCCTGTAGTACATTTTCTCACATGACCTTGGCATCTTATTATAATTTGTCACAGGCAGATCTGCAACCAGTCTGACTTTCCTATTCAAACCCTAGAGAATAAGACAGGATTCAGGGTTCCGTTTTACTGATACCACTGAGACCATGTGCTGTTTCCTCCAATTTGCAAAGCTTATGTAAGGCCTTTTCATCTTATTCCATGTCATTTTGATTTTCAAGTTTAATGGTCACATTATTTCTATTGCGACAATGAAGCAACTGATTGAATAAAACATTGATATGCATATAAACTGAATCAATCTGAATGCATTTTATTAACTTTTAAACTCCTAAAATCCCTCTCTGCAGTAGAACTATGTGTAGTGAATTTTAAAGGGCATGTCCACCCTAAAATTCATAATCTACCTACCATTCTGTTGCTTTAAAACAAGCCCCAACTGTTTTATTCCCATTTGTTAAAAATAACCCTCTGGAAGCTGTAACAAGGCTTCTTTATGCTTGTGAAGGTTCTCATTCATCCAGGCCATGGTATATCTGATGTATTCAATTAGATCAACTGGACTTGAAGTCTAGTTCTTGAAATAATTATTCTTCCGCAATAATAAGGTACCACAGAGTGAGGCAGAACAACTTCGCCTTAAGGTATCTGCAGCCTTAGCCAGTACTTAAACTCCTTCATCTAACCTGACCACACAGGAAAAAAGTGCCTTAACATCCCTCAAGAAAGATTCCAGTGTCACCATTCTACCAGCAGACAAGGGAAGATGCACAGTGATACTCAACACCTCAGACTACCATGCTAAGTTGAACATGCTCCTGGCCGATAACAACACATATGATGCTTTAACAAGGGATCCCACCAGTCGTTAGAAGAAAAAGGTCATAGACGTACTACAACAGCTTCAAAAGGGTAAAGCCATTGATCGAGCAATATATCATCATCTCTACCCTTGTGAGGAACATCCATGCATATATGGTCTCCCAAAGATACATAAGGAAGGGGCACCACTAAGACCTATAGTCAGCAGCATCAACTCTGTAACATACAAAGTGGCAAAATACCTAGCCAACATCTTAGGACCATTGGTGGGAAGTTCTAAGCATCACATCCAGAACTCTCAGGATTTCACCAACAAGATTGAAGATACAGTACTTGGTGCAGAAGAAACTATTTTGTCCTATGATGTGACATTCTCTCTTCACCTGTATACCCACCAAGGAGGCTGTTGACATGGTGAGAAAACGGCTAGGCCAAGACAGCACCCTTACCAGCAGAACTGATCTCAACCCAGAACAGGTGGTTGCCTTACTGGACTTGTGCCTGAATACCACCTATTTCAAATACAGGGATACGTTCTAAAAAGCAAAAACATGGATGTGCTATGGGATCTCCAGTTTCACCCATTGTGGGAAACCTTTACATGGAGGAGGTAGAAATACAGGCACTTAATATCTTTAAGGGCATAGCACCCAGCCACTGGTTCAGATATGTGGATGACACCTGGGTTAAAATCCACCAGAAGGAAGTACAAGCTTTCACAGAACATATTAATGCAGTAGACCAAAACATCACGTTTACAAGGGAAGAGGTACAAAACAACACACTGGCTTTCTTTGACTGCTTGCTAGAAGTTAAGGAAAATGGTAAACTGGAAGTAGAGGTTTACAGAAAACCAACACACACAGATCAGTATTTGATGTTTGACTCCTACCACCCTTTTGATCACAAGCTGGGTGTCATCAGAACCCTGCAACACAGAGTTGAGAACATCCCCACTAGCACAGAGGCAAAGGCTAAAGAAATTAAACATCTCAGAGGAGCCCTTAAAACTTGTGGATATCCAGACTGGGCCTTTGTCAAAAGAAGTAGAAGGAAAGAAAAGGACATGAATACCAACAGTGAAGGAGAAAAGCAAGACAGGAGAAAGAACATGGTCATCCCATATGTAGCAGGGGTCTGCGAGAAAGCAAGAAGAATTTTTGACACCTTACCCTGGGTGTTCCTATAACACCTCTTAGCCACTATCCAATCACGCCCTTAACACTTGGCTGTGATATGCTAATTGGGATTTTCCAGGGTACATAATTGCCACAGATTCTTTTACAAGTCATTCTGAATTGAGAAAGCCAGTCAGATGACTAGCGAACCATCTTTCAAGAACTAAACTTCAAGTCCAGTTGATCTAATTGAATACGACAGATATAAAGCTAGGTACACACCTAGCGATTTTTCCTCCTGACCGACCGTTCGATACTTTCGAACGGTCGGCCAGGAGGAAGGACTGTCGGTCGCGGCAAAAGCAGCCGCGTCCGATAGTCACCGCGACCGATGTGTGGTCATAGAGGAACCGACGATCGGACGAGGTTTTCCACCCTGTCGATCGTCCTTTCGTCCGATTCGGACGAACGGTCGATCGGACATGGGCACATTCGGATTCGATAATTTTGGTCCGATCGACCGATACAACTGAACTATCGGTCGATCGGACCGAAATATCTAATCGTGTGTACCCAGCTTAAGGCTTCTTTATCTTTCTGCCCTCAGCCAACCCCACTGTCAATCATGGTGTATTTAATTACATCAAGGCCAACGATTGAGCTTCTTGGCGCATGCTGCCCTGCTCATGTTTTAGCAAGTGGGAATGGAGCAGTATCTAGAAGTTCTTTCCTCATTCAAATCATCAAAATATCAGTATCACTTCAAAGGCTCAACAGCATTAGCAGTTCCATTGAAACAAATATTATCTGCATTTCTACAAGTGTTCCAAAATGATCTCCTGCCCACGTTTCCTCCTATTTTGCATACAACTGTACAGTGTGTTCTGTTAAGGGCGGTATACCTTAACACTGTACCATACACACTCTGCTTTGTGTTACGCTCAACACTATTTATCTTCCTTCCAAAATACCCAGGGTTCTCATCACCGTACAAACAGACCCTTCAAAACGCCACTTAAACCAACAACGACCTCTGTAACCACTGTTATGTTACGTACTGTACAGTTCTGTAAACTTCCCCCATGTTTTTGCAAGGTTAAATTAGCAAAGCAAATACCCTGACCGTTTAATTGTAGAAATCTAAATAAAAGAGAAATAGCAGTTGGTGTTTTCCCCTATTTCAAGTGGCTGTCATGGCCAGGTATAACTTGCAAGCTACGTTGCATTGTGCCTATAGCTTGTCAACCTGCGTGCTCAGGGCCTGCCAAGTTGTTTGTGTGTACACAAGTTCACACAGTGCTTGGGCAGTGGTGTAACTAGAAATCACTAGATAGATAGATATGTAGATAGATAAGATAGATAGATAGATAGATAGATAGACATGTCATAGGAAAAGTAAAAAATTGTGCCCCCCCCACCCGCTACAGGACCCCCCCTTGTGGCTGCTCTCCTGGTAGTAACGCCCCTGTGCTTAGAACTAGCAGGAAGTCTGTGACCTTGATACAATTTTATGTACAAAACAGAGGAATTTGCTCACGTCATAGTTCCCTCTACTATTCGGTAAACCCCAACAAGCAGGTAGAAGAAGTGCACACAATTCAATAAGAATTTAATGTAGCCCACAAATGATACATTGCCGACAATAAGAACATTGTTGTTTGCCATTAAGGTCGCTTAGGTTCTGGCTCTGTCCTTAGTGGTAGGTAAACCGTTTGTCCTAAATGGCATATAAAACCTTTTCATACACATAAAATGGGTTCATTTTCAGCAGCAGGAGATCGTCCATTTTAATTCTGGCAGCACCCATGGTATGCACAATGGCATATACTTACCCCTTGTAACTCAGACATCAACTTCAACAAATCCTCCTGTTGCAGTAAACCGACTTCCTTACTCTGCAAAGACAGGAAATACAGAATTACACAGGGCTACTGGAAATAGCACATGTATGAATGGCTTATTGGAGTGAACAGTCATGTATGCAGCGAGCCACCCATCACACACCACTTCTATATGTATTTTCCCTTACTAGAACAGGTGTTGTGTGTATACTGGATTCCACACTTTCACTGAATTAAATATACATAAATATTGCATGTGTTGTTTGTAACAGACTGGGGGAAGGGTTGCTGGTTTGCCATTCTCACTTCACTCTCAGCAATCTGGATATTGCTATGAAAGGTCTGCAGGTCAACAAGGGTGTAAAGGAGAAATATCTCCTTCTAGTTTTTCAGTTTTATTTTTTAAATAGGATAAGCTATAAGATATATAAATAGGTAGGTAGATAATAAGATAGATGGATAGATAGATAGATAGAGAGATAGATAGATAGATAGAAGATAAGATAGATAGAGAGATAGATAGATAGATAGAGAGGTTTAGAGTAGATAGATAGAGATAGATGATAGATAGATAGATAGATAGATAGATAGATAGATAGATAGATAGATAGATAGATAGATAGATAGATAGAGAATAGATGATAGGTATAAGAAGATAGATGATAGATAATAAGATAGATGGTAGATAGATAGATAGAAGATAGGATAGATGATAGATATATAGATAGATAGATAGGATTAGATGATAAGGTAATAAGATAGATGATAGATAATAAGATAGATGGATAAGATAGATAGATGGAGGAGAGAGAGAGAGATGATAGACAGACAGACAGATAGATAGTAGATACATAAAAGATAAATAGATAGATAGATAGATAGGTATATGATAGATAGATAATTGGAGACAGACAGATAATAAGATAGATAGATAGATAGATAGATAGATAGATAGATAGATAGATAGATAGATAGATAGATAGATAGAGATAGATGATAGATAGAGGGAGAGAGAGAGGAGTGATAGACAGACAGACAGATAGATCATTAGATAGATAAAAGATAGATAGATAGATAGATAGATAGATAGATAGATAGATAGATAGATAATTGGATGGATGGATGGATGGATGGAT
>CM033476.1:152805659-152827419 GCA_019447015.1 Hymenochirus boettgeri
AGACAGACAGAACAGACAGACAGATAAAATAGCTAGATGATGAGATAGATAGAATAGGTAGATAGATAGCTAATAGATAGTAGCTAGATAGATAGATAGCATAGAATAAGTAGGTAGATAATGAGATAGATAGATAGAGAAAGACAGATAGAGATAGACAGATAGATAGATAGATAGATAGATAGAATAAGTAGGTAGATAATGAGATAGATAGATAGATAGATAGATAGATGATAGGATAGAAAGATAGAAGATAGATAGGTAGATAGGTAGATAATTGGAGGATGGAGGATGGAATGGATGGACAGACAACAGACAGATAGAAATAGATAGAGTAACTAGATAGATAGATAGATAGATAGAGATAGATAGATAGATAGATAGATAGATAGATAGATAGATAGATAGATAGATAGATAGATAGAAAGAATAGGTAGGTAGATAATGATATAGATAGATAGAATAGATAGATAGAAGATAGCTAGATAGATAGATAGATAGATAGATAGTAGAAGATAGATAGATAGATAATTGAGGGATGGATAGATAGATAGACAGATAGATAATAAGATAGATAGATAGATAAATAGATGATAGATAGATAATAGGTAGATAGATAGATAAGTGATGGATGGATGGACAGACAGACGGACAGACAGACAACAGACAGATAGATAATAAGACTAGATAGATAGATAGATAGATAAGATAGATAGATAGATTAATGGATAGATGGATGGACAGAAGACAGAAGATAGATAGATAGAGATAGATAGATAGAAAGTAGATAGATAGATAGATCGATAGATAGATAGATAGATAAGATAGCTAGATAGATAGATCAGCTAGATAGATAGATAGATAGTAGATAGATAGATAGGCTTAGAGATAGATAATGAGATAGATAGTAGACCGTAGACCGACAGACAGACCGACCAGGACAGACAGACAGACAGACAGACAGACAGACCGACAGAAGACAGACAGCCAGACCGACAGACAGACAGATAGATAGATAGATAGAGTAGATAGATAGATAGATAATTGGAGGGAGGGTGGATGGATAGATGACAGGACAGATAGATAATAAGATAGATAGATGATGATTAATTAAAATGTAGGGAGATAATGAGTAGATAGATAGTATAGTATTTGAGGTGAATAAGAGTACATCCATCCAGTCCAACCTATTAGCAATATCCTCATTTCCTGCCTAATGTTGATCCCGAGGAAGGCAAAAAAAAAACCACCAAATTTATGAAGGGGAAAAAAATTCCTCCTGACTCCTAGCGGCAATCAGAAATCAACTAAGATCAACTCTACCTTATGATAGATAGATAGATAGATATATGAAGACAGACAGACAGAGTAGAAAATTAGATAGATAAATACTGTAGGTAGATAATGAGATAGATAGAATAGATAGATAAATAGGTAGTAGAAGATAGGTACGTAGACAGAATATATAGATAAATAGGAGATAGAATAGTTAAGTAAGAGATAATAGATAATAAATAGGTGGTAGAGATAATTAATGATAGATAGAATAGTAGGTACGAGTAATAGACGAAATTGGTAAAAAGAAAGAAGGAAAGATAGATAGATGATAGATAGATAAGATAGATAATGGATAGAGGATGGACAGACAGACAGACAGATAGATAGATAATGAGAATAGATAGATAGAAAGATAGATAGATAGAATAGGAGTGGTAGATAATGAGATAGATAGATAGATAGACCGATAGACCGACAGACAGACAGACAGATAGATAGATAGATAGAATAGATGATAGATAGATAGATAGAAGTAGATAGATAGATAGATAAATTGGATAGAGGAGGGACAGACAACACGACAGATAGATAGATAATGAGATAGATAGATAGAAAGATAGATAGATAGATAGATAGATAGATAGATAGATAGAGAGATAGATAGATAGAGAGATAGAATAGGTAGGTAGATAATGAGATCGATAGAAGACGAGAGATAGACCGACAGACAGACAGACAGACAGACAGACAGACAGACAGACAGAAAGACAGACAGACAGACAGACAGACAGACAGACAGCAGACAGCAGATAGATAGATAGATATATAGAAGATAATAGATAGATAGATAGATAGATAGATATGTATGGATGGGTGGATGAGATAGATAGACAGACAGATAGATAATAAGATAGATGATAGATGATTAATTAATATGTAGGTAGATATGAGATAGATAGATAGTATAGTATTTGAGGTTGAATAAAGACGTACATCCATCCAGTCCAACCTATCTACCAATATCCTCATTTCCTGCCTAAACTGTTGATCCAGAGGAAGGCAAAAAAAAAAAACCCACCCAAAATTTATGAAGGGGAAAAAAATTCCTTCCTAACTCCTAGCGGCAATCAGGAAATCAACTCAGGATCAACTCTACCTTAGGATAGATAGATAGATGATAGATATTATAGACAGACAGACAGATAGAAAATTGATGATAAATATGTAGGTAATAAGGAGATAGATAGATAGATTAGATAAATAGGTAGGTAGATAGAATAGGTACGTAGACAGAATATATAGATAAAAGGTAGATAGATAGTTAAGTAGAGATAATAGATAGATAAATAGGTAGGTAGAATAATTATAAGATAGATAGAATAGTTAGGTAGAGATAATAGATAAATGGTAAAGAAAGAAAGAAAAGATAGTAGATAGATAGATAGATATTGGATAGATGGGATGGACAGACAGACAGACAGATTGATAGAATTAATGAGATAGATAGATGAAAGAGATAGATAGATAGATAGATAGATAGAATAGGTAGGTAGATAATGAGATAGATAGATAGATAGACCGATAGACCGACAGACAGACAGACAGATAGATAGATAGATAGATAGATAGATAGATAGATAGATAGATAGGATGATAGAAGATAGATAGATAGATAGATAGATAATTGGATGGATGGGGGATGGATAGTAGACAGACAGATAGATTAAGTAGATAGATAGATAGATTGATTAAATTAAATATGTAGGTAGAATAATGAGATAGAGAGATAGTATAGTTTGAGGTTGATAAAGACGTACATCCATCCAGTCCAACCTATCTAGCCATATCCTCATTTCCTGCTAAAATGTTGATTCCAGAGGAAGGCAAAAAAAACCCCACCAAATTATGAAGGGGAAAAAATTCCTTCCTGACTCTAGCGCAATCAGAAATCAAATCGGATCAACTCTACCTTATGGATAGATGGATAGATAGATAGATATATAGACAGACAGACAGATGAAAATTAGGTAGATAAATATGTAGTAGATAATGAGGTAGATAGAAAGATTAGATAAATAGGTAGGTAGATAGAATAGGTACGTAGACAGAATATATAATAAATAGGTAGATAGAATAGTTAAGTCGAGATAATAGATAGATAAATAGGTAGGTAGATAATTAAAGATAGATAGAATAGTTAGGTAGAGATAATAGATAAATGTGTTAAAAAGAAAGAAAGAAAGATAGATGAGAGATAGATAGATAGATAGATAGATGATAGAAAGAAAAATTAGATAGATAAATAGGTGGTAGATAATAAGATAGATAGAATAGATAGATAAATAGGTAGATAGATATATGATAGAAAATTGATAGATAGATAGATTTATTATTATATAGATAGAATAGATATAATACAATAGGTAGGTAGATATAATAGGATAGATTAGATAGATTCCATACTAGGATCCCAGTGCAAGTGGATCTAAACATGATTTTCATATGCATTGCTGTCCAGCATGGTGTGGCCTCAGCCTTAAGGTTCATACACACGTGCGATCGCGGGTTGCCGAAACTAAAAGCGCTCGTGTGGAAGATCCATCCAAGCGGTTGGGCAATGATCCCTGACCAAAAGGCCGTTTTGGTCGGCACAAGTGAACAGCGGCACACGCGATTCGCAATGTGCATGAGGCTTAATGCACAAGATAACTTGGAGATCCTTTAAACAACTCCTAGAAATGTTGTGATGTCATGGTGGACTCTTTTAAAGTCATTTGTTTAGACAAATAAAAATCTCTAATCCACTGTTAACTCCCTGTCAGTTCCCCAACACTAGAGCTGTCAGTGCAGCTATTTTTAATTTCAGATATGAGTGAGTTTAAGTAAGAAACAGGAGGTAGAGTAGTATTCCTAATTTCCTAAACTTTAAATTCTACATTTTATAAATAATTATCTCTTGACCAAATTCTCTTTCTTTGCATTATTTTTGTTGTTCATGTTAATTCTCATTTCCAGAGTTTGTGAAGGTTGAAGAATGAGATCCCAAAATTAGAAAAAAAACCACACAAGATATGATTACGGATACGTTCCAGAAAACAATCTGCTTTGTAGTCAAGGAACAAGGGCAAAAATGTAAATGACACTGAACTTCCAACAGGGATCCAGGCACTAGAAAATGATGACTTCACACAGTGACCTGAATTCAATTTCCTGCAGGGAGAGAACTATGGGAAAAACTGGATTAGTCCACACAGGCACCTGACAAGCTGACCTTCCATTGTCCATACAGAATGTGACATTAAGGCGATTTGACTTAAAAAAAAACAAAATGGTCACGCGATTGCAAAAAAAAATGGTGATTGTAGTGCTCCAATAAGCGTGGTGTGGCCCTAAATACATGCAGACACTGCGTGTTTACATTATAATATAAAGTCAATGCAGATTGATAATTTAGGCCTTGGACTAAATACAAGGGGTTTAGGTCACTTTAAAACTCATAACCATTCAGTGATATTTTTGTGCACAGATGATAAGAATGTGCTGAAACTTATTCAAAAAATACATTGTACAGACAATATTAATAGACACAGCACAAAGAGAAACATTACTGATCGTGAGGTGAGCCTCCTACCGATATTACTGTGATAAAGTGTAAGCTGAACACTAACTACAGGTAAACGCTGGAATTAAATCTCCTGTGTGTTAAAATCATTGTGTAGCTAAATGTTAGATCTACTCAAGTTCTTTAGCTCCTCTCATTCCCTGCCGAGATGTCAAGTAACCACTGGATGACCAGCACTGGGACTCTCTAAAAAGGATAAGCAGTCCATAATATATATTTTACCATCTCACTAGGAAGGAAGGCTACAGAAATTAGGAAAATTCTGTTGGTTTGATAGGGTCAAGCCCTTGGCTGTTTAGGGATACAGAATCAAAGCAGGCTCATTTATACTGTATTATCTTCTCCTTTTATTGACTATCAGCTGGTCAAAGCAGAGCAGAAAGGCAATCATTTTCAAAGAAAATCACAATTTTCACTAATTGCTTCTGTCATCAAATGCTAAAAGGATTATTTAAGTGAACTTCCCCTTTAACACAAAGGAACTAGTGTTTTTATTTTTTCTTTCCCCAGAAATCAAAGCGTAGCCCTATTGTTGGGTCTGACAGTGGAGTACAGAATAGGTCAGATGGTGTTCTAATCAGCAGATGCCCTACTGTTCATCAATGTTGTCTGTGGCATGGCTGAGCTAAACATGGCGAGTTAACATCATTCAAAACATTCTAGACAGTCGGGATACGTCCTCTCCAATATGGGTCAGGCGCGGGATGAGATGGGAAGTGTTACATCACTCAGCGATGCGTGATCGCGGTCTCCGTCGGGTCTGGTTTAGGAGGTATACCAGCAATTTACCGGGGACAGCAAGTTTTGCTCTTTCCTAATAGAGGGACAGAAAATGGTCCATAAATTTATATTCATAGACTGAGAAAAATAGAGAAGTAAACACAAAAAGAACCGAGTTAACAATATCATATAATTAGAACTTGTAAATTTACTCTTTACACATTTTCCATACATATCACAACCAGGATTCCCTCTTCCTTCTCTGTTGTGTTTTCAGAATTTGAGGCCCCAGTGTGAGATCCTGTTTCCTATGGGAGAAATTATGATTATATAGTGGTATGTAGCCCCTACTGAAATTATAAGTGAATAATGCCAAACCCCAACTGTAAATTATAAGGATTTAGACACTGTGGAGTTCTGTGACCATATAAAACACAAGGCCTCAGGACGAGTACCTTTATACAGGGCACGGAACTCCAAGGTGACTTTTAATATCCCTTCTTAATACAGTTGGGGTGGCATTATTTATTATAACCTACCCCTTTGTGGCTTCTGGTTTCTTTCTCATCCTGGAACTGTAAGATTATAAGGCTTTTATTCTACTGTTGGGTCCCATTGTAATAACATAGGAACGTCATGAACCTGGATCCTTTAGAACATAACAATAACAACAAATGTTGTAACATTTTAAGATTACCTGGAGATGTTTACCAAGATTAGCTGAAGAGCATAAGAGATAGAAATCAGTAAGCACTTTCAGGGAGATTCAATAAAAGTTCTTATGATGCTAATTTTAGCCCCAAACGATCAAATATTATTTAACATTTGAATGGGAACATCTGATTGGTTGGGGCAAATTAGAACATTTTAAACGATAAGAACTTTATTAAATCTCCCTGATTGTTTTTTGTCCCTAAACTTTATTGCCCTATTTTCTGCTGCCTTTCCTATGGGAGATGAAGAAGTAACATTACACGTCCTGTCCTCCACACAGTTAAAATGAGCCAGCAAAGACAACAGAGGAAGCTGAATTGCACAATAATGAAATCTGGTAACCAGAGGACTGTGGGACCTTGCGTATGTTTTATCTCCAAGGGGGAAGCAAAAACAAAGGAAAGTAACATATTTTGGAAAACGCAGCAATACAGGGTATTAATGCTGACTTTTCCTTATGTTAAGGGCAACTTTAGTGCCCAAACTACTTTCTTGCTCCTATCTGACATGATGTCTAACCCGAGCGGTTCCCCTCACTCTCCACGCTCCATAACAAAGCACATGCACAACTGCATTAGGCTAGGGGGGGAGAGTGAGAGAGAGGAAAGAGCAGGAGATCTGTCAGTCACTGCATGAGGAATTTTTTGACTGTTCACAGCTCAGCTTAAAGATCTAGACAGAAGTAGAGTACTTGTCTCCTAACTCCCTGGGAAATATGAGAAAATGAAATGGTCTGGTCACTATAGTTACCATGTAATATTTTCAGTTCATTTTTTTTTTTTACCAAAAACTAAATCGGAAAAAATCTTTTTATTTACTTTCCCTGAAAACCTTAAGAGTTCCATGTTTCTTCAGGAATTAGCTAATTTTGCATTGGTCAGATGCTATATTTTGGCTCTTCTTTACCTTTACCACCAGAGAGGTGCACATCCCATTATTGTATTATTATTACCAGATTGTTATTATTAATTATTCCCATCACACTTTTTACTGTGAATGGGAGAGGACAGCAGCCATAGTGCGTGGAATACTGAAGATGTGATGATACTTTGGAATGCGGATTTTGGAAGAAAAAAAAGCTCACTCAGCTTCTCCAAACTGGGGCTATACTCCAGGTTAACTCGGCTTTCGACGCAGGAATCGCTCATGTCCTGTAGTAGTTGCTGTAGGAAATCTACTTGTGTATCAAAGCTTGATCTGTTCAGCCAGTTGAGTGCGAATCTCTAGGAGACAAATAAAAGTAAATTGGATAAGAGAATGGCCATGAATGAAGTGTGAAAAAGAAGTGGTTGAAAAAGGAACAATGCCTGTAACTGGAGTAAAGCGTTATAACCAATCACATCTCTGATTATGACTGAAAAATCTTCCCTAACAGGAAACTGTTGCTGGATCTGCCGGGGACAATGTGGTTCTAATAGTGGGGTACCAGGGATTTGTGAGAATGTAGTAGAAGGAGGAAAAGGAACAGACATTGTTTAAATGATCATGGCCATCCTGAGGTTTACTGGCAGAATAATTGTAAAATATATCGGTCATGTATTCTAACTCTATTTGGCACATACAAATGTTTTAATGTCTTATGTTTATAGAATTAAGCTTGTGGACACGCGGCTCTAACTAGGAATCACTGGGTCCCCCAGCAAAACTATGATAGGCCCTATCCCTGCTTCTATCACAGTGACGTCTGTCATAGGAAATTAAGAAGATAGCCCCCCTAGCTCTAGGCCCTATTGCAGTTGCAGTGTCTGCTCCCCTGGTAGTCAAGTGTAGAAGGGTATGCATCAATGTTCATCTTTTTTTTTTCCATTTTAGCTTTAGTTCTCTTAAATATTATTAAAATGCAAAAAAGACACCCAATGAAATAGATCAAACTTGATTTTAAAGAAAAAGTCTAAATGTGATATTTTCTACCGACCCAAATATGTAATCTATACCCTGATATTTCTCTATACACATCTATAAACCGGCAATGCAGGAACAATGTCAATTTTCCCAAGGGAAAGTTAAAAAAAAATACACGTACTGAGCATGTCGACATATGAATATCTTTATTTAATAACAACTAGATTCAGTATTTCACCCAGTCTCCTGCCAATCATGTGGTGCATTATAATATGAGAAAGTGTGATCCCAGGGGCCAACCAGCCTCTCTTGTCCCTTGCACAACTCTGCCTGCAGGATAGTAACAGGGTTCTTAATGGTTTAAAGAGCCCGTGTGTCGTGGGTGCTGTGTGTCAGCCCTTAGGATTACTGTGCTGGGGGAAGGGATGTTTGATTGTCTTTATTTTAAAGTTTCCTAGCCTACAATAGAGGACCCTGCAAGAGCTCTATCGAAAAAGATAACTTTGCTACAGATGTAGGTTACAGAAAAAATGGTCATTAGTTACCCTTTAGTCTGTGAGTAAGGGTTGTAGTACTCAAAATACGTTGGATATTTCATTTCTTGAAATAATTTGCCCTTCTTTATTAAGATATCGCAGGAGGAGGGTAGTGGTAGAAGGCAGTTCTTTGCTTTGGTATGATGTATACTGTATAAACGTATACAAGATGAAATATAATAAGAATGCCACAAGCATGCTTTTGGTGTTAGGTGCTTGAACAATAGTCAAGGAGAAACACCTTCTTATAACAGAAGAATCTTGCCCAGGCTCAGCATATGAATAGCATTGCCCACAAAATCTAAGAAAAAGAAGTAATTTCTTACTCCCATGATCCCCAGAGTAAAGGGCGGAGATATGCAAAATACTACTTTATGTCCCTTAGCTTTGGAGTTCCAGAACCACTGGCTAATAACATGCAATACAGGTTAATTTATAGAGCCAATACATTGTCCTGCAGAAACGACATGTTTTGATCTTTGCAGTGCAAGATACAGATTCATGGCTCTGTACAGTAGAAAGGCAGTTAGAAAGCTTAGGGAGAGAGGGGCCCAAAAGCCCTTCACTGAGCATAAAATGGAGAAACACCTTCTTATAACAGAAGGCATCTTGCAGTCTCATGCTATGAATAGAATTGCCCACAAAACCTAAGAAACAAGAAGTCTTTCTTACTCCCATGTTCCCCAGAGTAAGGGGATATGCAAAATACCTTTATGTTCGCGATTGTGTGTGCGATTTAGTGCGTTTGTAAGTGTGGGCCTCGGGCTAAAACTATTTCCAGAAATCAATTGGCACGACAACTCTACTCTGAACTAGTCCAACTACTACAAGTCACTGCCCACTTAATGACCGGAATTTCGGTTGTGGTGGTCAATCAGGCCAATATATCATTGGAAAAGTTCCAGTGCAACACACGGTCAGATATTTTGGCTGTGTACCCAAATGGGAGTAGAAATACTTGCTCCTACCTCTAACAAAAATTATAGATGTGGGAGGTGCTGTTTTAGAGTTTAAAATCTTTGATGTATCTCCCGCACACCTTCCCTTTAAGGTAGGTATCTCGCTGGTGTTGCTGCGGGGTTAGAGTTTAGTCTTCCTTTAAATGATGCCAGAAACAAAAACGGAAAAGCGCTCTGCGCACATCTGCACTTGCAATTGTGGCCATAATTGTGAGAATATCACTGGTGTGGCCTTGCCCTAAGCTATAATTTAGTTATATATCCATATGATGAGAAAGTAAAATCGGAATATACATTTATACCAGTATAAAAAAAACAAAAAACACATGTCTATAAAAAATGTATAGTATTCGTGTGGACTATTACCATAAAGAAAAAATCACTATTCTGAGAAATAAAACCCATAGTAGTGAAAGGTATTACAGACATCAGCCTGTGCCCGCTGCGGGGATTTTATTGAATGACTTATTCGCCAGATCGCAGATGGTACAGTTGGCATGTGCTACGACATAGCAGAATATTGGGAAAACATCAACGCAAATCCACTGCTCTATTCAATTGCATCCGTGCAGTAGTAGGAGGCCTCAGCCTTAAAGTACTTTTTAGCTAAACCCCATTAGAGGACACGAGTCTTATTTGACATTTAGTACAAGATTGCAAATTTTTGGAAGGAAAGGTGTACCATGAGACACATGGGGGAGGTCTTTGAAAGCTATAAACCTTGCGAGGTCGAGGATTTATAACTATTTCCTGCCGATTACCAAATTTTGTTTGAGGGTGGACATACCTTTAATATGGGTTACAGGCTTAGGACAAAGGGAACAAATTGGTCACGAGACTGGTGAACTAACGTTTTATTGTCGTCAGTCAGGAAGAGTCCAATTTGTGTACCAGGCATAAGAAATGTTTAACTTTGGTATCTGACAAACCATAGCTATTACGCGTCAGTCAACATTACAGATGGTATACCAGTTTCGGTGTTACTACCTGACCACAATGCCGTAAACTCCTTTGCGAGACTAACTGCCTCGCAGAATCCTGGTCAAACAAGTAGCTCAGCGGAAAAACTATGTGCTCTCACATGAGTGATTGACACGCTGGAGAATCACCTGTTAAAAGCTGCATGGTAACACTAAACTATTCTAAATTAGCAGAATTATTAGCAATAAATCAGAAGAGCGCTCGAAGCCAATCCAGAGGACAACTGAATGAGAAGACATAAACAGGGTTATTAATAAAAGTTTTTATCATTTAAATGAGTGCTAATTTTGCCCAACAATCAGATGTTTAGTTTTCAAATGTTAAATAAGTTATGATTGGCTGGGGCAAATTTAGCACCATTTTAAACGATAAGAACTTTTATTGAATAACCCTGAAAAAATATGCAAATACACTGTATCCCGCGCTCACGAATTATAATAATAAACAAATACATATATTTATATCATAAAAACGCACATATTATTAATTACCTTTTAAACCAAAACAACAAATATTCTATAATCCTATCCTTCACAAGTAACCCTTAAAATAAGCCCAATTTATGCATATAGATATAAGTTATTTCTTCCTTATATAGAGCTCTAATCATTACCCTGCGGCAGGCTTATTTAAGGTTACTGGAAGGATAGGATTAAGAATATTTGTTGTTTTAGTTTAAAAGGATATATTAATAATATGTGCATCTTAGGATTATACCGTATATACTCGAGTATAAGCCGAGGTTTTTAGTCTTTAAAATTAGCCGAATCCCGACCTCGGCTTATACTCGGTGTCAAGTAACTCTCCGGCTGCGATCGCTATGTAGAGCTATGGTAACTACATAGAAAGCAAGTGTTCAACCTGCACTCTGCGCTGATCTGACGAATGACGTCCATAAGCGGCGCCTGTCTCACTTACTGCCCGGCGCCGAGTAGTGATGTCACTACTCGGCGCCAGGCAGTAAGTGAGCCAGTCGTCGCGTACGGACATCATCCTGCAGTCAGCGAGAAGTGCCAGGCGGAACACTTGCTTCTAAGTTAGGCTTTACATAGCGATCGGCAGCCAGATTGGGGGACCGAGTGAAGTAGTACTTACTCTCTAACTTAATCTTACTTACCTCACTGAACTTGGGGGACCTTCTCTACTTAACTTTACTTCCTCACTGAACTTGGGGGGCTTTCAGGGGGGTGACTGTATTTAAAGGGGCAATATATACAGTAGTATAAAGGCAGTAGTGGTCATCATTTCAACCCCTTGGTTTATACTCGAGTCAATCATGTTTCTTACTTTTTGAGGTAAAAAGGGTACCTCAGCTTATACGGGTCGGCTTATACCGAGTATATACGGTAAATATATGTATTTGTTGATTATTATTATTCTGTGAGCGGGGGATACAGTGTATTTATATTTTTTTTATCAAAAACTTAAAATGGACTATATAGAATAGGCTGTGCGCCGCTATTTCCAGCGCTAATAATGGGTTTTATACTAATTCGGACAGAGGGACGATATAGCATCGCCCCCAGAGAGTAGTGCGTGTCTAGACCAGGGATGTCAAACCTGGTGGCCCTACAATGTTTTCACCTACAATGCCCAGCAAGTCATGGTATGATGTAATTTGCTTGATGAAATGCACCTAAATGTCTATATCAGAGCGAGTTTGGCAACGAATGAGAATGGAGAAAGTTCTGATATAATGGAAAACCACATTGTAAAGCCAAACAGAGGTAACATAAAAGAGATATGTGTATTGTCTGAATTGTGGAAATTACCAAGCATGGTGTCACACCATGTATACAATCAGCTTTATACTGAAACGCAAATCCTATTATTGGTTTATTTGTATTAATTAGAATTTTCTGAATTACCGTAACTCCTGGTGGATATACACAGCGAATGCTTGCTTTACTGCAATCCATTATAATAAATGGCATGGACATCGCAGATTGTCTTCCACTGAGATTAAAAAAAAAAGTTCAGTGGTAACTAGGAATTACCGGGCCCCCCAGCACAAAACTATGATGTGGCCCAATACGTCCTTAGCTACAACGGTTTTCTTGGAGGAGGCTATATCTGGCACAGGAATAAGAAGATGGGGGGCCCCTGTGGTAGCTACGTCCCCTGGAATGTTCCACACATTACGTACTCACAGGGAATTATTGCTGATTCATTCAATCTAGAGCTGAATGTTGACCTTCCCTGCTGTACTGCTGTGGGTTCCCCTTTCAGTTTTCAATTATTTGCATTGTGCCTGCTGAAATGCATTCAGTCATTTCCCTGCTATTAGGGAAAGGGTACACTCTAGAAATACATGTGAGTCAGGAAGCCTGGATACCCTTCCTATTGCGACATCTTTTTACCACTTTGGTCTAACCGCGGAATTTCTTAGCACCTTAAGGGAATCTAAACTGGATTTTTTTTTTAAATGTGACCATTACTGGAAACTATGATTCTTTTTATTCTCGCTATTCCTCTGCAGCTTCTGGTTCTGGCAGTCATTTAACTGAGCGTCATTACTGAAACGCAGAAAGAAGCTTCCTCGGAGGGTGTTATCACGGGTGGTCATGACCCCCGATGGGAGATTTTTACTGGTTGGCCTATATAGCTGCAGATATATATCCATGACCCCAATGGGTACTCAACCAAACAAACGATCATAGGTCATTATTAAATGAACCTATAATAAAGGCCTCTGCTACATTCCTACTCCATAAAAACCATAGTGGCATTTAATAAGGGGGAACGGGCCAAAAAAAAATGTTCTTAGCGAGGGGATCACAGCGTTCAATGCAGGGGTAGCAGTGTCCTGGCCAATTTTTTATTGCCTCAGCAGCACCCAAGATACACATTTCTCTTGCTAATTTAGTCCTAGTTCAAGGGTTTACTGCTGCTTGCCAATAAAATTTCTATAATGCTTTTCCTGTATTGATTGTGCAAAAATTTCTCATATACAGCTATCCACCTCCGGTGTGATATCAACCCCCCAATGAGTCAGGACATAGCAGTACAAACAGAGTAAAGTTTTAATATTCAACACTGTGGTAATTTTAGCCAATCGGGGAGCTGATTCAGTCAATCAGGGGGGCTATTTTGGGTAGACTCTGACAACGGGACTATACTGTTACAAGCTTACATTTAAAACTTGCAATTGCTGGATCCATTTCACTCACCCTTCTCTCAGTCCAGGAATGGCCAATGGAAAGACACACACTTCTTAAAGACAGTGGTTCTCATAGGCCAGGCCACAGGGCAAGCAGGGGGCAGGTCCGATCTGGCAATCACAAATTTCCAGATAGCTATGGTGTAAAGGTTTAGTTGTAGTTGTTGCCAAAAAAAATGCTAACTACAATTGACTGTTATATGAATTCCATATACCACATTAACTACAGTACGTTGCTTAATTTACACATTTTGTTATAGAAAACAGCAAATTTGTTGTATTTTAGTTGCATAAGGAAAATAGATAAGGGAAACCTTGTGTCGCAATTTCTCTGGCTGACTATAGATTTACTGGAAGTTTAGTCCCTGTTGTTTAAAGCGTGTGTTGTGGGAAGCAATGTGGAATTAACTTAAAGGATAGTTAGTATGAGTGATAAAGACATATGTCATCCAGTCCAACCCATCCAGCCAATATACTCATTTCTCTGTTGATCCAGAGGAGTCAAAAAAAAACCACCAAATTTATGAAGGGGGAAAAAATCCTTCCTGGCTCCAAGTGGCAATCGGAAATTTCCCTGGATCAACTCAACTTTATTTAAAGGGCACGTCCACTTTCCTAATAACTTTTGAAATAATGGTCTCCTTGCTCCCCCAGCCCAACAGGTATATTTGTATAGACAGAAAGTGCCTGGATAGTTACTTACTTCCCTCTTTCTCCAAAGCACTGCCAGGCCTCGCTTGCCGAAATGCAAGCAGAGGGCGGACCAGCAGTCGCGTCTGTGATGGCTGAGAGGCAGCCAATCATGGACGCGGCTGACGGTAGTCCTGAATGGCGGAGGAAAGGGGAGTAAAACTAAGGGCACCTTGGTCTATACCAATATAGCGGTTGGGGCTGGGGGAGTAAGGAGAACATTATTTCAAAAGGTAGGATTAAACTACACTCACTTGGCGCCAGTAGTGGGGGGAATTATAGTTGGGGGGTGGACATGCCCTTTAAAGGGCATGTCCACCCCAAAACCCCACTAATGGCCCCCACCTGGAGTGTAATAAAATCCTGTACCTCACATCCAGCTCCATATGGTTTCTCCTGTAGTCCCCCCCAAAGTCCCAAAAACTGCCCACAGGAAGATAGCAGTCCATATAGGACTCTGCCTCCACCTGGCATCCGGGAGAGTTTGGCAGCGTACGCAGCCCTTTCCCCTCCCTCCCCTTTTGCAATCCCTCCCCTACCATAAAACCCTTTCCCATATCATAGTATTCCCAGCCCCAACCGCTAAAAATAATTTTAAGAAAGACCCCCGAACTCTATTACCTTCGCTCTCCCCGGCATTCTGAGAAGCGGCAGCCGCGTCCGATGATGGCTGCTCTCAGCCAATCACGGACGCGGCTGCCGGTCCCGCCCCCTGCTGCAGTGTCTTGCAAGCAGAAGGCCGGGCGTAGGAGGAGAGAGGGAGGTAAGTAAACATCAGGGCACTTTCAATTATTTATAGCGGTTGGGTGGGGGAAGATATACTATGATATGGGAAAAGTTTATAATAAGGGTGGACATGCCCTTTTAAAGTAGTTAATAACAGGGTAATTTACAGTAAAAAAATGCAGGTATTAAGTAAACCCTGTTCATAAGAATCTAGTCGGATTGAGGCCTGGACAAAAGTTTGATATTCCAGCCTGGAAAACTATGATCGTCTTTAAGATTTTGTGGATAGTTCGGGGTGGTGAAATGTAGTTACGGTACCCCAGCAGCTCCCACACGCACTTAAGGTGCCTATACAGTTACCTTGATGTTCCATGCAATAATACAATTTACAGTATTATAATTTCCAATAAAATATCTTATGCTAACTGTATGCAAAATCTGACCATTCTTGTAGATGTAACCAACTTAACAAAATCAGGTCAGCACCGACTAATTCGGACCGTGCTGACAACATAATTTGTGATCACATAAGTTAGTAAGTGACGGGGGAAAGTGTCGCTAATGAATCTATCAATGAGCTTTCCCATCTCAATGACGGTCAATTATGACTTTTGGATTTACCTTTTGCCTATCAACTTGCAAATTGAGTTTTAATCTCCATATTAAATATAAAAAACAACAGCCCCAACAGGCCAGTTAGAATTGACTGGTTCTAAGGAATAAAAACAGCTTGTCTGAGGCAGAATAAACTACCCTTTTTCAAAACGGTTATGAAAGTACCGGGGCAGGGAGGTGGATTAGTACTTTACTCCCAATATTATTTCTATGAGAAGGGGCATCAGAAATAAAACTGCTTCGCTAGGCTCCGAATGCTTCAGCCCTACTTTAATACTGGAAGGCCTAGGGCCATAACCAGGCAAATGAAAACTGTGATGTGCTGCGCGCTCCTCAACGAAACAATTATGAGGTGGGAATAATCCATCCTATCTCCCTGTCCCAGGTACTTTTAATTTCAATAGTTAATTTTACAGGTTAGTTGTCCTTTAATTATATGATGATCATTGTTAATTCTCTACCAAACAAATATATATATGTATATATCTCTCTCTTGTATTAATACCACCCCTATACTCGAAAGCATATTTATTTCAGATCCGATCTACAGCCCCCGTATTCCCGGCCGGAGCCAAGAACTTATATAGAAGGAATGTATAAAAATGAAGCAGCAAAAATTCAGAACATGTAGTCGGAAACAGTAAGTAATAATTTAGAGAGGTAATTATTCACCCTATCTAGTATAAGGAATCCAAAGCAACTCGAGCTGCTGAGGTTCATAAATAATCTATGGTAGTAGTCATAGGTATGTATACTGAGTATAGTGATTTGAGGTTAATAAAGACATATGTCCATCAGTCAACCCAGTCTAGCAATATCCTCATTCCTGGTAACTGTTGATCCAGGGAGGCAAAAAAAAACACCCAATTTATAAAGCGAAAAAAATCCTTCCTGACTCCTAGTGGCAATCGGAAAATCCGGATCAACTCTAATATGTATCAATACAGTAACTTGCAACATTCTGTTTCAGAAACTCATGCCGCTTTTTTTTTGAAACTGACCAATGCAAACTGCCATAACGTCCACTGGAAGACAGTTCTATAGCTACCGCTCTACGTAAAAAACCCTTCCGTGCTTGAAGTCTAACCCTTTTTCTTCAAGCCTAAAGGGATGTCCAGGTGTCCTCAGACATGTTCATTGGCGAAACGCCCAAGATAGTTATTGTCTTATGGGCCCGTTTATGTATTTACACCAGTAATCACTCCCCGCCACGCAGGCCTTTTCTCCAGCGTAAAATTGTACATTTCCAGCTGTCTTCATATTCAATCACCCCCAATCCCCTATTAATTCGTTGCCCTCTCTGAACTTCTTCCATTTCAAAATGTCCTTTGGTACAAGTTCAAACTGCACTTGCGAATTCCACATGAGGCCTTACATGCTAATACGGGAGAATAACATTTTCATCCCTCGATCCATACGCTATTATCACGACAATAATAAAAGCTAATCTTACTTACTTCTGCCTTAGGTTTATGGATCTAACAGACAGACATATAATAAGATAGAAGATTCGATAGATAGATAGATAATAAGTCGGTCGATCTGCGCTAGAGATATAGTAGCGCAGATAGGCTCTCCGAATTAGATAATAGCTAGACCTAGGTAGGTATCTATGCTATCGCTCGATCGATAGATACATCGACTCAGCTGCTCTCTCGATCGCTCGTCGACCTCAGCTAGATCGCTCGCTCGCTTCGCCTCCGTCGGTCTCTCCTGCGGCTCGCGCGCTCGCGCCGCCCCGCTGCTGCTCCGCTCGCCCGCTCGTCGCTCGCCTCGGTCGGTCATCCTCCCCTCGCTCGCTCGCTCGCCTCTCCCGCTCGCTCGCTCCTCGAATCGCTCGATAGATAGAATAGACTCTATACAATAGGTCGACGATAGATATCTTGGATGGCCTGGCTGGCCACGACGACCAACCTACAGATCGATACTTAGATAGATCGATCAATCGATCGATCGATGATAGATAATTGGATGCGATAAGAACATACAGACATATAAGAATAGCTAGATAGAATAGATAGAGGTATATGATTGAGAGAGAGAAGAGGATAGACATACAGACAGACAGATAATAATAGATAGATAGATATTAATTGTAATGGATGGATAGACAGACAGACAGATAATAGATAGATAGTATCGATTAATAGATAGATAGATAGATAGATAGATAGATCGCTCGCTCGCTGATAGATAGCCTCCGGAGGTAGCATCATAGATAGATGAGAGTCGAGTCGACGATTCGATCGATGATAGATAGCTCGATCGCTCGATAGATCTAAGATGTCAGGTAGATCATAGATAGAGAGATAGAGATAGACAGATAATCGATAGAGAAGACAGATAATAGATCCGAATAGCTCGCTCCTAGACTCGGTGGTAGCTAATGAATGCTTCGCTCGATAGATCTCTATATCACTACCTCGGTAGCCAGATGCTCCTTGGTGGCTGGATGGAGAAGACAGACAAACAACAGCTAGATAATTCAGATAGTAGATAGCTAATTGGATGGATAGACAGACGACCGACTAAGATACTAGATAAGCTAGATAGAGATAGATGATAGAGAGAAGACGATGAGAGACAGACAGACAGACAGATAGATAAATAGATATATAGATAAGTGTATGGATGGATAGACGACAGACAGATAATAAGATAGATAGATAGCTAGCATCGATCGATCGCTAGCTCGTATCGCCAGATCGATAGCTATCTCGCTCGCACTAGCTAGCTAGATCGATCGAATCAGTAGGCGATAATGAGACTCGAATAGAATAGAGAGAATAGCGATAGACAGATTATATATATAGATATATAGCTAGATCGTGAATAGGTCTGTAGATAATGAGATCGCTACTACTAGATCGATAGAGAGATCACCGCTCGCTAGCTACGCTCGCCCTCTCGATCGATGATCGATCGACTCGCCTACTCGATCGACTAGGTCGGTAGCTCATGGGATAGCTAGCTCGATAGCTCGATGCGATCTCTCGCTCGCTCGTCGCTCGCTGCTAGCTCGCTCGCCTCGCTCGCTGATCGCTCGACCACTCGACCCCTCGGTCGATTAGCTGAGATAAGTGGATGGCTGGCTTGACGACAACAACCAGACAGATAGATACATTAGATAGATGATGATAATTGGATGGATAGCCCAGACAGATCGATAGCTAGATAGATATATAGAGATAGATATAGGAGAGAGAGATGATAGACAACAGAACATACCGACAGATAGATAGATAGATTATAGATCGCTAGATAGATCGATAGATAGAAGAATACTTGGATGGATGGATAGACAGACAGACAGCAGATAATAAGATCGATAGATAGATAGATAGAATAAGTAGGTAGATAATGAGATAGATAGATAGATGATAGATGATAGATAGATAGAATAATAGGTATATAGTAGATAATTGGATGTCAGGATTGAGGACAGACAGACAACAGACAGATAATAAGAAGATAGATAGTCAATAATAGATAATAGATAGATGATAGATAGATAGATAGATATAGATAGATAGAATAGGTAGGTAGACTAATGACGATAGCTAGATAGTATATATAGATAGTAAGATAGATCATAGATTAGATGACTATATAATAGATAGATAGATAGATAGATAGATAGATAGATAATTGGATGGATGATTGATGATCACAGACCGATATACGTAGATAGATAGATCGATAGACAGACAGACAGACAGACAACAGATAGTGATAATTGGATGGATGGATAATGAGACAATAATTAGAAGATAGAGATAGATGAATTGAAGATAGAGAGCGAGAGTAGAGATATAGACAGACATACAGACAGATAGATAAATAGGTAAGGTATATAATAAGATAGATCGACCGATATAATAAGTAGGTAATAATGAGATAGATAGATAGATAGATAGATGATAATGATAGCCAGAGATAGCGATCGACCAGATCGATAGCTCGATAATAGCTAGATAGATATATAAGATAGCATAGCTCGAACAGGTCAGGTAGATCAGAGAGCGATAGATAGATACTAGGTAGATAGATAGATACTTTGGATGGATGATGGACAGCAGACAACAGACCAGATCGATAATTAGATAGATAGATAATAATTGGGAGGATAGACAGACAAGACAGATAAATGCTGATAGATAGATAGAGATAGATGATAAGAGAGAGATGATAGACAGACAGCCAGACAGATATATACATAATAAGATAGATATATTATTGGATGGTATGGATAGACATACACCGACCAGGATCATTAAGATAGATAATATATCGATAGATAGATAGATAGATAGATAGATAGCTAAGTAAGTAGATAATGAGATATATAGATAGAGAGATAGAGATAGACAGGATAGATAGAATAGATAGATGAATAGGTAGGTAGTATAATGAGATAGATAGTCTAGATAGATAGATAGATAGCTAGAATAAGTAGGTAGATAATGAGATATAGAGATAGAGATAGACCAGATGATAGATAGAATAACAGATAGATAGATAGATAGATAGAATAGGTATGTAGATAATGAGATAGATAGATAGATCTATAGATGATAGATCGATAAATAGTAAGATAGATAGATAATTGGGAAGGGATGGATGACAGACCACAAACAACAGATAGATAAATTAATAGATATATAGATATTGATGGATAGACGAGACATATGCTATCTAGATAGATAGATAGTAGATAGATGATGATGGTAGAGAGATGATAGACAGACAGACAGACAGATAGATAAATATATAGATAGAATTAGATAATTGGATGATGGTAGACAGACAGACAATAATAAGATAGGGATTAGATAGATAGAAGTAGATAGATAGAATAAGTAGTTAGATCCTGAGCATGGCGCTAGATCAGAGCATCTCGCGACTAGACAGATAGATTAGATAGATAGATCGCTCGAATCGGTAGAGCTAATGAGATAGCTCACGTCTCGATATCTCAGAGGATAGATCGCATCGCTAGATATCTCGATAGCTAGATCGATCGTAGCATAGCTAGCTAGCTCGATCCTCCGCTAGATCATAGCTCTCATCTCTCGCTCGCTCGCCATCGGTAGATAGCTCGACTCGCTCTCTCCTCGCTCGATCGCTCGCTCTCTCGCTCGCTCGCTCGCTCCTAGCTCTCTCCTCGCTACTCGCCGCCAGTCGGGCGCTCCTGCGCTCGCGCATCGCCAGCTCGCTCGCTCGCGCTCGCTCGCTCGCTCTGCTAGCTCTCTCGCTCGCTCGCTCCCTCCGTCTGTTCATTCCCTGCGCTCCGCTCGCTCTCTCGCCTCGCGCGCTCGCGCTCGCCCCGCTTCGCTCGCTCGCTCGCTCGCTAGCTCGCTCGCTCTCTGTAGATAGATAGATAGATAGATAGATAGATAGATAGATAGATAGATAGCAGAGATAGATAGATGGATAGCAGAGATAGATAGATAGATAGATAGCAGAGTTTAGATAGATAGATAGATAGATAGATAGATAGCAGAGTTTAGATAAATAGATAGATAGCAGAGATAGATAGATAGCAGAGTTAGATAGATAGATAGCAGAGTTAGATAGATAGATAGGTAGGTAGATAGATAGATAGCAGAGTTAGATAGACAGATAGATAGATAGATAGATAGCAGTTAGATAGATAGATAGATTAATAGATGAATAGATAGCAGAGTTAGTTAGATAGATAGATAGATTAATAGATGAATAGATAGCAGAGTTAGTTAGATAGATAGATAGATAGATAGCAGAGATAGCAGAGTTTAGATAGATAGATAGATAGATAGATAGATAGATAGATAGATAGATAGATAGACAGATAGATAGATAGATAGATAGATAGATAGATAGATGAATAGATAGATAGATAGATAGATAGATAGATAGATAGATAGATAGATAGATA
>CM033476.1:152827555-152908575 GCA_019447015.1 Hymenochirus boettgeri
GGGAGATAGAAGAGAAGAGAGGAAGAGAGAGAGGGGATAGAACGAGAGAGAAAGAGATGAGGACGCGAAGAGGATAGAGACGAGAGAAGAGGATGGCGAAGGGGAGAGATCGAAATAGAGAGGCGGAAAGTCGATAGATTGAGAGAGAATATGAGAAGAGGAAGAGAGAGAGAGAGGAACGAGAGATAGAGAGAGAAGATAGCAGAAGAGAAAAGAGAAGAGAGATAGGAGAGAGATAGAAGAGGGAGAAGAAGACGAGAGAGAAGAGAGAAGCAGAGAGAGAAAGGAGAGGAGAGAGGATAGGGAGGAGAGAGAGAGAGAAGAGATAGAGAAGATAGAAGAAAAGAAGAGAGAGAGAAGATAGAATAGATAGAGAGAAGATGGAGGAGAAGGAAGAGAGAGAGAGAGGAGAGAGATAGAGAGAAGATAGAAGAGAGAGGCGAGGGAACCGAGCGGAGGATAGAGGGAGAAGAAGAAGGGAGAGATAAAGAAGAGAGATAAGAGAGAGAAGAATGAGCAGAGAGACGAAGGATAAGAAGAGATAGAAGAGGAGAAGAGAAGCGATAGAGATAGTGAAGAGGAGAGAAGAAAGAGAGAGATAGATAGTGGAGAGATAGAGAGGCGAGAGAAGGAGAAGATAGAGAAGAAGAGAGAGAGAGATGGAGAAGGAGAAGAGAATGAGAAAAAGAGAAGATCGGATAGAAGAGAGAGAGAGAGAGAGAAGTAGATGATAAGTAGATAGCTGATAGAAAGCAGTAGGGAGATCAGAGAAGATTCGTGAGAAGTAGATAGAGACGGAGAAGAGAATTGAGAGAATGACAGATAGAAGAGAGCAGGAGGAGAGCGAGAGAGAAGATAGAGAGGACGAAGAGGAAGGCGAAGAGAGAAGATACAAAAAGATTAGAGGAGAAGGAGAAGAGGCGAGAAGAAGAGAGAGAGAGAAAGGAGAGGGCAGTGGAGCGATACGATAGATAGATAAGAGATAGAGAGAGAGAGAGAGAGGAGAAAGATAGATAGAGCCAGAAGGAGAAAGAGAGCGGAAGAAGAAAAGAGAGAGCGATAGAGAGAGATAAGATAGCTAGATAGATAGATAGGAAGAGATAGAGAGAGAGATTAGACAGACAGACAGACAGATAGATAAATAGATAGATAGATAATTGTATGGATGGATAGACAGACAGACAGATTAGAAGATAGATAGATAGATAGATAGATAGATAGATAGATAGATAGATAGATAGATAGATAGAAGATAGATAAGATAGAATAAGTAGGTAGATAATGAGATAGATAGAGAGATAGAGATAGACAGATTAGATAGATAGATAGATAGATAGATAGATAGATAGATAGAATAGGTAGGTAGATAAGAGATAGAGAGATAGAGATAGACAGATAGATAGATAGAGATCGGACAGATAGATAGATAGATAGATAGATAGATAGAATAGGTAGGTAGATAATGAACAATAGATAGATAGATAGATAGAGTAGATAAATAATAGGTAGAAAGATAGATAATTGGATGGATGGATGGAAACAGACAGACAACAGACAGATAGATAATTAGATAGATAGATAGATAATTGGATGGATAGACAGACAGACAGATAAGATAGCTAGATAGATAGATAGAGATAGATGATAGAGAGAGAGAGATGCTAGACAGACAGACAGACAGATAGATAAATAGTAGATAGTAAGTTGGATGGATGGATAGACAGACAGACAGATAATAAGATAGATAGATAGATAGATAGATAGATAGATAGATAGATAGATAGATAGATAGATAGATAGATAGATAGATAGATAGATAGATAGAATAAGTAGGTAGATAAGAGATAGATAGAAGAGAGATAGAGATAGACAGATTAGATAGATAGATAGATAGATAGATAGATAGAATAGGTAGGTAGATAATGAGATAGCTAGCTAGCTAGATAGATAGAGTATTACAGCATAGATAGATAGAGATAGACAGATAGATAGATAGATAGATAGATAGATAGATAGAGAGAATAGGTAGGTAGATAATGGGTAGATAGATAGATAGATAGATAGATAGATAGATAGATAGATAGATAGATAGATAGATAGATAGATAGATAGATAGACAAATAGACAAATAGGTGTAGATAGATAGATATGGGATGGATGGATGGACAGACGACAAACAGACGAGTTAGAATAAATTAGATAGATAGATAGATAATTGGATGGATAGACAGACAGATAAGATAGCTAGATAGGGAGCATGAATAGATGATAGAGGAGAGAGAGGATAGAAGACAAGACAGGACCGACAGATAGATAGATAGATAGATAGATAGATAGATAGATAGATAGATAGATAGATAATTGGATGGATGGATTAGACAGACAGACAGACAGATAATAAGATAGATAGATAGATAGATAGAATAAGTAGGTAGATACTGAGATAGATAGATAGATAGATAGATAGATAGATAGATAGATAAATAGGTAATAGATAGATAAGTTGGGATGGCAGGATGGATGGACAGACAGACAAACAGACAGATAGATAATAAGATAGATAGGCAGATAGATAGATAGATAGATAGAGATAGATAGATAGATAGATAGATAGATAGATAGAATAGGTAGGTAGATAATGAGATAGATAGATAGATAGATAGATTAGATAGATAGATAGATAGATAGATAGATAGATAGATAGATAGATAGATAGATAGATAGATAGATAGATAGATAATTGGATGGATGGATAGATAGATAGACAGACAGATAATAAGATAGATAGATAGATAGATAGACAGACAGACAGACAGGACAGACAGATAGATAGATAATTGGATGGATGGTAGATAGTGACAGATAAATTAGATAGATAGAGATAGATGATTGATAGATAGAGAGAGAGAGAGAGATGATAGACAGACAGACAGACAGATAGATAAATAGGTAGGTAGATAATAGATGATAGCAATAGATAAGTAGGATATATGAGATAGATAGATAGAATAGATAGCTAGATAGAGTAGATAGAGGATAGAGTAGGACAGATAGATAGATAGATAGATAGATAGATAGATAGATAGATAGATAGATAGGTAGGTAGATAATGAGATAGATAGATAGATAAATAGGTAGATAGATAGATAATTGGATGGATGGATGGACAGACAGACAACAGACAGATAGATAATTAGATAGATAGATAGATAATGGATGGATAGACAGACAGACAGATAAGATAGCTAGATAGATAGATAGAGTAGATGATAGGAGAGAGATGATAGACAGACAGACAGACAGATAGATAAATAGATAGATAGATAGATAATTGGATGGATGGATAGACAGACAGACAGATAAAAGATAGATAGATAGATAGATAGAAGATAGATAGATAGATAGAGGAATAAGTAGGTAGATAATGAGATAGATAGATAGAGAGATAGAGATAGACGAGATGAGATAGATAGATAGATAGATAGAATAGGTAGGTAGATAATGAGATAGATGAGCTAGATAGATAGATAGATAGATAGAATAAGTAGGTAGATAATGAGATAGAGAGATAGAGATAGACAGATAGATAGATAGAGATAGACAGATATAGATAGATAGATAGAATAGGTAGGTAGATAATGAGATAGATAGATAGATAGATAGATAGATAGATCGATAAATAGGTAGATAGATAGATAATGGATGGATGGATGGACAGACGACAAACAGACGATAGATAATTAGATAGATAGATAGATAATTGATGGATAGACAGACAGATAGATAGCTAGATAGATAGATAGATAGAATAGAGATAGATGATAGAGAGAGAGAGATGATAGACAGACAGACAGACAGATAGATAAATAGATAGATAGATAGTAATTTGGATGGATGGATAGACAGGACAGACAGATAATAAGATAGATAGATAGATACGATAGATAGATAGATAGAATAAGTAGGTAGATAATGAGATAGATAGATGAGAGCGATAGAGATAGACAGGATAGATAGATAGATAGATAGAATAGGTAGGTAGATAATGAGATAGAGCTAGTATCTGATGGATAGAAGATAGAGAATAGAGATAAGATAGATATGATAGATAGATAGATAGATAGATAGATAGATAGATAGATAGATAGAAGATAGATAGAAAGATGATAGTAGATAGATAGATAGAATATAGCGAAATAGCTAGATAGATAGATAGATAGTAGATAGATAGATAGATAGATAGTGAGAGATAGATAGATAGTAGTAGAAATGAGGATGAGAGATAGGACAGAGTAATAGAGATAGATAGATAGATAGATAAAGATGAGATAGAGATAGATAGATAGAATAAGTAGGTAGATAATGAGATAGATAGATAATAGTAGATAGAGAGATAGAGATAGACAGATTAGATAGATAGATAGATAGATAGATAGATAGATAGATAGTAGATAGATAGATAGATAGATAGATAGAATAGGTAGGTAGATAATGAGATAGATAGCTAGATATCTAGATGGATAGATAGATAGATAGATAGATAGATAGATAGATAGATAGATGATAGAATAAGTAGGTAGATAATGAGATAGAGAGATAGAGATAGACAGATAGATAGATAGAGTAGATAGATAGATAGATAGATAGATAGAATAGGTAGGTAGATAATGAGATAGATAGATAGATAGATAAATAGGTAGATAGAATAGATAATTGGATGGATGGACGGACAGACAGACAAAACAGACATGATAATTAGATAGATAGATAGATAATTGGTGGATAGACAGACAGATAAGATAGCTAGATAGATAGATAGATGATAAGAGAGAGAGATGATAGACAGACAGACAGACAGATAGATAAATAGATAGATAGATGATAGATAGATTAATTGGATGGAGGATAGACAGACAGACAGACAGATAATAAGATAGATAGATAGATAGATAGATAGATAGATAGATAGATAGATAGAATAAGTAGGTAGATAATGAGATAGATAGATAGAGAGATAGAGATAGACAGATTAGATAGATAGAGTAGATAGATAGATAGATAGATCGATAGATAGAATAGGTAGATAGATAGCTAGATAGCTAGCTAGACTAAGTAGATAGATAGATAGATAGATAGATAGATAGAAGAATAAGTAGGTAGATAATGAGATAGAGAGATAGGGAAGATAGATAGAGATAGACAGATAGATAGATAGATAGATAGATAGATAGAATAGGTAGGTAGATAATGAGATAGATAGATAGATAGATAGATAGATAGATAGATAGATAGATAGATAGATAGATAGATAGATAGCATAAATAGGTAGATAGATAGATAGATAGATAGATAGATAATTGGAGGGATGGATGGACAGACAGACAAACAGACAGATAGATAATTAGAAGATAGTAGTAGATAGATAGATAGATAGATAGATAGATAGATTAGACAGATAGATAGATAATAGAATGGATAGACAGACAGATAAGATAGCTAGATAGATAGATAGATAGAGATAGATGATAGAGAGAGAGAGATGATAGACAGGGCAGACAGATAGTAATAGATAGATAGATAGATATTGGATGGATGGATAGACAGACAGACAGACAGACAGATAATAAGAAGATAGATAGATAGATAGAATAGGTAGATAGATAGCTAGATAGATAGCTAGATAGATAGATAGATAGAATAAGTAGGTAGATAATGAGATAGAGAGATAGAGAAAGACAGATAGAGATGACAGATAGATAGCTAGATAGATAGATAGATAGAATAAGTAGGTAGATAATGAGAGAGATAGATAGATAGATAGATAGATAGATAGATAGAAAGATAGAAAGATAGATAGGTAGATAGGTAGATAATTGGATGGATGGATGGATGGATGGATGGACAGACAAACGACAGATAGATAATAAGATAGATAGATAGATAGATAGATAGATAGATAGATAGATAGATAGATAGATAGATAGATAGATAGATAGATAGATAGATAGATAGATAGAAAGAATAGGTAGGTAGATAATGATATAGATAGATAGATAGATAGATAGATAGATAGATAGATAGATAGATAGATAGATAGATAGATAGATAGATGATAGAGATAGATAGATAATTGGAGGATGGATAGATAGATAGACAGATAGATAATAAGATAGATAGATAGATAAATAGATAGATAGTAGATTAATAGGTAGATAGATAGATAATTGGATGGATGGATGGACAGACAGACGGACAGACAGACAAACAGAAGATAGATAATAAGATAGATAGTAGATAGATAGATAGATAGATAGATAGATAGATAATTGGATAGATGGATGGACAGACAGACAGACAGATAGATAGATAATGAGATAGATAGATAGAAAGATAGATAGATAGATAGATAGATAGATAGATAGATAGATAGATAGATAGATAGATAGATAGATAGATAGATAGATAGATAGATAGATAGATAGAATAGGTAGGTAGATAATGAGATAGATAGATAGACCGATAGACCGACAGACAGACAGACAGACAGACAGACAGACAGACAGGACAGAAGACAGACAGACAGACAGGACGAAGAGACAGAAGAACAGATAGATAGATAGATGAGATAGATAGATAGATAGATATTGGATGGATGGGTGGGGATGATAGATAGACAGACAGATAGATAATAAGATAGATAGGATAGATTAGATTATAATAAATAGTGGAGTAATGGATAGATAGATGTATAGTATTTGGGTTGAATAAAGAGTCATCCATCCAGTCCAACCTATCTAGCAATATCCTCATTTCCTGCCTAACTGTTGATCCAGAGGAAGGCAAAAAAAAAACCCACCAAAATTATGAAGGGGAAAAAAATTCCTTCCTGACTCCTAGCGGCAATCAGAAATCAACTCAGGATCAACTCTACCTTATGGATAGATAGATAGATAGATATATAGACAGACAGACAGATAGAAAATTAGATAGATAAATATGTAGGTAGATAATGAGATAGATAGAATAGATAGATAAATAGGTAGGTAGATAGAATAGGTACGTAGACAGAATATATGATATAAATAGGTAGATAGAATAGTTAAGTAGAGATAATAGATAGATAAATAGGTAGGTAGATAATTATATAGATAGATAGAATAGTTAGGTAGAGATAATAGATAAATTGGTAAAAAGAAAGAAAGAAAGATAGATAGATAGATAGATAGATAGATAGATTGGATAGATGGATGGACAGACAGACAGACAGATAGATAGATAATGAGATAGATAGATAGAAAGATAGATAGATAGAATAGGTAGGTAGATAATGAGATAGATAGATAGATAGACCGAATAGACCGACAGACAGACAGACAGATAGATAGATAGATAGATAGATAGATAGATAGATAGATAGATAGATAGATAGATAGATAGATAATTGGATAGATGGATGGACAGACAGACAGACAGATAGATAGATAATGAGATAGATAGATAGAAAGATAGATAGATAGATAGATAGATAGATAGATAGATAGATAGATAGATAGATAGATAGATAGATTAGGTAGGTAGATAATGAGATAGATAGGTAGACCGATAGACCGACAGACAGACAGACAGACAGACAGACAGACAGACAGACAGACAGACAGACAGACAGACAGCAGACAGACAGACAGACAGACAGACAGATAGATAGATAGATAGATAGATAGATAGATAGATAGATAGATAGATAGATAGATAATTGGATGGAGGGTGGATGGATAGATAGACAGACAGATAGATAATAAGATAGATAGATAGATGATTAATTAAATATGTAGGTAGATAATGAGATAGATAGATAGTATAGTATTTGAGGTTGAATAAAGACGTACATCCATCCAGTCCAACCTATCTACCAATATCCTCATTTCCTGCCTAACTGTTGATCCAGAGGAAGGCAAAAAAAAAAAACCCACCAAATTTATGAAGGGGAAAAAAATTCCTTCTAACTCCTAGCGGCAATCAGAAATCAACTCAGGATCAACTCTACCTTATGGATAGATAGATAGATAGATAGATATATAGACAGACAGACAGATAGAAAATTAGATAGATAAATATGTAGGTAGATAATGAGATAGATAGAATAGATAGATAAATAGGTAGGTGTAGATAGAATAGGTACGTAGACAGAATATATAGATAAATAGGTAGATAGAATAGTTAAGTAGAGATAATAGATAGATAAAATAGGTAGGTAGATAATTATATAGATAGATAGAATAGTTAGGTGAGAGATAATAGATAAATTGGTAAAAAGAAAGAAAGAAAGATAGATAGATAGATAGATAGATAATTGGATAGATGGATGGACAGACAGACAGACAGATTGATAGATAATGAGATAGATAGATAGAAGATAGATAGATAGATAGATAGATAGAATAGGTAGGTAGATAATGAGATAGATAGATAGATAGACCGATAGACCGACAGACAGACAGACAGATAGATAGATAGATAGATAGATAGATAGATAGATAGATAGATAGATAGATGATAGATAGATAGATAGATAGATAGATAATTGGATGGATGGGTGGATGGATAGATAGACAGACAGATAGATAATAAGATAGATAGATAGATAGATTGATTAATTAATATGTAGGTAGATAATGAGATAGATAGATAGTATAGTATTTGAGGTTGAATAAAGACGTACATCCATCCAGTCCAACCTATCTAGCAATATCCTCATTTCCTGCCTAACTGTTGATCCAGAGGAAGGCAAAAAAAACCCCACCAAATTTATGAAGGGGAAAAAAATTCCTTCCTGACTCCTAGCGGCAATCAGAAATCAACTCAGGATCAACTCTACCTTATGGATAGATGGATAGATAGATAGATATATAGACAGACAGACAGATAGAAAATTAGGTAGATAAATATGTAGGTAGATAATGAGATAGATAGAATAGATAGATAAATAGGTAGGTAGATAGAATAGGTACGTAGACACATATATAGATAAATTAGGTTAGATAGAATAGGTTTAAGTCGAGATTAATAGATAGATTAAATCGGTAGGTAGATAATATATAGATAGATAGAAAGTGAGGTGAGTATAGATAAATTGGTAAAAAGAAAGAAAGAAAGATAGATAGATAGATAGATAGATAGATAGATAGATAGATAGAAAGAAAATTAGATAGATAAATAGGTAGGTAGATAATAAGATAGATAGAATAGATAGATAAATAGGTAGATAGATATATAGATAGAAAATTAGATAGATAGATAGATTTATTATTTATATAGATAGAATAGATATATACAAATAGGTAGGTAGATAATTGGATAGATTAGATAGATCCATAACTAGGATCCCAGTGCAAGTGGATCTAAACATGATTTTCATATGCATTGCTGTCCAGCATGGTGTGGCCTCAGCCTTAAGGTTCATACACACGTGCGATCGCGGGTGCCGAAACTAAACGGACGCTCGTTTGAAGATCCATCCAGCCGGTTGGGCAATGATCCCTGACCAAAAGGCCGTTTTGGTCGACAAAGTGAACAGCGGCACCCGCGATCGCACATGTGCATGAGGCTTTAATGCACAAGATACACAGGTGGATATCCTTTAAACAACTTCCTAGAAATGTTGTGATGTCATGTGACTCTTTTAAGAGTCATTTTGTTTAGACAAATAAAAATCTCTAATCCACTGTTACTCCCTGTCAGTTCCCCCAACACTAGAGCTGTCAGTGCAGCTATTTTTAATTACAGATATGAGTGAGTTTAAGTAAGAACAGGAGGTAGGAGTAGTATTTCCTAAATTTCCTAAACTTTAAACTTCTACATTTTATAAATAATTATCTCTTGACCAAATTCTCTTTCTTTGCATTATTTTTTGTTTCATGTTTAATTCTTCATTTCAGAGTTTGTGAAGGTTGGAAGACTGAGATCCCAAAATTAAGAAAAAAAACCCCACAAGATATGATTACAGGATACGTTCCAAGAAATACAATCTGCTTTGTAAAGTCAGAGAACAAGGGCAAAAATGTAAATGACAGCTGAACTTCCAACAGGGATTCCAGGCACTAGAAATGATGACTTCACACAGTGACCTGAATTCAATTTCAATGCAGGGAGAACTATGGGAAACTGGATTAGTCCACACAGGCACCTGACAAGCTGACCTTCCATTGTCCATACAGAATGTGACATTAAGGCGATTTGACTTAAAAAAAACAAAATGGTCACTGCGATTGCAAAAAAAAATGGTGATTGTAAGTGCTCCAATAAGCTGTGATGTGGCCCTAAATCATGCAGACACTGCGTGATTTACATTATAATATAAAGTCACTGCAGATTGATAATTTAGGCCTTGGACTAAATACAAGGGGTTTTAGGTCATCTTTAAAAACTCATAACCATTCAGTGATATTTTTTGTGCACAGAATGTATAAGAATGTGCTGACACTTATTCAAAAAATACATTGTACAGACAATATTAAATAGCACAGCACAAAGAGAAAACATTACTGATCTGTGAGGTGAGCCTCCTACCGATATTACTGTGATAAAGTGTGAAGCCTGAACACTAACTTACAGGTAAACGCTGGATATTAAATCTCCTGTGTGTATAAAATCATTGTGTAGCTAAATAGTTAGATCTACTCAAGTTCTTTAGCTCCTCTCATTCCCTGCCAGAGCTGTCAAGTAACCACTGGATGACCAGCACTGGACCTCTCTAATAAAGGATAAGCAGTCCATAATATAATTGTTACCTCTCACTAGGAAGGAAGGCTACAGAAATTAGGAAAATTCTGTTGGTTTGATAGGTCACAGCCATTGGCTGTTTAGGGATTACAGAATCAAAGCAGGCTCATTTATACTGTATTTATGCTTCTCCTTTTATTGACTATCAGACTGGTCAAAGCAGAGCAGAAAGGCAAATCATTTTCAAAGAAAATCACAATTTTCACTTAATTTGCTTCTGTCCATCAAATGCTAAAAGGATATTTTAAGTGAACTTCCCCTTTAACGACAAAGGAACTAGTGTTTTTATTTTTTCTTTCCCCAGAAATCAAAGCGTAGCCCTATTTGTTGGGTCTGACAGTGAGAGTACAGAATAGGTCAGATGTGTTCTAATCAGCAGATGCCTACTGTTCATTCAATGTTGTCTGTGTGCATGGCTGAGCTAAACATGGCGAGTTAACATCATTCAAACCTTCTTAGACAGTCGGGATACGTCCTCTCCAATATGGGTCAGGCGCGGGATGAGATGGGAAGTGTACACGTCACTCAGCGCTGCGTGATCGCGGCTCTCCTGTCGGGTCTGGTTTAGGAGGTTATACCAGCAATTTACCGGGGACAGCAAGTTTTGCTCTTTCCTAATAGAGGGACAGAAATGGTCCATAAATTTATATTCATAGACTGAGAAAAATAAGAGAAGTAAACACAAAAAGAACCGAGTTAACAATATCATATAATTAGAACTTGTAAATTTACTCTTTACACATTTTCCATACATCTCCAACCAGTATTCCCTCTTCCTTCTCCTGTTGTGTTTTCAGAATTTTGAGGCCCACAGTTTGGAGATCCCTGTTTCCTATGTGGAAATTATGACATATATAGTGGATAATGTAGCCCCTACTGTAAATTATACAGTGAATAATGCAACCCCAACTGTAAATTATAAGGATATTAGACACTGTGGAGTTCTGTGACCATATAAAAACACAAGGCCTCAGGACGAGTACCTTTTATACAGGGCACGGAACTCCAAGGTGACTTTTAATATCCCTTTAATTTACAGTTGGGGTGCATTATTTATTATAACCTACCCCTTTGTGGCTTCTGGTTTCTTTCTCCTCCTGGAACTGTAAGATTATAAGGCTATTATTCTACTGTTGGGTCCCATTGTAATACATTAAGGAACGTCATGAACCTGGATCCTTTTAAAGAACATAACAATAACAACAAATGTTGTAACATTTTAAGATTTACCTCGGAGATGTTTACCAAGATTAGCTGAAGAGCATAAGAGATAAGGAATCAGTAAAGCACTTTCAGGGAGATTCAATAAAAGTTCTTATGATGCTAATTTAGCCCCAACAGATCAAATATTATTTAACATTTGAATGGTAACATCTGATTGGTTGGGGCAAAATTAGCAACATTTTTAACGATAAGAACTTTTATTAAATCTCCCTGATTGTTTTTTGTCCTAAACTTTATTGCCCTATTTTCTGCTGCCTTTCCTATGGAGATGAAGAAAGTAACATTACCAGTCCTGTCCTCCACACAGTTAAAATGAGCCAGCAATAGACACAGAGGAAGCTGAATTGCACAATAATGAAATCTGGTAACCAGAGGACTGTGGGACCTGCTTATGTATTTTATCTCCATGGGGGAAGCAACAAAGGAAAGTAACTATTTTGGAAACGCAGCAATACAGGGTATTAATTTGCTGACTTTTCCTTATGTTAAAGGGCAACTTTAGTGCCCAAACTACTTTCTTGCTCCTATCTGCCAATTTGATGTCTAACCCGAGCTGTCCCCTCACTCTCACGCTCCATAACAAATGCACATGCACAACTGCATTAGGAATGGGGGGGAGAGTGGAGAGAGAGGAAAGAGCAGGAGATCTGTCAGTCACTGCATGAGGAATTTTTTGACTGTTCACAGCTCAGCTTAAAGATCTAGACAGGAAGTAGAAGTACTTGTCTCCTACCTCCCTGGGAAATATGAGAAAATAGAAACTGGTCTGGTCACTATAGTTACCATTTAATATTTTCAGTTTCATTTTTTTTTTTACAAAAACTAAATCGGAAAAAATCCTTTTTATTATTTACTTCCCTGATAACCTTAAGAGGTTCCATGTTTCTTCAGGAATTAGCTAATTTTGCATTGGTCAGATGCTATATTTTGGCTCTTCTTTACCTTTACCACCCAGAGAGGTGCACATCCCATTATTGTTATTATTATTACCAGTATTGTTATTATTATTATTATCCCATCCACATTATTACTGTGAATGGGAAGAGACAGCAGCAATAGTGCGTGGAATACCTGAAGATGTGATGATCCTTTGAATTGCGGATTTTGGAAGAAAAACGCTCACTCAGCTTCTCCAAACTGCGGGAATACTCCAGGTTAATCTCGGCCTTTCGACGCAGGAATTCGCTCATGTCCTGTAGTAGTTGCTGTCGGAAATCTACTTGTGTATCAAAGCACTTGATCTGTTCAGCCAGTTGGATGCGAATCTCTAGGAGACAAATAAAAGTAAAATTTGGATAAGAGAATGGCCATGAATGAAGTGTGAAAAAATGAGTGTGAAAAAGTAACAATGCCTGTAACTGGAGTAAAGCGTTATAACCAATCACATCTCTGTATTATGACTGACAACATCTCCCTAACAGGAAACTGTCTGCTGGATCTGCCTGGGGTACAATGTGGTTCTAATAGTGGGTACCAGGGATTTGATGAATTGTAGTAGAAGGAGTAAAAGGAACAGACATTGTTTAAATGATCATGGCCATCCTGAGGTTTACTGGCAGAATAATTGTAAATATATCGGTCATGTATCTAACTCTATTTGGCACATACAAATGTTTTAATGTCTTATGTTTATAGAATGTAAGCTTGTGGACACAGCGGCATAACTAGGAATCACTGGGTCCCCCAGCAAAACTATGATAGGGCCCCTATCCCTGCTTTATCTACAGTGACTGTCTGTCATAGGAAATTAAGAAGATAGCCCCCCCTAGCTCCTAGGCCCTATTGCAGTTGCAGTGTCTGCTCCCCTGGTAGTCACGTGTAGAAGGGTATGCATCAATGTT
The DNA here is from genome assembly GCA_019447015.1 of Hymenochirus boettgeri. Taxonomy (NCBI): domain Eukaryota; kingdom Metazoa; phylum Chordata; class Amphibia; order Anura; family Pipidae; genus Hymenochirus; species Hymenochirus boettgeri. The sequence goes on from CM033476.1 coordinate 152,841,400, forward strand.
CCATCTTTTTTTTTTCCATTTTAGCTTTAGTTCTCCTTTAAATATTTATAAAATGCAAAAAGACACCCAATGAAATAGATCAAACTTGATTTAAAAGAAAAGTCTAAATGTGATCATTTTCTACCGACCCAAATATTAAATCTATACCCTGTATATTTCTCTATACATCTCTATAACCGGCAATGCAGGAACAATGTCAATTTTCCCAAGGGAAAGTTTAAAAAAAATACACGTACTGAGCATGTCGACATATGAATATCTTTATTTTAATAACAAACTAGATCCAGTATTTCACCCTAGTCTCCTGCCAAATCATGTGGTGCATTATAATATGAGAAAGTGTGTCATCCCAGGGCCAACAGCCTCTCTTGCTCCCTTGCACAACTCTGCCTGCAGGAAGTAACAGGGTTCTTAATGTGTAAAGAGCCCCGTGTGTCTGTGTGTCAGCCCTTAGGATATCTGTGCTGGGGGAAGGGATGTTTGATGTCTTTATTTTAACAGTTTCCTAGCCTACAATAGAGGACACTGCAAGAGCTCTATCGAAAAAGATAACTTTGCTACAGATGTAGGTCTACAGAAAAATGGTCATTATTTACCCTTTAGTCTGTGAGTAAGGGTTGTAGTACTCAAAATACGTTGGATATTTCATTTCTTGAAATAATTTGCCCTTTCTATTAAGATATCGCAGGAGGGTAGAAGGCAGTTCTTTGCTTTTGTATAGATGTATACTGTATAAACGTATACAAGATGAAATATAAATAAGAATCCACCAAGCATGCTTTTGGTGTTAGGTGCTTGAACAATATGTCAATGGAGAAACACCTTCTTATAACAGAAGGCATCTTGCAGTCTCATGCTATATGAATAGCATTGCCCACAAAATCTAAGAAACAAGAAGTAATTTCTTACTCCCATGATCCCCAGAGTAAAGGGCGGAGATATGCAAAATACTCTTTATGTCCCTTAGCTTATGCATGTGTCCAGAACCACTGGCTAATAACATGCAATACAGGTTAATTTATAGAGCCAATCATCTGACCTGCAGAAACGACATGTTTTGATCTTGTCAGTGCAAGATACAGATTCATGGCTCTGTACAGTAGAAAAGGCAGTTAGAAAGCTTAGGGAGAGAGGGGCCAAAAAGCCCTTCACTGAGCATAAAAATGGAGAAACACCTTCTTATAACAGAAGGCATCTTGCAGTCTCATGCTATATGAATAGAATTGCCCACAAAACCTAAGAAACAAGAAGTCATTTCTTACTCCCATGTTCCCCAGAGTAAGGGGATATGCAAAATACTCTTTTATGTTCGCGATTGTGTGTGCGATTTAGTGCGTTGTAGTGTGGCCTCGGCCTTAAACTATTTCCAGAAATCAATTGGCACGACAACTTCTACTCTGAATAGTCCAACTACTACAAGTTCACTGCCACTTAATTGACCGGAATTTCGGTTGTGGTGGTCAATCAGGCCAATATATCATTGAAAAGTTCCAGTGCAACACACGGTCAGATATTTTGGCTGTGTACCCAAATGGGAGGTAGAAATACTTGCTCCTACCTCTAACAAAATTATAGATTGTGGGAGGTGCTGTTTTTAGAGTTTAAAATCTTTAGATGTATCCTCCGCACACCTTCCCTTTAAGGTAGGTATCTCGCTGGGTGCTGCTGGGTTAGAGTTTAGTCTTCCTTTAAATGATGCAGAAACAAAACGGGAAAAGCCTGCGCACATCTGCACTTGCAATGTGGCCATAATTGTGAGAAATCTCACTGGTGTGGCCTTGCCCTAAGCTATAATTTAGTTATATATCCATATGATGAGAAAGTAAAATCGGAATATACATTTATACCAGTATAAAAAAAACAAAAACACATGTCTATAAAAATGTATAGTATTCGTGTGGACATATTACCATAAAGAAAAACTCCTATTCTGAGAAATAAAAACCCATAGTAGTGAAAGGTATTTACAGAACATCAGCCTGTGTCCCGCTGCGGGGATTTTATTGAATGACTTATTCGCCAGATCGCAGATTGGTACAGTTTGCATGTGCTTCGACATAGCAGAATATTGGGAAAACATCATCGCAAATCCACTGCTCTATTCAATTGCATTCCGTGCAGTAGTAGGCCTCAGCCTTAAAGTACTTTTTAGCTTAACCCCATTAGAGGACAACGATTCTTATTTGACATTTAGTACAAGATTGCAAATATTTATGGAAGGAAAGGTGTAACCATGAGACACATGGGGGAGGTCTTTGAAAGCTATAAACCTTGCGAGGTCGAGATTTATAACTATTTCCTGCCGATTACCAAATTTTAGTTTGAGGGGTGGACATACCCTTTAATATGGTTACAGGCTTTTAGGACAAAGGGAACAAATTGGTCACATGAGACTGGTAGACCTAACGTTTTATTGTCTGTCAGTCAGGAAGAGTCCAATTTGTGTACCAGGCCTATAAGAAATGTTTAACTTTGGTATCTGACAAACCATAGCTATTTACAGCGTCAGTTCAACATTACAGATGGTATACAGTTTCCGGTGTTACTTACCTGACCACAATGCAGTAAACTCCTTTGCGAGACTAACTGCCTCGCAGAATCCTGGTCAAACAAGTAGCTCAGCGGAAAACTATGTGCTCTCACATGAGTGATTGCACACGCTGCAGAATCACCTGTTAAAAGCTGCACTGGTAACACTATAACTATATCTAAATCTAGCAGAATATAGCAATAAATCAGAAGAGCGCTCGAAAGCCAATCCAGAGGACAACTGACTGAGAAGACATAAACAGGGTTATTCAATAAAAGTTTTTATCATTTAAAATGGTGCTAATTTTGCCCCAACCAATCAGATGTTAGTTTTCAAATGTTAAATAAGTTCTGATTGGCTGGGGCAAATTTAGCACCATTTTAAACGATAAGAACTTTTATTGAATAACCCTGAAAAAATATGCAAATACACTGTATCCCGCGCTCACAGAATTATAATAATAAACAAATACATATATTTATATCATAAAACGCACATAATTATTAATATACCTTTTAAACCAAAACAACAAATATTCTATAATCCTATCCTTCACAAGTAACCCTTAAAATAAGCCCAATTTATGCATATAGATATAAGTTATTTCTTCCTTATATAGAGCTCTAATCATTACCCTGCCGGCAGGGCTTATTTTAAGGTTTACTTGTGAAGGATAGGATTATAGAATATTTGTTGTTTTAGTTTAAAAGGATATATTAATAAATATGTGCATCTTAGGATATACCCGTATATACTCGAGTATAAGCCGAGGTTTTTAGTCTTTAAAATTAGCCTGAAATCCCGACCTCGGCTTATACTCGGGTCAAGTAACTCTCCGGCTGCCGATCGCTATGTAGAAGCTATGGTAACTTACATTAGAAGCAAGTGTTCCACCTGGCACTCTGCGCTGATCTGCAGAATGACGTCCATAAGCGGCGCCTGTCTCACTTACTGCCCGGCGCCGAGTAGTGATGTCACTACTCGGCGCCAGGCAGTAAGTGAGCCAGTCGTCGCGTACGGACATCATCCTGCAGATCAGCGAGAAGTGCCAGGCGGAACACTTGCTTCTAAAGTTAGCTTCTACATAGCGATCGGCAGCCAGATTGGGGGGACCCGAGTGAGTACTTACCTCTCTAACTTAACTCTTACTTACCTCACTGAACTTGGGGGACCTCTCTTACTTAACTCTTACTTACCTCACTGAACTTGGGGGCCTTTCCAGGGGGGTGCACTGTATTTAAAGGGCAATATATACAGTAGTATAAAGGCAGTAGTGGTCATCATTTCAACCCCTTGGCTTATACTCGAGTCAATCATGTTTCTTACTTTTTGAGGTAAAAATGGGTACCTCAGCTTATACTCGGGTCGGCTTATACTCGAGTATATACGGTAAATATATGTATTTGTTGATTATTATTATTCTGTGAGCGGGGGATACAGTGTATTTATATTTTTTTTTAATCAAAACTTAAATTGGACTATATAGAATAGGCTGTGCGCCGCTATTTCCAGCGATAATAATGGGTTTTATACTAATTCGGACAGATAGAGGACGATATAGCATCGCCCCCCAGAGAGTAGTGCTGTCTAGACCAGGGATGTCAAACCTGTGGCCCTACAGATGTTTTCAACCTACAATGCCCAGCAAGTCATGGTATTGATTGTAATTTGCTTGATGAAATGCACCTAAATGTCTATATCAGAGCAGAGTTTGGCAACGAATGAGAATGGAGAAAGTTCTGAATATAATGGAAAACCACATTGTAAAGCCAAACAGAGGTAACATAAAAGAGATATGTGTATATGTCTGAATTGTGGAAATTTACCAAGCAATTGTGTCACACCATGTATACAATCAGCTTTATACTGACACGCAAATCCTATTTATTGGTTTATTTGTATTAATTAGAATTTTCTGAATTACAGTAACTCCTGGTGGATATAACCAGCAGAATGCTTGCTTTACTGCAATCCATTATAATAAATGGCATGGACATCGCAGATTGTCTTCCACTGAGATTAAAATAAAAAAGTTCCAGTGGCGTAACTAGGAATTACCGGGCCCCCCAGCAAAACTATGATGTGGCCCCAATACGTCCTTTAGCTACAACGGTTTTCTTGGAGGAGGCTATATCTGGCACAGGAATAAGAAGATGGGGGGCCCCTGTGGTAGCTACGTCCCCTGGAATGTTCCACACATTACGTACTCACAGGGAATTTATTGCTGATTCATTCAATCTAGAGCTGAATGTTGACCTTCCCCTGCTGTACTGTGCTGGGTTCCCCTTTCAGTTTCAATTATTTGCATTGTGCCTGCCTGAAATGCATTCAGTCTTATTTCCCTGCTATTTAGGGAAAGGAGTCACTCTAGAGATACATGTGAGTCAGGGAAGCCTGGATACCATTCCTATGGCGACATCTGTTTACACATCTTGGTCTAACCGCGGAATTTCTTAGCACCTTAAAGGGAATCTAAACTGGATTTTTTTTTTAAATTGACCATTACTGGAAACTATGATTCTTTTTATTCTTCGCTATTCCTCTGCAGCTTCTGGTTCTGGCAGTCATTTAACTGAGCGTCATTACTGAAACTGCAGAAGAGAAGCTTCCTCGGAGGGTGTTATCAGGGTGGTCATGACCCCGATGGGAAGATTTTTACTGGTTGGCCTATATAGCTGCAGATATATATCCATTGACCCCAATGGGTACTCAACCAAACAAACGATCATAGGTCATTATATAAATAACCTATAATAAAGGCCTCTGCTACATTCCTTACTCCATAATAAACCATCAGTGGCATTATAAGGGGGAACGGGGCCAAAAAAAAAATGTTCCTTATGGACGAGGGGGATCACAGCGTTCAATTGCAGGGGTAGCCAGTGTCCTGGCCAATTTTTTCATCTTGCCTCAGCAGCACCCAAGATACACATTTCTCTTGCTTAATTCTAGTCCTAGTTCAAGTGTTTACTGCTGCTTGCCAATAAAATTTCTATAATTGCTTTTTCCTGTATTGATTGTGCCAAACATTTCTCACTATACAGCTATCCACCTCCGTGTGATATCAACCCCCCAATGAGTCAGGCACATAGCAGTACAAACAGAGTAAATGTTTTAATATTCAACACTTGTGGTAATTTTAGCCAATCGGGGAGCTGATTCAGTCAATCAGGGGGGCCTATTTTAGGGTAGACTCTGACAACGGGACTATACTGTTACAAGCTTACATTATAAAACTTGCAATTGCTGGATCCATTTCACTCCACCCCTTCTCTCAGTCCAGGACTTGGCCAATGGAAAGACACACTTCTTAAAGACAGTGTTCTCCATAGGCCAGGCCACAGGGGCAAGCAGGGGGCAGGTCCGATCTGGCAATCACAAATATTTCCAGCTAGCTATGGGTTAAAAGGGTTTAGTTGTTGCCAAAAAAAATGCTAAATACAATTGACTGTTATATGAATTCCATATACAACATTAACTACAGTACGTTGCTTAATTTACACATTTTGTTATAGAAAACAGCAAATTTGGTTGTATTTTAGTTGCATAAGGAAAATAGATAAGGGAAACCTTGTGTCTGCAATTTCTACTGGCTGACTATAGATTACTGGAAGTTTAGTTCCCCTGTTGTTTAAAGACGTGTTGTGGGAAGCAATGTGGAATTAACTATAAAGTATAGTATAGTATTTGAGGTTGAATAAAGACATATGTCCATCCAGTCCAACCCATCCAGCAATATACTCATTTCTCTGTTGATCCAGAGGAAGGCAAAAAAAAACCACCAAATTTATGAAGGGGGAAAAAATCCTTCCTGGCTCCAAGTGGCAATCGGAAATTTCCCTGGATCAACTCAACTTTATTTAAAGGGCACGTCCACCTTTCCTAATAACTTTTAGAAATAATGTTCTCCTTGCTCCCCCAGCCCCAACAGGTATATTTGTATAGACAGAAAGTGCCTGGATAGTTACTTACCTTCCCTCTTTCCTCCACCGCACTGCCAGGCCCTCTGCTTGCTCGAAAATGCAAGCAGAGGGCCGGACCAGCAGTCGCGTCTGTGATTGGCTGAGAGGCAGCCAATCATGGACGCGGCTGACGGTAGTCCTGAATGGCGGAGGAAAGAGGGAAGGTAAGTAACTATCTGGGCACCTTCGGTCTATACCAATATAGCGGTTGGGGCTGGGGGAGTAAGGAGAACATTATTTCAAAAGGTAAGGATTAAACTACACTACACATTGGCGCCAGTAGTGGGGGGAATTATAGTTTTGGGGGTGGACATGCCCTTTAAAGGGCATGTCCACCCCCAAAAACCCCACTAATGGCCCCACCATGGAGTGTAATAAAATCCTACCTCACATTCCAGCTCCATATGGTTCTCCTGTAGTCCCCCCCCCAAAGTCCCAAAAACTGCCCACCAGGAAGATAGCAGGTCCATATAGGACTCTGCCTCCTACCTGGCATCCGGGAGAAGTTTGGCATGCGTACTGCAGCCCTTCTCCCCCTCCCTCCCCTTTGCAATCCCTTCCCCTACCATAAAACCCTTTCCCATATCATAGTATATCTTCCCCAGCCCAACCGCTAAAAATAATTTTAAGAAAGCCCCCGAACTCCTACTTACCTTCCCTCTCTCCCCGCATTCTGAGAAGCCGGCAGCCGCGTCCGTGATTGGCTGCCTCTCAGCCAATCACGGACGCGGCTGCCGGTCCCGCCCCCTGCTTGCAGTGTCTTGCAAGCAGAAGCCGGCGCGTCGGAGGAGAGAGGGAAGGTAAGTAAACATCAGGGCACTTTCTTAAAATTATTTTATAGCGGTTGGGCTGGGGGGAAGATTACTATGATATGGGAAAAGTTTATAATAAGGGTGGACATGCCCTTTAAAGTAGTTAATAACAGTGGTAATTACAGTAAAAACATGCAGGTATTAAGTAAACCCTGTTCATAAGAAATCTATCGGATTGAGGCCTGGAACAATAAGTTTTGATATTTCAGCCTGGAAAACTATGATCTGTCTTTCAGATTTTGTGGATATTTCGGGGTGGTGAAATGTAGTTACGGTACCCCAGCAGCTCCCACACAGCACTTAAGGTGCCTATACAGTTTACCTTTGATGTTCCATGCAATAAATACAATTTACAGTATTATAATTTCCAATCAAAATATCTTATGCTAACTGTATTGCAAAATCTGACCATTCTTGTAGATGTAACCAACTTACAAAACAGGTCAGCACCGTACTAATCTAGACAGCCTGCTGACAACATAATTGATCACATAATTTAGTAAGTGACGGGGAAGTGTCGCTACTGAATCTATCAATGAGCTTTCCCATCTCAATGACGGTCAATATGACTTTTGGAATTTACCTTTTGCCTATCAACTTGCAAATTGAGTTTAATCTCCATATTAAATATAAAAAACAACAGCCCCAACAGGCCAGTTAGAATTGACTGTTTCTAAGGAATAAAAAACAGCTTGTCTGAGGCTAGAATTAAACTTATACACTTTTTTCAAAAACGGTTAAAATGAAAAGTACCTGGGGCAGGGAGGTAGGATTAGTACTTTCTACCTCCCAATATTATTTCTATGAGAAGGGGCATCAGAAATAAAACTGCTTCTGCTAGGCTTCCTGAATGCTTCAGCCCTATCTTTAATACTGGAAGGCCTAGGGCCATAACCAGGCAAATGAAAACTGTATGTGCTGCAGCTCCTCAACGAAACAATATTATGAGGTGGGAATAATCAATCCTATCTCCCTGTCCCAGGTACTTTTAATTTCTAAATAGTTAATTTTACAGTTTAGTTGTCCTTTAATTATTTATGATGATCATTGTTATATTCTATACCAAACAACTATATATATATGTATATAATAATATATCTACTTGTATATAAATATACACACAAAATTATACTCGAAAGCATATTTATTTCAGATCCTGATCTACAGCACCAGTAATTTCCAGGCAGGAAGCCAAGAACATTAATATAGTAATTGTTATAAAAATGAATGCAGCATAAATTCAGAACATGATATCGGAAACAGTAAGTAATAATTTAGAGAGGTAATTATTCACCATATCTAGTATAAGGAATTCCAAAGCAACTCGGAGCTGCTGAGGTTTCATAAATAATCTATGGTAGTCATTAGGTATAGTATACTGTAGTATAGTATTTGAGGTTGAATAAAGACATATGTCCATCCAGTCCAACCCATCTAGCAATATCCTCATTTCCTGTCTAACTGTTGATCCAGAGGAAGGCAAAAAAAAACACCAAATTTATAAAGCGAAAAAAATTCCTTCCTGACTCCTAGTGGCAATCGGAAATTTCCCTGGATCAACTCTACTTTATGTATCAATACCAGTAACTTGCAACATTCCTTGTTTGCAGAAACTCATGCAGCTTTTTTTTTTGAAACTGACCAATGAACCTGCCATAACAACGTCCACTGGAAGACAGTTCTATAGCTTTACCGTTCTCACAGTAAAAAACCCTTTCCGTGCTTGAAGCCTAAACCTTTTTTCTTCAAGCCTAAAGGGATGTCCATGTGTCCTCAGACATGTTCCATTGGCGAACAATGCCCCAGATAGTTTATTGTATGGCCCGTTTATGTATTTACACACAGTAATCATATCCCCACGCAAGCGCCTTTTCTCCAGCGTACATAATTGTAACTTTTCCAGTCTGTCTTCATATTCAATCACCCCCAATCCCCTTATTAATTTAGTTGCCCTTCTCTGAACCTTTTCCATTTCAAAGATGTCCTTTTTGTACACAAGATTCCAAAATTGCACTGCATATTCCAAATGAGGCCTTACCAATGCTAATAAGGGAGAATAACATTTTCATCCCTTGAATCCATACCTCTATTTATACAAGACAATAATAAATAGATAAAATCCTTACCTTACATCTCTGCCCCTTATGGTTCTCCTATAGTCTCTGTCCAAAGTTCCAAAAAGGAGTAGGAGGTGTCTGAGTCATCCGGTCCCTGCTGCTTCCTTAACCTCAATAAGGACAGTCCGATCTATCTTTGTAGCCTGGTGCCCTACCTATAAAAAAAAATTCTGTAGTCTAAGGCACCCTATCCCACCTCCAACCGCTAAGTCCTTTTGTTAAAAAAACAAAAAAACAAAAACACAGAACTTTTGACTTAGACACATCGATTAGTTGCACTGGCATGGCGTTCTGCAATGCTGGCAGTTGTTTCCGTTATTGGTTGCCTCTCAGCCAATCACAGTCACAGACGCGTCTCGGTCCGGCTTCCTGCTTGCAATTCCGATGAGCAGAGGGCCGAGATCTGAGCGCAGGTGGAAGGAAGGCATATAAGAAGCGTTCTGATTGGCTTTTTTTGACAAACAAACCTGGTGGTTGGGGGTGGCATAGGGTACCCCACTACATATAAAAAGTTTATACTAATGGTGGAGATACCGTTTAAATGGATTTCTAGCCAGATATTTATTGATTAGTATTGCCCCTGTTCTCTCCCTTTCTGGCAGAGGTTTCCACCTATTCACTCTGCTAATTTGAGCATGTGCAGAGAAGGCAGCAGGGGAAATAGCAGTCAATCATTGTCTGTGATTTCATCCAATTGTAACCATCTGCATCACGAAAAGTAGGTAAGTACCGGAGGTGGGAGTAAAGTCACCCACCACAATCCTGGTGTTAGAGTTATGCTCTTACCTGCCCTAAAGTTATTTTTTCACTATGGATACCCTTAAATTATCAAAGTTAAATAAAGGCACCTCCAACCACACCTTAATTAATGGCAATTGGAACAATAACTTAATTAATTGAATTGCAATTGGAACAATAACTGGAACTTTATGTATTAAAGGACAATTATACCAACCTCCTAGGCCACCCCTGGTCTTTATTCTGGATTATTTAACCTAACTTTCTCTCTTCGGTTTAGTACATCAGTGCAGTTGCATGTCATTTATCCAACCAGGATCTGGCCAATGGGAAGATCTTCTACTTCTTTAATGGAGATTTGTTTAAAAACTGTTGGCCAGTCAATTTTTTCTTGGAATTGTGGAACCAATTATGGCCATGTGTTGGGTGCCCCCTGATCTAGGACTTTATCAAAAGACTGAAACAAATTATTCATTGGTTCCCATCAGTGAGCTTTATCTAGGACAATTCTAGGATCAGAAGGTCTCATTTCTCTCAGAGTTGATGGAAGCCAAACTCTGAAAATTCTAAAAATCTGAAAAACTTTACCCAGTAACCCAGAGAAGTAGAACAAAAATAATATATTAACCGATATACACCGAAGACTGGGTACATATTCGGCCGTCCGACCGATCCACGGCACTATCAGTCGGTCGAAAATATCTGCTGGTGTGGGGCGGCCTCTGTCGCCCGTTCGTCCGAATCGGTTGTGTCGGTAAATCACAACCGTTCGTGCGGTTCCCTATGGGACCACCCTATCGTTCGCACAAACTATCGGCTGCAGCCACTATTGCCGCGGCCGACAGTCATTTGTCCCGGCCGACCGCTCGCTCGCAGCAAACGTTCGGCCGGAACAAAAAATCATGCATGTGTACCCAGCCATAAAACTAGGCCAAAATATCAACCGGTGTGTACCAGACTAGCGTGGTTTTATCTCACACACCAGGATATGGCTATAATTGTGGAAGAAACCAGAGAAAACCCACACAAGCACACCATACAAACTTGCAGATATGGCCAGAGAAAGATTTAAGCCCAAGACTTCAGCGCTGAGAGGCATCAGTGCTAACCACTGAACCACTGTGCTGTGATTGTTAGAACTGTCTACTAGTCTCTAGACATTGAGATGGAAAAATAGTCTGAAAGTGAAGTCACTTTAAAGAGATTTAAGGCATATAGATAGACACAATAGATAATTGGTGTACATTAGTGATGCCAAATGATCTGGCTGAATTTTTGTGGCACTCAAATGGGCCAGGTTGGGCACCCCTGGTGTACATGCTCCCTCTGACATTGTTGAGTGATCCGTTCTGCTAAACGATGTGGGGGCGTGTGTAGGGTCTTCTGGCTACTCCCCCCCCCCTCTCTATGAACTACCGTATATACTCAAGTATAACCGAGTTTTTTCAGCTGAAAAATCAGCCTGAAAACCGGACTCGGTTTATACTTGAGTCAGAGACTTACCTGGGCATTCCGGCAGCCGCGCGATCTTTTCTGTACTGCGCGCCGGCCTGACGTCACTGCCTGGCACCAACCGGCGCCGGGCAGTGACGTCAGCCGGCGCGCCAGTACAGGAATGAGCGCGCGGCTGCCGGAATGCCTGCCAGAATGCCGATACAGGGAAAGAAGCCCACAGGGAGAAGAGAGCCAGAAGAGAGCCCACAGGAGAAGAGAGCCCACAGGGAGAAGAGAGCCCACAGGGAAAGAGAGCCCACAGGGAGAAAGAGCCCACAGGTACAAACTGAACTGGGTGGGAGGGGGAGGGGGCATTCAAGATGTTTGGGAACTACAACTCCCAGCATGCTTTATTAGCTGGGAGTTGCAGTTTCCAAACATCTTGAATGCCAAGTGAGGGTGGCATTCAAGATGTTTATATGGTAACTGTTGCTGGGCTGCTGCGGTCTGTCTGTAGTAAAAAATGAAGATTTCTAGACAAACCTGACTAATGAGCAGTTTAACCATCTTTATCTAACATGAGTACTTAGCCTTATACCCTGGAAATTACTGAACTGATTTGTTACTTGCTTTCTGTCCCTACTCCATAATCTAAGATATAAAGTCAGTGCAATGTTTCACAAGCACCTGCAGTTACTTTCAATTTTCACTGTCTTCCAAGAGGGAGCATACTGAGCATGCCTGTCCCACTGGGAAAGAGGAGAAATATGGTAAAGGTAGTAATACACAGTAATGATAAAGAGTTGATACCGTCATATCCAATGGTATTGTCCCATTATTGTTAGTGTGTGTAGCGTATTTCAGTCTGCCATGGAAATGCCATGGTCGTCGCCTATTTTAGAGCATGTCCTTCCATTGGTTAGCCAATTCAGTGCTGGAACTCAACAGAGCATGCAGCTGGAAGGGGTACTTCCTGGATACAGCGTAAGTGATGGGGGGTTCTTTTTCCCTTTCATTCTCCTTTAAGTCATCGAGATGATCCATGACTGTATAGAAGCATGATGGTGCAATCTAAGGTAACATTGGAGTGAGTCAAATTTTATTAAATCAATAAGTGGAACAAGACATTAAAGTGCATGTCCACCCTTAAAACGAAAAGAGAGGAGAGATCATTTAATATTTGGTTAGAAATGCATGTAAAGAGCTAACAAATTCCAGATGGGGTAAGGGGCAAATAAATTAGATATGACTATTTTTTGTTTTAAGGTGGACATGCCCTTTAAGCATTTTTGGGACTTATGCAGTAAGAGGTGCAAATGTTGCCTTTTATATTGCATCAGCCCCTTTGTATTTTTACTATACTATAAAACCCAAGAACCTAATGGAGAGAAACAGTTTATTTTCCTTTTTATAACAGTCACTCTGTACATTAGTGACTGTAGTTGCCTCCTATTTAAAAACTGCTCACTAATGTATGTATGTATATGTTTATTTATATAGCGCCACTTGGGGACGCAGCGCTGTACAGTATTAAAATAAATAAAGTCATACAGGGGGATAAATACATAGATGTTCAGTACATAAATATATAACTTCTATAATAGAAGTGCTAGGGCTTTGCCACAAGAGGAAAGGAGGTCCCTGCCCCGTAGAGCTTACAATCTAGTTAGGTGTGTATTATATGGAGTTATTCGTGCCAATAATAAGCCATGACCTTTACAGCTAATTAAACATGTGTGGTGGTTTATTAGAAAACTGTAATACATAATTTTTTACTTTTACTAACCAATGGCCCTTTTCCGAAAGAAACGTCATTGTTGCAACATCCTCTAAACAGTAACAGTGATAATCCCATAGGGCTTGCAATCTGATGAGGTTATATTAAAGGCCACAGTTATGAAACGAATGAAAAACCCCTCCAGAAAAGAGGATATGAGAGTATGTATTTCGTAAACTTCTGACTTCCTGACAAAAATGTAAGGGGCAATACATCAAGCTCTAGATAGGTCAGGTCTGTGATAATTCTCTTAAACAGGTTTCCTGTAACTTCAGGTTCAGATTTGAAACAATCTGAACCTGAAGTTACAGGAAACCTGTTTAAGAGTGTACAGCAAGCCATCACTTGCTGTACACAATTATGTTGTATGTATTTTATTTCTTATATAGCGCGTACATATTCCGCAGTGATTTACAATATTTACTCAATTCACATCAGGCCCTGCCCCAAAGAGCTTACAATCTAATCACTTTATGTACACATACAGCCTATCCGTATGTCTTTATGATTATGGGGGAATACGGAATGCCCAGAGGAAACCCACGCAAGTACGGGGAGAACATACAAACTCCTTACAGATGTGTCCAAGGGTGGAATCGAACTCAGGACCTCAGCACTACAGGCATCAATCTGAGGGTATGCCACTGAGCCACCAATCTGGGGTAACCTGAACAAAAAACATTTTTGTAGGTTGGAGATGGTGACCTATATTTTTCATATCAACCGAGCATAGTTGAGAATTATAAAATATTTGTCCGCCGCTAAAACTGCCCAAAACAAAATAAAACTTTCCCTGAATTTGTAGGCCAGAAAGAACTGATTATAATTTCACTATATTATTATTAAAGGGCATGTCCACCCCCAAAACTATAATCCCCCCAACTACTGGCCCCACCATGTAGTGTGTAGTTTAATCCTTACCTCACATCCCAACTCCATCTGGTTCTCCTGTAGTCCCCCCCCCAAAGTTCCAAAAACTGGCCACCAGGAGGCTAGCAGGTCCATATAGGACCTGCCTGCTACCTGGCCTCCCGGATTCCGCCATGCGTGCTGCAGCCCTTCTCCCCCCTCCCTCCCCCTCCCTCTCCCTCCCTTCTAACTATCCCTCCCCCTAGCAAAAAAACCCCTAAAATTCTGCTCCCCCATGTCCCCCAGCCCCAACCGCATGTTTTTTTTTTAAAAAGCTCCCCAACCTCTTACTTACCTCTCCGCTTTCCTCCGCTGCACTGAATGACCGGCAGCCGCGTCCGTGATTGGCTGCCGCTCAGCCAATCACAGACGCGACTGCCGGTCCCGCCCCTCTGCTTGCATTCTCGCAAGCAGAGGGCCGGCAGTGCGGCGGAGGATCGAGGGAGGTAGTAAGAGTTTGGGGGGCTTTTTAAAAAAACTAAACATGCGGTTGGGGCTGGGGGAGCATGATATAAAATTTTTATTTTAGGGGTGGACATACCTTTATAAAATAATTTATGGATTATATAAAAAATAATAAATGGATACTTTTTCCTAAAAAAAATCCTTTCCAAGGCCAGGAAACAAGCAGTTGAAAAAGGCTCCCCCATACATCAACAAATCCTGACTAACAATCCCAATATCATATGATTGCCGGTTTGTGTACCATAATTCGTACATTATTCGGTATTGGCCCAACAGACACATTTTTAGTGATTGATCCATCGATCGTACAATTGGGAATTTTTTTGTGTATGGGCCCATTATAATCTACCCAGTGTTCTCCCCAAAATTTTTTTCCAGCCGGGTGGCATGAAAAAGTAGCCGGGGTGAGGTGGGACAGGGAAATTTGGTGGTGGGGAAAAACGTGCACTGCGTTATGCTCATTATATAGGTCAGGGATTTCTAACTTTCGTCCCACTAGATGTTTGAAAACTGACTCCCAGCATTCTGTGGTTGTAGAATGCAGGGAGTTGTAGTTTGGCAACATCTGCAGGGAGTTGTAGTTTGGAAACATCTGCAAGGAGTTGTAGTTTGGCAACATCGGCAGGTAACCCAGATGTAATATGGCAGCACATGCGCCATTGTTTTGTGGCCTTAGGGATCTTGGAAAAGCTAGTTAACCTGCTAAAATAATCTTGCAAGTGTAAAAAAGGGGTCTGGACTGGGCAGTTTTGGCAGGAGTTTTTACTGACCTATTGGTACACCTATTAAACCTATATCTAAATTCTTTTAAATCACAAGTGTTCTCTCAAGAATTTTTTTCCAGCCGGGTGGCATGAAAAAGTAGCCGGGTGGGCCGCTAAAAGACCCTAGGGAGAACACTGTCTACCCCAAACAGGCAGCCAACCTTTCACCCTCTGCCTTAAAGAATAAATGTCCCATAAATGGGCAGCACAGTGGTTAGCCTGAGATCAATTCCACCCATGGACACATCTGCAAGGAGTTTGTATGTTCTCCCCGTGCTTGTGTGGGTTTCCTCCCGGCACTCCGGTTTCCCCCACAATCATAAAGACATACTGATAGGTTGTATATTTCATATAAATGTGCTTAGATTGTAAGCTCTTAGGGACAGGGCCTGATGTGAATGTATACATGTAATTGTAAAGCGCTACGGAAGATTTTGGCTCTATATAAAAAAAAAATCGAAACAACACGTGCTTGTGCGTTCAACATGTCATATTCAACATGTTGAATTGACTTTTCAACCAATTTAATGGAAATTTGTTTAAAAACTATGTCGCCCATATGTACGGGCCAGTCATTTTTTCTTGGCCATATATTGGGTGCCCCCTGATCTAGGAATTTATCAAAAGACAGAAACAAAGTATTCATTGGTTCCCATCAGTGAGCTTTATCTAGGACAATTCTAGGACCAAATGGTCTCATTTCTCTCTTACCAACATACCCCCTGACGCACCAAGTCACCCACCCACCCCCGCACATGCACACGCGATAAACCCATCCCCCCGCGTGCACCCCATACTGTGATATCACGCGTGCGAGACTTGGGGGTCTATATCTACAACTGTATTTAGTAATAGAAGTATTCTTACAAAGTAGTAGTCCCTGAGGGCAGGAAGGCAGCGCCCTTGGTCTCCTAGTGCTCCTGTCATTGCACCGTCATAGTCAACAAAATATAAAGCGAAGACTCTGGGCGTTCAAGCTGCAAACAGGTTTATTAGTGCAAAATACACAACATGTTTCGGGTGTAAAACCCATTCTCAGTGTGCACTTGAGAAAGGTTTTACACCCGAAACATGTTGTGTATTTTGCACTAATAAACCTGTTTGCAGCTTGAACGCCCAGAGTCTTCGCTTTATATTTTGTCTTTTAGTAATATAGATGGCTGATGGAAACCAACTCTGAAATTCTAAGAATATGAAAAACCCAGTAACCCAGACAAGTTTTCAAGTAGAACAGAGGGAAATGTGTGGTAGACTAAACAAAGACATTAAGACATTGTGTAAGGTGACAATCAGATTTCTTTCGAAATAAATACAAAACAGTTTCAAGATTGAATGAAAAAATAATATATGAACCAATATACACCTTAAAGAACTAGGCCAATATATCAACCTGTGTGTGCCAGACTAGCGTTGTTTTATCTCACACACCAGAGAAAGAGATATGGCCAGAGAAAGATTTGAGCCCAATACTTCAGCCGGTTTTCAACAAAGACATGGCAGAAAAAGTTCCCGCTAATACTATCCAAAGATTTTTAAGTTTAAGTCTGCACAAGATGGTTTTATTCATCACTAATTCCTGTTTATTTTTGATTGGACAGTATCCATCATGCATCTAATCCAGCGTTTTATGGCTAACCTTAGAATATGGCGTGCTATTTTAAGAACATACAATGGCTGCCCATAGTTCAGTGTTTGAGGCTAGACTGGAGCTGTGTAACCAACCCACACAAAAATGAGGCCAACTGTTTAGAGGAGGATAAATGAGAAGACAACTGCTTAGAGTAGATCAGTGACCTAACCCACTGGCCTTTCCTTTCTAAATAAAGACTACAAATTGCAAGTACATGTCATATATCCATGTCAGGGATATCCCACCGATTACCATTCATGAATGGTGACTCGAGCATTAAAATAAAGGGATGTAGGAACACTTTACTCATTATGACCTCTTGTGTTTTTCAGCGCAATTAATTTCAATTGCGCTGAAAAACAATAATTAATATATTTACAGTCTCAATAACCAGCATATCCAAGTTTTGATGACTGACTTACCAATTAATACAATGTTTGCTAAGTGAAGTGGTGCAGAGGCCTATATTGTGCCCAAACTGATTTTTGGAGCATTCAAGTCTTACTACCAGGTACGTTCATCCAATAAAAATGATTTCGAGAAACATTTGTCCAGGAAAGATCATTCTGCTGCTGAAAACTGTCTAATCAATTAGCGATCTACTAGGATCAAAATATTGCCCAGTCTGTTCCAGGCATTAGGACAGCAGGCAGTGGTAAAGGTGGCAGCTCTAACACTCTCTTTGGTTATGAGACTGCTGCCTTGTTTAAGACTCTGCATTGCTAGTTAGAACTCTACCGTCATTTCCTCTGTAGGAAGCAAATTTAATTTGTACCTCGTCAATAAACTATAAATTGCTGTGACAAAAAGCCCAGGGAAAATGACTACCCCCAACCAGCTAAAAACAGAACATTCAATCTTATTATGATTGTTACGTATTTAAGAGGTTGTAAAATATCGCAAATTGTTGTTCAACATGGGGATAACATTACATTTCACCTCTTAAAGACATACTGATTGCTTTTGCATGCTAGAGCACTTTATTATTATAATATAATCTACAATATAAACCTTCTGTACACGATTCTAAAAATGTTATAATTGCAAAAGAGTTGCAAGTTATTCCTTTAAAAACCACAATATAAAAGAAAAATACTATTGGTCAGATATGTAATGTTCTCTAAATGAATTCCTGTAAATGCTTAGAGAAGAACTGGTTTCTAAAAAATCCCCCTTAAAAATCTGAAATAGCTGTAGATGTTCCTTTAACTCCTTCAGTGACAGATATGTGCATGGGTCGGAAGAGGACATTTGTGTTGGGATTAGGTTTGATGCCGATTACATAGAGTTAACTCTGACAGAACAACTGAGAGACCCAACAGCTGCTGTCAATGCCAGTATGAAGCACTCAGCAATATCATTTTTGACATTCATTATGCCTTTAAGTCCCTTGTAAAGTCTGGAGAGAGTGGGGGAGGGAATTTACTACCTTAAGGGCAGCTAATGGATTTCTTTAAGTCACTGTGAATTGAAGGGCTAGCTGACAGGGTCTCCTGCTCTGAGCAGACTCAAAGCAGGTCCATTTCCTGAATGAAGGTTTATTACTCAGCAGGCCATGAAAGAAAACAACAACCACATGTTAATATGAAATTTATAATATTCTGCCATCATGTCCAGGAATTTCCAACCTGGATAAAGTGATTACTGGACATCCCTACATTCACCACAGGAGCAGAGCTATGGGGACTTGCAGGGTGTGAGTGAATGCCAGGTTAGAAGGCTTTCCTCTCTCTATATTTTTATCACTGCTAGGGCAATGTTTTGGGGAACTTGTTCTAGTTACAGGTTCCTCCCTGTCTCTAACAGACCTGGCTTTGTTTGTGCATAGGAAGTGGCTTCCACTGACATGAATAAGGCATTGATGGGGTAGACAGGCTGGCGGTGCTGGCATCACCAGCTCGTCACAGTACACTTGGCAAAAAAAGCCAAATACACCAATGTATGCACCAATAAGGCCTTAGCGTGGAAACTGCTTTTTATAGCTGATGAGTTTTGAATATGATGCTGCAGGAAAGAGATAGACAGGCAGGCATGCAGGAGTTAAATGACATCAAACACACAATAGGTATATTCTGTTCTTTATGTGTAAAGGGGGAAAGCTATCCACCTCGCACTTGGTGGACTGGCCAATCACATTGGCAAAAGCAAACATCTCAACCAATCAGAAATGACAGCTTGTATTCAAGCGTCTGAGAATTAATGCCAGAATAAAAACTGTGTCTGATGTGCATGAATATGCAGTTACTAATAGGGGGTTAGGAGGCGCTTTGCCTGATGGAACGTTCTCACAAGACAAGCAGCAGAGACAAAACACATAAAATCAATTCCTTTACAATACAATGAGAACCATTCAATTCAACTGTAGCTTGAGAATCAGATGCATTACAGCCAAATTTTACCTTCGTAATTTGAGGTAAGACAAATCACCATCAAGTTCAGACGTCATGAATGGGGGTTATATGGACATAAACACAATGAGCTAAATTATACATTTCACTTAACTCCTGTAACACAAATACCACTGCGCCTGGCTGGGGTTGTAACCATTTTCTTTTAAACTGAACACATATAGAATTTTAACACTGTGAATACATTAGGTGTATGTGTACAAGACTTCAATGAAGCCATAAACCAATTGATGTACTGGTACTGAGCCTCGCTGCATGTAGGTTTTATATGTAGTCGGTTTCAAAGGTTACTCTAGCCTGCACTTAAAGGGTAACTACTGTTCATTTCTCGGGAGGTAGGAAAGCCTATCCCTACCTCACTGGAAGATCTTCTTGTGCAGTGGCTGACAGTCCAACAATCTGTGAGACAGGAAAGATATATGACTATGTACCATTATCTGCAATTACTAACTAAGGGGCACCCAGAGCAAATCGCCCTATCAATAGGTCTCTGTGCCGGCTTGTCACCATAGAAATCTATTATACGGAAATGCCACACCCTGAGCAGGATTTTCAACATGCCTCATGGGCACGGTAGCCCTTCTAACACTCAGAAGAAGATAATAGGAAATGACAATCTTAAAATCATGCTAACCTGTTTACAGCAATGTAACAAGTATTAGCAGGACAAGATGGGAGTTAAGCTAGTTTGCAATAAAACCCGCACACTCCAACGATGTAGCAATGCAATTATGACACCGTTGCCTGGCTTTTTAAACGGCAGGCAATAGCTGCCATTAAAGTCGGGCAAATGTTAAAAACTAAATCCCAAATTACCACCACCTGCTATGGCGTTGGTAAACTGCAATACAAGGGCCCAAATGAGGCACCCAGGGTGTAAGGAAAACATAGTCTTACCTTCCTAAGAAATTAACTTTATAATGTGAGGGAAAATAATTTTGTTGGGGGGGCATACCGTATATACTCGAGTATAAACCGAGTTTTTCAGGCTGAAAAATCAGCCTGAAAACTCGGACTCGGTTTATACTCGAGTCAACCGCTTACCTGGGCATTCCGGCGGCCGCGCGATCTTTTTCTGCACTGGCCTGCCAGGAAGCCCTTGGATGGAGGAAGAGCCCACAGGGAGAAGAGTCGTCCACAGGGAGAAGAGTCGTCCACAGGGAGAAGAGTCCACAGGAGTCCACAGGGAGAAGAGCCCACAGGTACAAACTGAACTGAGGGGGAGGGGGGCATTGGACCTACAACTCCCAGCATGCTTTTTAGCTGGGAGTTGTATTTTCCAAACATCTTGAATGCCAAGTGAGGGTGGCATTCAAGATGTTTGGAAACTACAACTCCCACTAATAAAACATGCTGGGATTTGTAGTTTCCAAACATCTTGAATGCCACCCTCACTTGGCATTCAAGATGTTTGGAAACTACAACTCCCAGCATGCTTTATTAGCTGGGAGTTGTAGTTTCCAAACATCTTGAATGCCAAGTTTCCACCCTCGTTTTTATACTCGGGTCAATAACTTTATTAGGATTTTTAGCTGAATTGGGTACCCTCGGTTTATACTCGGGTCGGTTTATACTTTGGGGAGGGGGGGGGGGGGGGGGGGGTTTTTTTTTTTTTTTTGAGTAATACTGTAGTTAAATGGTATGTCCAAATAGTCGGAAGGAGGCATAACATAGGCAGGGCCTGACCGCATCCTCTCTTATGTGCCCGTGCTCTGACCAAGTATATTTACCGATATGAACATGGATATTTATTTAAAAGAAGAAATCTTCAAATATGCTGATTTATGTAAATAACAACACTATGGAACACAGGGGACTATGTAATAACCCCTAGTTTTTCAATTTATTATATAAGGCCTTCAGTTCTCATAATCTAAGGGCCATACTTATTAATGCATGTATGTATGTATAGTTTATTATAAAGTGCCACTTGGGGACGCAGCGCTGTACATTAACAAAATACAATAAAGTCACACAAGGGGGAACCATACATAGATAGTTCAGTGCATAAATATACAAATTATATAAATATATAATATATAAAATGCTTTTTCGCCATTTTGCTATTGCAGGACATCACAATGGCAAATCTTATGACAGTAAATGCAGAAAAATAATTTAGCAACCCCCATGACCCTTATCAGTATAGAAACACTTCACAATGTACTGACACCTTCCAAGGACCCACTGACAGGCTAGATATATGGCCACCTATGAGTTTTCACCACCTAAGACTATGCAATTTTGAAAGGCTGAACTTAATCGAATTTCACCATTTTTGCCGTTTTATAAATACGATTGCGTGGTTAGCGTGGCAATGCATGGCAATTTATGGCAATGAGTGGCAATAATGACTTTTCGCCATCAGTTATGGCCACTTTTTAAATTGCGTTTAGTCAAATACTATAAAAAACGCCGGAAATAATGGTGGCAAAAGTTAGGCTGGGTAGACACCAGCAGATTTTCCAGCCGACCGACCAATAGTGAAGTGGATCAGTCGGCCGGAAATATCTGATTGTGTGGGGTGGCCAGCCGTGACCGAGCTTGGTCCCCCGTTCTTCTGAATCAGACAAATGGGCGATCGGGTCTGTTGGTAAGTCACGCCCGCACTATCGGCCACTACTGCCGCGACAGACCCGGCCGAGCACTTGCTCGCTTGCAGCGAACACTCGGTCAGGACAAATAATAGCCCTGTGTTTACCCAGCCTTAAAGAATCTTTATAGCTATGCCCCTAGGTCTGTTCTTGTACAGCGGTCTGAAAAAGCAAGCCTTTTGATAACATGCAAAGTTCTGTGGTTACTTCAAGGCACATCCAACAAGTTAATGCATTTTATTGGTTTACTTTGAAAACCCAGTCTATCTATTGATCTTTCTCCTTCAAACAACATTTCATCATTCAGCCAAGTAACCTCTATGAAACAGCCATATGGATTATTTTTAAAACCCGCAGCAAAACAAAAAAGGTTTTCATTTTTATTTCTAAAAAAAAAAGTTTTATTTCCTATAATGGTTCAACCAATATTTCAAATCATAATGGAAAGTAAAGTAAACTATTCACAAGAAAATAAATAAAAAAGAGGAAGTAAGAAACCCCCCAGAACTTTAGAGAAGTATTATCCTTTTAAAGGGCATCTATAGTGAAAAAAACACATTGGCCCATTGCAAAGTTAAATTCATGTACTCTGTGCTGCCTTTATCCTATCTGTCAGTGACTTTGTTTTTCCATGGTGTCAGATCTCTGTGTAGCACTCCCCCCCTTCCCCCTCCCCTCTGTTACCTCCTCCAAGCTTATCATGTGCAGTAGGAGTTAAAAGTTCAACATCCTGAAAAACACACCCACACACAGTGGCCAATAGAAAGCAAGCTGTCCTGGAGACACGGATCTCTCAGTTTCCTGATCTCTCTCTTTGTGACCCATCAACAATCAGTGAAGTCTATCAAGAAGGGGGTGTCAAGTGCAGCCTTATATCTGCCATCAAAGCTACCTCTCACCCCCTACTAATGCTCTTATCTCTATGTTTATTACAGAGCATGGAGGAGGAGGGAGGGTCTTGATTGACAGTAGGAGTAGAGGAATGCAATCACTATTCTTCTAACTTGAGTATCTCAGGACAGAGAGGAAATCTGAAAAAAGTGAAGACACTGGGGGTTGGGGGGAATTATAGAACACATGGAAAGAAAGGGAAAAAAAGTTAATTTTCTCACTGTAGATGCCCTTTAAAGGAATATACTCCATACGAATTTTTTGACCTTGGCTTATATACCAGAAACCACCTGTTTGAAATGAAAAAAGAAAACCCTCCTCCAATTATTCACTTTCTGTTTCACTTCCTTTTATTTATTAGCACACAGACACAAATTGTATATGATTTAAGAATCTCCTCCCTCTCCCTGAGTAAATTATACTAAGCATGTCTGAACTCAATGAGACTGGAAATGGGATGGGAACTACAGGGAGTCCTGTACTGTGTATGTTATACACTAAAATAAAATTTGTACTTGTTTAAACAGCAGTTTCTAGCCAGGGGAAATGTATTTAAATATATATACTAATATATCATTTAAATGTATTTACTAATTTTTAAGTCTCCCATATAAAACAATGCCCTATAATTTACTTCTAATAATAAGAAAAAAAATACTGGATAATTCAAGCCTGAGAAACAATTTACCACAATGCAACTGGGAAAGCAACATTTTTAAAAGGAATTAAATCTTGATGTACACATTAGCGAGTCAATGTAAACATTCTGTTCCCATAGGATTTCCTTCATAAAAGCCTCTGGATATCCCTGTTTATTATACAGGACTATTTTCACTTATTAACTTGCTTGACAGTTTAGAGTATTCTGCTCTTGCAGTTAACTTAATAGTTATATTCAGCTTTAAGGATTTGGCTCCAGTAACCCAGGAAATAATTCTGTTAGATCTCTATTAAATTGACAAAGATTTATAGAAACAAGCAGAAAGGGTCAGTGTCCCCCACTATAAGGAACATTACTTATGCAGTGCTTATTGAATATACTCAGCATCCCGGGGGGCCAGTTAACTTCAGGGTCACCTTTCAATAGAGCCTGAATCGCTGTTTCTGCACTAATTCAATTAATATATAGTTTGATTTTGGCTTTCATAATATCACTATTAAAATGAATTAAAAAAACAAATACATATATACATGTTTGTGTATGTTATATTCATCCCACTACACACTAGTGATAGATTAATGTTAAGTAGAAAAACTTCCCCTTTCTTTTTGCCACAGAACAGAATTGTGTTGCTTATTTTTTATTTTGATCAAGTGATCGAATTGTTTTGTTGCACTGACACGTGTCAATCTATAGGGTGCAATTTAGCAGCAGTTCCTGTGTCTAAATCTGAATATGCAGATATAAAGAGGTCAGTGATGTCAGTGAAAGCCAATTATAAAAACTGGGGTAGCTTTATGATCCCTTTGTCCTTAAAAGAACGGACAAACTTTTTAAATGAAGCTTTATATTCTATGCAGAAGTTGAACTAAAAAATGGCCAAGGAGCAAAAGCAAAATCAGTATGAAACGGGTTAATGTATTCAACTTCTAGACTTTGACCTTGGGTTATCACTTTTCCCATTTTACAACCACCTATAATATCCAAAAAGTAAATAGTACAGCACAACATGATAAGGCCAATGGTCTGCAGTACAATAGTAATACTGATCATCAAATCTATCTACTATCTAAAAAAATCAGCACATTTAACTAAGAATGTTACCGTGCTCGCCCATTCATTAAATTAATTTTACCCTTCAAACAAAAAAATGCTCAATTGTCAGTTACCTGCCCCCAACCCCAAGGATATTTTTGCACATTATTACCTGCATTATTAACCAAATAATAAAGGATTATTGTTTCCATTCTGGCAGAGTAAACTGGCCCCTCCCTCCAAGCAGTCAATTAAGGCTGTGACAACATATATCACAGCCAATGATTGACTTCTGTTTCACCTGCTGCCTCCACTACTCATGCTTAATAAAGTTAATAAAAAGCTCTTGGAGCAGAGGGAGGAGGCAGATACCTTTGCCAGAAACAAACAAAAATATAATTAAATATTTCACCATTTCAGACATCCCACCCTGCCAATTTGTGCTTCCGGGCAGGGTGGGAGAGGGGGCGTGGTGATGCTGTGTGACGTCACACAGTGGGTGGGGCATGCACGTGAGGGGGTGGGGAGGCGGAGTTATGGGAATATTACGGGGCGTGGCATGGGTGGTCCGGGGGCATGGCCGCAAAAAAGGGGGCGTAACAGGGAGATTTAGAACTCCTCTCCATTGCAGGAGATTGGAGTAATCTTGTGGGAGACCACCTCAATTTTTTAAAGGGTATTTCCACCCCAAAAATGATCTTTTGCTGTAGTGTAGTGTACCCCAGCCCACTCCCAACCGCCATGTTAGTTTTTTTTTTTTTAAATAAGCCCCAGAAATAGACATGTCATTCTTCATTCCCTTGGCTCTCTGCATCCCAGTAGCAGCAAATAGGAGCAGGACCGGCATCCATGTCTGTCATTGGCTAAGAGTCAGCCAATCACAGACATGGCTGCTGGCTACACAGAGAGCGAACAAAGGATCGTAAGTCTATTCCTGGGGCTTGTTTTAAAAAGTTAACATGGCGGTTAGGGGTAGGCTGGGGTACACTACACAAAAGGCAACAGGAAAATATTTTTTTAATGGTAGGAAATGAAGCAGCATGAAGGGATCTGGAGTATGGGAGGGAGGGCTCCTCTGTGGATGCCAGAGTCCTCAGGAAAACAGGAAAGTATCAGGCACTGGATGACATTTGGAGCTGGGATGTAAGGCAAGGATTTTTGAACACTACACAGTGGGGCCAGTAGTGGGTTAAATTTTAGTTTTTGAGGGTGGACATGCCCTTTAAGCACTCGAATGTTAATCTCAAATTATCAATCCAGTCAGTTGTCCAAACATCTCAAGGTAGATTTTGTAGTGTATGACCAGCATCAAGGCTAACTGCTGATTACTGGATCCCGTTACTGGAACAGAATCTATTGTTTTCCTTGCCATGACCCTTCTAAACAGGGCTGAACTATTTCAATCAAGTTTACTGTCTCAAAAAGTAAATAAAGACACAAGGTCGTGTCTAGTGAGAAAGCTACATTCATTTTTCCAAATTACGTGGGTTTATGGAATGTGGATGACTGTACTGACTCAAAATGTTTTCTTAAAATGATATTGTGAATATGTTGCCAATTCAAGGATCCTTCATGATAAGGAACTTGGCTAAAGGGCTTTACTTTCATTATGCGGTGAATTTCAGGAACCTGCAGATAATGCAATTCTAAGAAAAGTAGAACCATTTACAAACCAATAAGTTAGTGGCTGTAAGCTTAAAGGATAAATGTATTGCCTTAATGCATTTTTTTTTTTTTAAAAACTGCTTTCAAAAGAGTAAAGATATGCAGCCCTCCCCATATGTTTTTTTCCTGATTTCGAGCTTCTCTCTGCCTTCAATTAGCCACACTGTGAAGAGGGCTTAACAATTTTGTCTGCCTGTAACTGTCACTCAAAACTAGCAGTGAGAAAACACTCCTCCACCCACCCTTGATCAGCTTGATTATGTAGGCAGTATCCTAGCAACCGAATAGTTCAAGTTTGTTTGACTGGCAGAGGAGGATAGAGGTTGTAACAGACATTCCCACCAGCCAATGACAAGTGCTATGTTAATCATGACCCTGGGCCATCTTGGAGGCGAGCTTTTAGCACTCATCTTTGCTGTGTGATATCTAAGGTAAGGCAGCACGGTTGTAAATGAGAGTAAGCGATTTCAGCTGCTGGAAGTGTGGACATGTAATGGGGGAGATGTTGTTTTTTTGGGTATTGTTGTCCTTTAAAGGGTATCCCCACATGAAAACTGATACTTGCCTTCTTCAACCCCCAAAAAGACCACATTATTTACTTACCTCTTCACATTCAGTTTTCCATGTCTTACTGCAGTTACTTCTTCCTGGTCCAGCAGTCAAAGTCCATGAGAGATGTCACAGCCAATGACTGACAGCTGCTGAATGAACCGCCTCCTCTGTGCATGTGCAAGCTCTTAATGGGCTTGTACATCTTTAAGAGGAGGCAGAAGGAGAAGTAAGTAAACAATGCGGTTCTGAGGTTTTGACGGTTAAAGCCTCCCTCCTCTTTAGAACTTTACCCTAGACTGCTATGGGATGTGTAAATAGTACTTAATATTAATGCGTATTATTAGATTGCCTTTGCTCCAAACATTATTCACACACTTTATTTTGGAGTATTGAAACAAAGCTCTCATAGGTATTAAAGTGAACGAACAAACACAACTTAAGTGTGGGAAGGAAGTGACCTGCATAACTTTGTATCAGTGAAAGTGACAATTACAGTCCAAGGATCGATTTACACATGAGAATTGTTTCAAAAGTAACTGAGAGTCAAACAATTTTTTTGCTTCTATTATGGCTTGGAAGCAAAAGTGTTAATACATAGGAGACAAACTGACAGTTTCTATACCGGGTTTCCTGATGTTATCTCACAGACATTAACAGTCTTTCCGCTTCTTCTGTTTCTTTTTTATTAGGTTTAAAACAAATCTACCAAGAGTTTTGTTCTGATAAATGCAGCAACACCTAGTTATCTGATATTTTTTTAATCAAATATAACATTATACATTAAAGGGCAGTTTCCTGCACTTTGGAGAATCACTGCAGAAGAACCATAATGAGCAGAGACGTAAAGTAAGGATTTCTTTAAACTTCACAGGGGAGTCAGTAGTGTGTTAAATTTTAGTTTGGAGGGTGGACATGCCCTTTAAGCCCAGTATTTCATATGGCCAAAAATATACAATATAACAGTATACAATAATCCCAGTAAATGCCAAAAAGAAAGTATAAATATATCTGAATCACTGGTTATAATGGAAGGCACTTTCGCTGAAGGCAGCAGCAATGTATCTCCCTGGATCACTGCCTTGTTCTTATGACAACTGTCTCTCTTGTGAGATCTGCAGTTGATGGGCTAACACAAGTCCATGTTCTTGACCAATTTATAAAAAATCTGGCTGAAATAAAAACTGTGATTTGTGTTACTAGTGTGCAGAGGTGCAAGTGTGCAGTACATATTTATTAAAAATGTATATTATACTTCAGTGTATTTTTATTATAGTACTTGTATAGTACCCTTTACTTGTAGGGGTAATTAACATTTCTGTTGGGTCTGTGTGCCAAAAAATTATTTACAAGGATGTATCAAAAGTTTGACATCCCTGGATTAGAGGACAGTTCAAAGGAAGGTGGTGTAACTAGGGTTGCATCCTCTACCTTTTAAAACTGAACACCTATGAGATCTACATGCTGCAAAGTACCAGTAAATTAAAAGCATTCTCTACGGCTACTTTGAAACCAATGCAGCCTGCATCGTGATTCTAATTTTACTTACCTTTTCTAAAGATGCTTACAGAACCTGATCCCTTGCCAGCAGGTTCACACCTCCTCAGCTGCTGGTTACAAACTTGCACAGCAGCAGAGTGGGCAGCTGAGGTAACGTCTGTCAGCCACTGGCCCGTGATGCCAGCGTCACAGCTTTGAATGAAGGACAGCTCAGGTTATGTAAGCAATTTAAGATGCATCTTTGGAAAAGGAAAGTACAACACAAATAAGTTTTGCGGGGTGGTTCTCAGTCAATATACCCATTTTTGTTGAAATTTTATCAAAGCAAACTGCCTATTTGTATTGTTGTAGAGTGATACAGAGAGGTTTCCCCTGATCACGCATGATTAAAAAACATGTTTTGCAGGATTTTGCATTAAAAGTGATTATGAGAACTCACCAAGCCACCAGCGTACAATAAAATGACCTGGCGTGATTGTTATATTGGCTATAACATTATGGTAAGTTATACACTAGGTTAACATGTGTGCCTGTGTATATCTCCCGATGCATCCTGAATTTCTTCTGTGTTCTAAAATGAAAACAGTGCAAACTTTGTCAGCTTCACATGACAGTGCAGGGTGACAAAGGTTGCACTTTTTGGTATCTTGTTTACAGATCTGAGGAAATTTCTTTTTTGATTTGAAGCTTCTTAAGATCTGCTCCTTTTTAGCCTGTCTTGTCCTATCATTTTTGGCCCTGTTTACCGTCAGGAGCTGCGGTAAAATGAGAGGTTAAAGGGAATGTCCACCCCTCTCAGCAAAAATCTATGTATTGTAGAATACCCCCTAAAAGCTGGAGATCGTTTTATAGAAAAGCTTTAAACCGGCTCCCAGACTGAGATATTATACTTACATGCTCCTCCTCGATCCTCCGCCGCGGCTCTGCACTTCCGGGTAAGGCAGTCAGTGTTGTGTCACGGCCAATCACTGACTGCCATTCCCGGAGCAGTCTCTACTGTGGCTGGTCAAGAACAGAAAATGAACAGAGCAGCTAAAGTGGAGAGGGAGTGAGGAGACCGGAAGCGGCGGCGGATAGAGGAACATGTAAGTATAATATCTCAGTCTGGGAGCTGATTTAAAGCTTTTCTGTAAAACGATCTCCAGCTTTTGGGGGGTATTCTACAGTCCATAGATATTTGTAGAGAGGGGTGGACGGTCCCTTTAAACTTGCGCTAACTGCTATTGAAATGCTCGGGTATCGCAAAAAACAATTGCTCAGTCACAAGGTATTTAAAGGACAACTCCTCCCTCATAAGAACATCTTTTAGAAAGAATGGCCTCTTTAAAATATGTTGATATATCATAGTTTGTCCTATGAATTCATTACTGTATGCCTGCTATGCTTCTGGATGCCTCATGGAACCTGAGCAACCTGCACTGAGCCTGGGCATGCTCAGAAGAGGCATTCAGTCATTGGCTGTGATGCCATCTGTCAAACCCATAACTGACAGTTGCTAACTGGAAGAACCAGGAAGCAGAAACAGGGGAAACAGGACATTGTGCAGGATTTCAGGGTAGACTTATATATTTCAAACTATTACCATTTAGGGGTTTGGGGGGTGATTTACCTGTAAGTTTTCATTTTGGAACTGGACTTGCCCTTTAATACCGGGTTTTGCACTAGTTTTAGCGAGACGATTTAACGCAAAGTAACGGCTGGAGTTAAAGTCATGCTGAGGTACTGGAACAAACATTTACCCAGAGAGATTGCCATTCTGGCAAAAATAAAGTAACCTATGAGGACACTACTATAAGCAAATGAATAGAGAGGGCAACATTAATGCTACTTGATAATCTTTTACACATAGCCTTGTGAATCAATCTGAAATCAATAAGCAATGTCCTAAAGTGCCTGCTTCCTTTAAAATCTTAATAGCTGCAGGTAAGCTTTTTACTGGGCTATTGCAGTTAGATAACGATTCTAAATGGTTGCTGCAAATTAATAGCACTGGCAAATGTGTTTACCTCCTATTGCATCAGCCCCTTATTTTTGTTTTATTCCTTTCTGATATTTTCTTTAGATATGTAACATAGCAAGTTCACAAATCCTGTACAAAAAAAATGCAGCTGTATTGACAGGACCAGAAATAGAAAGGACCAATGCAATGTAAGATGACATTACGTAAGTTCAAACTGGAAGCCCTCAGCTGTTACTGAATTTTAAGTCTCAATGTCCCCCGACAAATGCTGTCAATCTCTTTTACAGGAACTAAAGGTGCCCCTAGAAGGATGGACCGGCTGCCCAATGGTGCTTACAATAAAGCGCAAGGCCCCGCTAGGGAGCGCGATGGAGCAAAATCGCAATGTCGTGCGATTCATGCGCACTACCCTGCACGTGCGCTGCAATCTCCTTGATGTACCCCTATTGCAGCATGCGCATCAAAAATGGTGATCGCATGCGCTGCGAAAAGGGTTGGCAGCGCACCGCAGGGCACCAGAGGTAATGGGGCCATCCTCTTCTATTGGTGTGCAAAGAAAATACAGAGGTATAGCCAAATGTTATTCTTATGGATATAATTATATTTTATTATTTTAGTCAATGATCCCGAGACCTCATCTTTAAAATACCTTCTGTGACATGCTCCTAAAGGGTATGTCTACCCTTAAAATAAAAGACTGGTGACTTGTCTGCTATCTGCCCACAACCCTTAGGGCTAGGCCACACTAGACCACTTTTCCATGCATTTGCACATGCAATTTTTTTTAACTTTGAAATCGCTGCAACGCACCGATATCGTGTTTTTAGGTGCGTTGCGATTGTGCATCCATTTACAATAGGAAATTGCATTTGATCAGCATTTTTATGCGCAATAGCATGCGATTTTCTATCTCAAAAGGAGAAATTTGCACAGAAATTGCATGTGAATCACACCGGAATATGGGTACGATTGTGTGAGTGCTTCTGGTGCGATGAAGTGTGGCTGTGCCCTAACTGCTGTTTTACCAGTTTACCTCCTCCCTCTGCTCAATGAGCTTTTTATAACTTTGAGCATGTGCAGAGGAGGGAGCAGGGGAAACAGCAGGCAATCATTGGCTGTGATTTCAGCTGCTAAAGCTTTGATTCACTGCATGGATGGAGGAAGCAGCTCTGCCAGAATAGAGGCAATCATTTTCCTGAAACACCTGTTTAGTAATGCAGGTAAAAAAAAGTTCTGAAAATATCAGTTGCGGTTCGGGGCAGGTAACTGACCAGTTTTTGGGGTTTCTTTAAGGGTGAAGATGCCTTACATTTAAGTTTTTCCACATACCCTCGCCTTCCCATTTTTACTTATCCTTCCTATTCCATATTCCACCCTCCGCAACTTCTCTCCTACCAGTCTGTCAAACCTTCATTTGGAACACTGTCACATTGTTAATAGACAGGAGGTGTGGGGAACCTTCAGTGTTCCTGTCCATTAAGAAGGCCCTGTAGGTGCGAACAGACACGGATATCACAGTTCACGGTTTCTAGGACAACTTGCAGTTTGTTTTAATGATTTAACATTATTTATTCTTTTTCTTCTGCTCTCCAGTTTGGAACTATGACTGCATTGAGGCTGCATCAACTAACCTTGCCATCTTGGCACCGGTTTGAATAGCACCTAATGATTAGTTGGGAATTTACATTTCAGCTTGATGGAATGCAAAATAAAAAGGTAGATCCATAAGCAACCAAACCAAAAAAAATAATAAACTCCCTGTTATAAAACCCAAGGATATTAGAATGTAAAAGGCTGCAGACCAGTCATAGAATTCCAGGGTTCTAATATCCTTAGATTTTAAAGGACAACTCCACCCTCAAAAAGAACATCTTTTAGAAAGAATGGCTTCTTTAAAATATGTTGATATATCATAGTTTGTCCTATGAATTCATTACTGTATGCCTGCTATGCTTCTGGATGCCTCATGGAAACTGAGCAATTTAGAAACCTGTACTGAGCCTGGGCATGCTCAGAAGAGGCAGACAGGGGATTAACATTCAGTCATTGGCTGTGATTTCAACTGTCAAATCCATAACTGACAGGTGCTAACTGGAAGAACCAGGAAGCAGAAACAGGGGAAACAGGACATTGTGCAGGATTTCAGGTTAGACTTATATATTTCACATTTCAAACTATTACCGTTTAGGGTTTTAGGGGGGTGAATTACCTGTATGTAAGTTTTCGTTTTAGGGCTAGACTTGCCCTTTAAAGACTAAATACAGCTAAAATGCAAATGCGCCTTGACTGAATATATAATTACCACCAGATAGCAAATGCTGTAAATGTCACCTCTGAAATCAGCAGTATTGTGGATATATCAACTGCAACCCTCCTTATTTGCAAATAATATGTTTGTGTTTTTTTAAATAAAGACCAGTAAACAGTTAAATGATTCTTAAAGGAGAACTTAGTGTAGGCCATTTCACAGGTGCTGAAAGAGAATTCTTTAGTCGCTGTCCTTTAGCACTTCTATAGCCAAAATGGAGATAAACAGCTATTCTATTGTTTATTTTATTCCAATGGCCATAAGATCAATGAACAGGTGTCTAGTGGTATATCATATTGTGATTGTTCAGGTAAATTAGCCAGTGACTTATCTACAGCTCCCTGCAACCCTTCCACAAAGATGGTCTGTCTGACACCAAAACCGTGACAGTCAGTGATAAAAGGACCAGGGAAGATGAAAGCGCCGGGCCTTAATGTATATCAACAAGCTCTCTGGGGATGCAGGGAGTCCATATATTATACAAACAGCACTAAGGAGAGATGGAAATTCAGCAATGGAGTTGCCAATATCACATGCTAGGATGTCGACTACAGCTAATCCTTTTCTACAATTATAAATGTAAAGTCAGTACTGGGGTAAGCACCAGAGAGACAACTGCAATATAGTAGAGGGGTCAACAACAGAGGGACACAGATCTTAGTACCAGAGGTCAAAAATCTCGACTGGAGCAGCACCGACTACCAGTTAAATAGTGAACACTAGTGATCAATAGTCTCACAGTAGAGTGAGGCATGTCAGCACCAAAAGTACCAAGGGTTCAGCTAAGATTTGGAGTGGATTATCATTCAGCATCAGTGTAGAAAGCAGTGCATACAGCACCCATTCAAAGGGGGTCAACACTAGTATAACAGTGTCCACAACAAAGAAACATATTATAGCATGGCGTAAAGATGTAATAACCAGAACCTGTGTATACTGCATGTAACATTATACAGCGGATATGCTGGGGGGGGGCTTAAATCTGAAAGCATTATACACAGATGATATACACTACAATGTTATTTCTACTGATTTAGAATAAACATTAAAATGATTTGGGGAGGTCATTTTATGGAACAGCAGACAAATAGAAATATGAATGTGATTTGCAGTACAGAATGACCCTAAGGGTATAATAATAGTGATGAATGGGCTGTAGTTAAATTGTATATATTAAAGCTGGTGGTGTCTGGCCCTCCAGGTGTTTGAAAACTACAACTCCCAGCATTCCCTTGTATTTGTTGCATTTTTCAAACATCTGGATCTGGAAGGCTCCAAGTTTAGACACCCCTGTATGAAAGGATTGCAAGGTGAAGCACAGGTACATTAAACATGCATTGTGCCAATGGTCCCAACAAAGCTCAGCAGGGCTCACTGTGCTGTATTGCATGTACAGTATCCCTGTAGGGGTCAGTGATCAGCTGTACCCACTATGAATGGCACTGCACCCACTGCATGTACAGTAACCCTGTAGGGATCAGCTGTACCCACTATGAATGGCACTGCACCCATGCTGCACCACATTGCCCCAGGTCATCGCTTACCTTTGATCTGAGCCTCATATTCCGATGCCCGGTCCCTCCTGGGCTTGCCATGCGATGCCATCCTGTTCTAACCTTACAGCCCCGGGGTGGTCACTGGAAGACACCGACTTACTGCACCACAACCTCCAATGATAGGGACGGCATCCCCAGTCAGTGTTCAGGGAGCGGGCGGAGGAGCCCCACTGACAGTTGGATGTTCCAGCTGCAGACAGTGCAACCAGTTCGGGGTAACAGCAGCACCGAGGAACCGCCCCCACCTTCCCTTGTGAGACAGAGCAGTCTCGTTGTATGTGGGTCTCCTGTACTGTGTATGGACCTCCCTTTGTGTGTCTGTCTCTGATCAGCCTCTCATTGCAGATCTCCCCTCCCTCCCCTGTTCTCTATTGCAATGTGTTATTTCCTCTTCTCTCTGTCCCAGTTACTGTGCCCATTGCCTACCCCAGGTCAGTCAGTTTATCTTACACACATTGTGTCATTTTCATCATTGCACTCAACACTTCCCTATTTGTGCACCAATCAGACCTGGGACTAATGTGGGCTGATCATTCTGTAGCCTCCCTTGCAGCTCAATAGGAGGCAGTGGCTACATATTGGACCCACAGTCTCTCCTGCCTGTGTAGCGGCACATTCCATTCATAACACCAGAGAGGGGGGTCACAGGGTGGATTTATAGGGGTAGAAAGAAAAATAAATAAATCGATAGGTTTGGTGACCACCAAAAGCTTGAGACCATAGCAAATATGCTTCAGACATTGCTCAGTCTTCTAAATCTATTTATTGAACCCAGGGAATAATTGTGATTGTAAAATAAAGGGCAAGAAAATGCAGAAACAGATATGGGTGTTCTCATGTTAGAAAGATTACATGGATGGACATACATACAAAGAGATATTAGAGATGGATTACGATTATATAGGGCCCAAGGCAGGGCCATCATTTAGGGCCCCCTTTTTTGCTACATATATTGTGTAGACTAATTTTGTTACTGCTTCTGAAGCTGGGCCCCCAGAAGTTTCCTGGGCCCTAGGCAGGTGCCCAGGGTTGCCTTGTAGATAATCCTGCTTTAAGAGAGAGCTAGAATAGATAGACAGACAGATAATAGACCGAGAGATAGATAATAGAAAGAGAGATGAAAGGCAGGCAGACAGTCAAGATAGATAAACAGACTGATAGATAGAGACAGACAGAGAGAAATGGATAGATAAGAGGAATTGATGTTAGAGAGATAGAGAGTTGTTGGGATAGATGGGTCGATAGATAAGACAGTTGGTATAGAAAGACAAAAAGGGACAGATAGATAGACAGGCTGGTAGAGACACAAACATTCAATATAGATAGACAGAGATAGAGAGACAGACCGTTGGTATTAGGACAGACAAATAGAGACAGACAGTTGGGAGAGATAGACAGGCTGATAGAGAGACAGACAATCAATATAGATAGACAGAGAGATAAAGAGACAGACCGTTGGTATAGAAGGACAGACAAATAGAGACAGACAGTCAGAAGAGATAGACAGGCTGATAGAGAGACAGACAATCGATATAGATAGACAGATAAAAATAGATAAATAAACAGACAGACAGTTGGGATAGAAAGACAGACAAGTAGAGACAGACAGTCGGGAAAGATAAATAGACAGGCTAAGAGAGAGACAGACAGTCGATATAGATAGAAACAGACAGACAGACAGACAGTTGGTATAGAAAGACAGACAGTTGGGACATACAGATAGCCTGATAGAGAGACAGACAGTCGATATATAGACAGATATAGAGAGACAGACAAACAGCTGGGATAGAAAGACAGACAGTTGGGACAGATAGGAAGATAGGCTGATA
Source organism: Hymenochirus boettgeri (assembly GCA_019447015.1). Classification (NCBI taxonomy): domain Eukaryota; kingdom Metazoa; phylum Chordata; class Amphibia; order Anura; family Pipidae; genus Hymenochirus; species Hymenochirus boettgeri. The sequence goes on from CM033476.1 coordinate 152,877,494, forward strand.
GAGAGACAGTTGGGACAGATAGACAGGCTGATAGAGACAGTCAAAATAGATAAAAAGACAGAGATAGATAAATAGTAGGGATAGAAAGACAGACAAATAGAGACAGACAGTCAGGACAGATAGACAAACAGGCTGATAGAGAGACAGACAGTTGATATAGATAGACAGAGATAGATAGATGGGTAGATAAATATATTGATAGGTAGACAAATAGAGACAGTCGGGACAGATAGATAGACAGGCTGATAGAGAGATAGACAGACAGACAGATAAATAGAGACAGACAGTCGGGACGGATAGATAGACAGGCTGATAGAGAGACAGACAGTCAATATAGACAAAGAGACAGATATAGATAGAAAGATAGACAGACTGATAGATAGCCAGATATAGAGAGATAGATAGAAAGATATATAGATAGATAGATAGATAGATAGACAGACTGACCAATATAGTGTGTTATAGGCTGAAATTAGAAATTGGGCTTATTTCAGCCAAAGAATTCCAACCAACAAATTTACAAACATTCATTATCTTTAATGGTAATGTCTGTTGTAACGATATTTTAGGACAATTGGTGCGGCCTTTTGAAAACAGCACCTGTGATTGCCTGGACTGACCAATTTAGCAGTGTAAATTAGTAAGTTAGTAAGGCAAAAAAATGTTTATCAGGTGGTCCAGCAAAAAAAAAAAAATCAGCCCAATCAGTCTCAGTATATATTGCATATATGGACATTGCAGTTGGGGAAGAAGAGCCATGGACTTGCTACTCACGCTGGGCCATCTCCTGAATGGACGTTTAACCATCTCTTAAAATGGTTTAATGCTCATATGCATATCAAGCACTGTAATTGGTGGACTAGAGTACTGGTAACATGTCCAAAAGCTAGCAGTCAGCGTACTGTCCTGTGCTTTAAAACCAAACCAACCAATTAGTTAGCTTACTACAAGTATACAGAAGTCACTGCACACATGATTAACTTGTGGTAAAGATTGCTTTATATTACTGCAGCAACCAATCAAATGTTGGCTTACTGCAGTAACCCAGTAAAAAGCTAATATCTGATTGGTTAATGCAAACTGTTAGCATGGGCAATATTTGCACCTCTTGTCCCATCAGCCCCAACATGTTTTGGCCTTACTAGACCAAAAAAATCTTTAGTAAATCGACATTACATTCACATCACATATAAAAGTAAGTCTATAATATATGCTATGGCAGCCTTGAGACTGAGAGGTATAGGAATTATAATAATGAATGTAACTTTAAGAGTTAAAAGCACTTTTCCCCTTTTTTTCAGTAAAACATCAAGAAAAGGGAAGTGCTCTTCATAATCACATTTGACCACTAAGGAAAAAAAGTTCTCAACTGAATAAGAAACATTTAAAGGAGAACTAAAGCACATATTAAGTTTGTTTTTTTTTTTAAACCTCCCTGTTATTTAAAAAATAACAGGGAGGTAGGGTTAGTTATTCCTACCTACCAATATCATTTCTGTGAGGAACAACGAAAAGTGCTTCCGCCAGGCTTCCTCAGTGCTTCAACACTATCTTTAATACAGGGAAGCTTAGAATACTAACCTGGCACTGCCCATGCTAGGACTCCTGAACAAAATTATATAGGGAGGTAGTGATAATCAATCCTATCTTCCTGCCCCAGATACTTATTTTCAAAAAGTTACTTTTTACAATATAGTTGTCCTTTAATGTCTAATTTACTTTAGACTGAGCAGCAAATTAACACATAATTATTTTCCATATTATTGATAAATTGGCTATGTTATCTACAAGTGGGTATGGAAAGAACCAAACCCCAATTCAGGATTTTGAGAGGGCCACATAATCCATAACACCTAAGAATATTCACATGTTAACACTGAGACAGAATACAGGATGCAGCACTTCACAGAAACCCTCCGCCCATGGAGAGGAAGCAGCAGTGACTGGTATTCGTTGACTGTAAGACTGAAAAAGTACCAACAAAAATAAAGTGCCATTGCCAGAAGAGCATGCCAACATTTACTGTATATATGGTGTAAATCAATGATGTCCAACCTACAGCCCTTCAGATGTTTGAAAAAAACAACTCCCAGCATTCCAACACAGGTTAGACATAATTGCTGTATATACTATGGGGCTTATTTAATAAGAGGTGCATAACATTTACTTCTGCAAATAATTTGCAGCAACCAATCACATCTTTCTAACTGCAGTAGAACAGTAATAAGATCATTTTTATTGGTTGCTGCAGATTAAAGGACAATTATTCTCACCTAGACCCTACTCCTGCCATCCATAGTACCCAGGGTGAGGACCAAAACCGCACTGTTCTCACCCCATGGTTCACTTTCTAATTCTAGATTTACTTACCTAAAGTTTCCTTCTGTGCTCTGCTCCTACTTCCGCATTCGCAACCGGGCCAATGAGAAGACACGCTTTTTTCAGAACGCATCTCCTCATTTGCCAAGTCGCAGACAGACTCCAGGATCGGAGCACCAAAGAAAACTTTAGGTCAATAAATCTAGAGTTAGAAAGTGAACCCAGAGTTGAGGACAGTCCTCACCCTAGGTACTTTCCAAAGGTGGAGCGCAGTTTTGGTGAAGTGAAGTTGCTCGTTAATTGCACGGGCAAGTTTTATTATATATAAATACACACACACATAAATACAGGCGCATATTCTTTAAAAATAGTAAATATTTGGGATTACGTATACTCTCTGATTAAAGCTTGGCCTGGCTGTAATTCCTGGCCCAACATTTGTTTTAGTACTAGCCAAACTGGAGTACTGTAACAGATCCTACAGTCAGCTGGAACAAATTGGCAGAGAGGCCCTATAATTAAATGGCTGGAAACAATCACCCTGATTTTTCAACCCGAGGAAAAATCAGTCAGTCCAAAAGATCAGGCATAATAATCAGACTGCCAATTTCAATAGGCTGATATAATGGTACATTGGCACTATAAATTGACAATTAGACTATTGATAGTGTATAAGTCAGTAAATCTGAATGTCTGGCCTTAAAGGGTATAAAAAAGTTGTTTTGTTTTTTTTTAAATTGTCCATCACTGGAAACTATAATCCTTCCCAACCACCACTGTAGCTTTTTTTTTGTTGTTGTTGATCTGAAACATCTTACATTTCAGCTGTCAGTCAAGGGTCTTATAATTAACTCTTTTGCCGTGTTCAGTTTGTGGTGACGTGGGAAATTCCCTCTCTAGGTGCTGGCTCATAGTGATTACTGAGCATGCTTGCCTCATAGAGTCATGGCTGATGAAAGGGGTGTCGGTTAAGTGTGGGAAGTAGTTTACTTTGCCTGAGCAAAACAAGTTTTGGATAGAAGGCATGCAGCAACACACCCACCTCAGAGTATGTGCTACTTGCATTTAATCATTTATACATTAAGATGAGGCAAAGCAATTTTTTCACTTTACATACCCTTTAAGCTGGGTGCACATGGGTCAATGTTTTGACCTTTTCCCCTTTCAACTGGTGGACAGGGTAAAAATATCCTTGTGCATCCTGCGGCTTAAATTTTGCCACAAATGATTGCATGGTCCATTGGGCATGGTGATAACTTTTGTTTGTTAACAAATGAATAGTCAACCGACATTGGTAGAGAAACACTACATGTACCATTTCTTTCCAGGCGACCACTAGGGGACCGCTCAGGAAACTTTCAGCAAACAACATTTGCCGTTCATCAAAAAGTAGCCTAAGGCTGGATACACTTAGTAAATTATTTTCGCTCGACCGACTGACCGGTAGTGCCGTGTATCGCTCAAAAATATCTTACTCTGTGTGGGGGGGGGCAGCCGCGACTGAGCTCGGTCTTCCAGATCGTGGCCACCAGTCATTTGCTCCTGACCGAGCAGTCGCTAGTAGCAAACGCTCGGTTGGGACAAATAATTTCCCTGTGTGTACCCAGCCTTAAGGTCTCGATTTTAACTGAAATCTTTTTGACCATGTCATTGAGCTTTGAGACAAAAAATCATTTTATCATTTGAAAAGAAAATGTAAACATTAACATACAGATTTCCCAATGGGTGATTTTGCAGTAAAATAGAGCGGTTAACTTTAGATTGTAAGTAAATCATTATCTGTAAGAAATCAGACATAATGACAGAAGATACACTTCCCCCTGCAATATCAAGCCCTAAAACCTGGCCACCCAGAAGCAGAGGTATGAAAATGTGACTTTTTTGCAACAGTTCACTTGGTTTGCAGGCCTACATAAATGCAGTAGTAAACACTATTTCTATTTTCATTAATGCCAAGGTCCCACTGTATCAGATTGAAAAACACAGTGCGCTTCCATTGCATCCGCTTTTGTGAATGATTGCCTGCGTTTACTATTTACTACTGAGGGTAAAATTCATTATTAGTGTGTTTAAGTCAGCTTGTGTCCACGTTTTTTTTTTTTTTTTTCCTGCGTTGTCTTGAATTGAAGCACAAAACATACAGGAATGGACAAACTAACCAAAAGTTATGCACACGTGCAGTTGATAAAAGGTTGAGAACTCAACGCACATAGTGTAAATTGGTTCCTGCGATTTCCAATTAAATAGGCATTGCAGATCACAAGGGCTAGGAGACAGAAAAGCAAAGAGAAACGCACATAGTAGGACCTGGGCCTTAGAAACAGGTGGGCTCATTTTTTTGTATTAAAGGACTACATTAAAAACACAACAGATTCAGAAGGATGAAAACCTTGAAATGAAAACAGTTATCTGTATTTTTAATTTTGCTGTTGATAAATTTATCTTATTACATCCTTTCAAATTAGAACACATTCTGTACATCCATCATCCACAGGAACGGGCAGAAGTAAGAGGTATTTCCACTGGCAAAAACAAAATTTTGGTATTCAGTTTTATTGAAGAATGGGAAGTAAAGAAGCTGTGTCTTACCTCCTGTTCTTCAATAAACCCTGTAGGACACAGCTCCTTTACCACCCGTTCTTCAATAAAACTAAAATACCAAAATTTTGTTTTTGCCAGTGGAGATACCCTTTATAGGACAATTAAACTTACCTCCTCCCTGCTCCTCTTCTTATATGCATGCTCTCTGCCAAAGGTCACACCTCTGGGCTGTTTCCACTTATTCTGTTATACTTACACAGCGTTGCTCCGCTAAGCCCCGCCCCCACCTCTCTATCAGCGGCAAGGCCAATAGGAAGATACGCTCTGCAAGGAGTGTGTCTTCCTATTGGACCCATCGCAGAAACAGACAAGGGATCGGAGAAGCACTGTGACTTAGGTCCTCACCCTTAGCAGAGAGCGTGCATATAAGAAGAGGAGCGGGGTGGAGTTAAGTATAATTGGCCTTTAAGGTGCCCATACAATTAAACAATTCTTCAGAAACCGCCTTTCTGGTTCTTTTTCGCGACTGACATACAATCGCAAAATGATTGGGCCTCGTGATCACATATGTCAGTCACAAAGATGAACCGGAAAGGAGGTTCCTGAAGAATTGATTGAATGTCGGGGGATTGATGGGCAGGTAAGTTCTTACGTATGGGCAAGTTTAGGGACATATGAAGTTCAAGGCTTGGTTGCCTACTAAAGTTCCGATAATGAGGCCTTTAGTATCCTGTAGGTTAGGCACCCCTGATCTAGTTTGCACAGTTTTACCCTACCTGATGAGGACTACCTAACCAATGTAACAAACCTCATTCAGAAGGCATATCAAAGCGGATGTTAAATGGCAATTAGAGGGCTCCAACAATCAAAAGAACCAATAAAGACCATTTCCACCGTTCTTACTGTACAGAAAACCTTCTTGCTAGAGGAAAAGGAACTTGCACACTGACCATCATTTTTGTCTCTCAGAAAATTTAGGAACATTTTTTTAATAAAAAAAAAAACAAATAGATTCTAGCAGGGGAAGATTACAAAAGGCATTAAAATGTGTTGCAGTCAGCATGGTGATTTGGAGGAAGGGACACACTGACATATAAGGATTCTTATTACCTGCTTAGAATCCTGTTTTGGATTTACTGTTGAATAGGAGTGAACACTATTTTCACAAATAGTTTCATTCTGCCCTCTGCAGGTCATCTTAAGAAACAGCATCAGTTATTTTATTTGTGCACGCAAAAATGTCTAAGGGCTAGGCCAACTTGTGCGTTTGGAAAACATGTGAGAAACGTGCTTGCACTTTTCTCACGCATCTCAATGTGGCCTCGGCCCTAGGCTTCTTTTGAACAATGAGTTGCAAAATGCACAATAATGCATGTGTTATCATGTGATGTTTATTATGAGATTTTATCCACATTACCATTGACTTGTCTTAGTGTACGCTGTCAGCCGCGATCGCACATGTGTATGAAGCCTAAATCTCCATCTAGGGTTAAAATGCTTCCTTATGGGTAATTAATGAGAGACATTACCTTTAAAGCTAGGTACACACATTACAGATTTTTAAAAAATGACAGACAGGATCTGCAAGATCAGTATCTCTTTATGTGTGTGGGGAAATCACTCAAGCACGGGGAGAACATACAAACTCCTTGCAGATATGTCTAAGGGTGGAATCAAACTCAGAACTTCAGCACTGAAGGCATCAGTGGTGATCACCTGATGAAGGGGGTGTTACCCTTGAAAAGTTGTGTTACCCGTTGATGTTTGGCTCACAATAACCCATTCACATTGGAGTGCAAGTCTACATTGTGTTTCTCTTCAGTATTACCATTCCCTCTGAAGTAGGGGAATTAGACTTTTTGCACCCTTTAAGGGCTAGAGTGCATGTGGACTTTTTTTGCCCATTTTAACCACTGAGCCACTGCTACCTTATGAGAATTTTTAACTTTTATACAGAAAGTTTGCTTTTACATTAATGGGCCGTTTGTTGAAACATAACATTTGTTATGGTCACACCATGGAAATATTGAACAATGTATGCTTGAGAAGGTTCTCATTCATCCAGGTCATGGGTGAAGGTTCTCATTCATCCAGGTTCGACACCAACTGTCTGCCATGTACAATGCTGTTTTGACACCTTACTCTGGGCGTTCCTATAACACCTCTTAGCCACTATCCAATCACGCCCTTAACACTTGGCTGTGATATGCTAATTGGGATTTTCCAGGGTACATAATTGCCAAAGATTCTTGTACAAGTCATTCTGAATTGAGAAAGCCAGTCGGATGACTAGAGAAACGTCTTCAAGAACTAAACTTCAAGTCCAGTTGATCTAATTGAATACAACAGATATATTGAACAATGTAATGAGTGTTATGTTTAGCTATATATATTATACTATAATAAATAAAAATATTTGGGAAATCTAATGGATACTTCTTCTGGAAAAGTTGTTCCCAGTTGTTCCCCCTTAAAGGTCAACTATACCCACCATCAGCAAGAAGAACTATGGGAAGACACACTCTGCAAGAAGTATTCCAATTGGGCAAATCCTAGCTCAAAGAGCTGGATCAGACCAAAAAGCAAAATGTTCCAAAGCAAGGAATATGCACAGTATGTAGAGGGGCACAATTTAACCAAAATCTTTGAACAATATTCTATTCAATTATTAAGGTATATATGCACAAGCAAAAATTGCTAAAGTTTCAATAAAGATTGTTTTTAAAAGAGGTGCAGTCTTAAAGGCAATGTCCAGCCTAAAAACAAGTTTGTTTTAAAATGCTTATCACCCCCCAAAACCTCACTTTTGCGAGGTTCCTACAGTTCAAAGATCCCCCAGAGCTTACTTACCTGACACAGACTATCGCCGCTTCTACTCCGCGGCTGGTGCCGACAGCCGCTCCACTTGCTGGTTGCGGCTGTCAGTTAAGGCGCAACCAGGAAGAGAAGCGGCTGTCAGCGCAGAAGTCCCCTGCTCCTGTTTTTGCTTGCAACAAGCTCGAAACAGGAGCAGGGGGTGTGGAATAGCCAGCGATAGTCCGGGTCAGGTAAGTAAGCTCTGGGGGATCTTTGAACTGTAGGAACCTCGCGAAAGTGAGGTTTTGGGGGTGATAGCATTTTAAAACAAACTTGTTTTTAACCTGGACTTGCCCTTTAAAATTAAAGGAGAATTATACTCTAACCAATCTAATAAATATCACACAATTCTATATTTATATGCACACATACTATACGCCCCCCCCCCCCCCCCATCATGGTGATAAGACGTACAGTCTGCTGCATTAAATAATTGCCAGTTACAATCTGAGTAATAGAAAAGAACAGACATCATAATGTTAATAATTAATATATTTATTTTCAACTTGTAATAAGAAACTGAAGCTGGGCACTTTGTATATTTGCATGCACAATACAAAATTACATTTCGCTTGGTTAAAGACAAATTAAATCATAAATAAAAGTGCAAAATATGAAACATTAACCTTCAAAAGAGTTTAATGGAAAAGTGCTTTTTTTGGCTGCATGAAAAAGGAAATTTTACATTTTTCCTGTAAAGAACGTCAAGGGCTAAGCCTGTTAACTTAAAGGACAATTATACTTACCATTTCCCCGATCCATTACTGCAAAGTACCTAGGGTGAGGACCTAAAAAGCTAAGTCCTCACCTCCAGGTACTTTACCAAAGTCCAGCACTACTTACTTATAATCTTCCTCGTCGCTCCGGTCAGATCCTCCCCACTGGCACTGTCAGTGACGATCCGGGAGGCAGCCAATGGGAAGACACGCTTCCTTTCAGAGGGCGTCTTCCCATTGGCTGCCTCACGACCTGTCACTCAAAGTGCCAATGGGGAGGATCGGACCGGAGGACTTTTGTAAAGTACCTAGAGGTGAGGACTTAGCGTTTTAGGTCCTCACCCTGGGTACTTTGCAGGAGTGGGGGGGAAAAGGAACGAGGGGGAGGTGAGTATAATTGTCCTTTAAGTGGGCATTGTTAGTGGTTGTTTGCTTGTTTTCAGCTAACCACTTTCATCTTGCTCCCGCCTTTAAAGTTAAATATAAATATAAATATATTGGCTGTCAGTAGATCCTCACTCAATCACGTCAGTTGTTTATCAACCTGCACACAAACAGCACCCAACAGCTTTTCAGAGAAGACCGCTGTCTCCATCTATAAGGCTGGGTACACACCATACTATATTTTCAGTCCACCGATGGATAGTGCTGAATATTGGTTGGAAAATATTGATTGCCACAACTATTGCATGGTGTGGGTGGCAGCAAATGAGCTCAGTTGCCCGTTCCTACGGACCAAACAAACGGCCTGCTAGTAAATCATGGGCGATCGTGCGGTTCCCCACTGTTGCCACGACCAACAGTTATTTGTCCCGGCCAAGCGTTCACTAGCAGTGAACGCTCAGTCGGGAAAATACCGTATATACTTGAGTATAAACCGAGGGTTTAAGGTTTTAAAAATACCTTTTAAACCTGACCTCGGTTTATACTCGGGTCACACACAGATTAAGTTTTGTACGGACAAAAAAGAAGCCTACCAGTTGGAGATTGGACCATTGGTGAGGAGCGAGCAGACCGGAGACCAGGAGCGGAGCAGTTAGAGGTGCAGGCAGTATGCTGATGACGTAAGTGATATGCGCGGGACGTGCGTAACTTACGTGCCCGCGCGTATCATTACGTCATCAGCATACTGCCTGCACCTCTAACTGCTCTGGTCCTGGTCTACGGTCTGCTCGCTCCTCACCGAATGGTCCAAATCTCCACATGGTAGGCTTCTTTTTTCCTGACTGCATCCCAGATGTACATAGAGGATCGACGACTCTGTACCTTCCGAATCTGCCCTCATCATATCCAGTAAGGAATTCTTTGGTATGAGGGGTTTGGGGTGGGCTAATAGGTCTGTACAGTGGAGGGGTGGGGTGGTTTAGAAAGTTTGCAGAACACCTCGGTTTATACTCGAGTCAACACTTTTATTCCTTTTTTTCCGGCAAAAATAGGTAGCTCGGTTTATACTCTGGACGGTTTATACTCGAGTATATACGGTAGTCTCCCTGTGTGTACCCAGCCTAAAATGGGCCACAGTGTGACAAACCTACATAGAGCTAAATTGAGTGTGATTTTTTTCCTTTTTAAATCTACTTATCTTATTCTGATTCTACATCTAGACTGGGAGCTAAAAACACAACAGAGTGGCTGTTCTCTCCCCAGTCTGTGCAAAGGGTAAACATACCGTATATACTCGAGTATAAACCGAGTTTTTCAGGCTGTAAAATCAGCCTGAAAACTTGGACTCGGTTTATACTCGAGTCACTACTTACCTTAGCATCCGGCAGCCACACAATCATTCTCTGTACTGGCGCACGGCCTGACGTCACTGCCGGCGGCAATTAGTGACGTCAGCCGGCGCGCCAGTACAGGAATAAGCGCGCAGTGCCGGAATGCAGAGGACGCTTACCTTCAATGCTGGCACACAGTCCCTGGAACACAGGAAGCCCTTGGATGGAGGAGAGCTCACAGTTCCTGGTTGGAGAAGAGCCCACAGGTACAAACTGAACTGGGTGAGGGTGGCATTCAAGATGTTTGGAAACTACAATTCCCAGCTAATAAAGCATGCTGGGAGTTGTTGTTTCCAACATCTTGAATGCCAAGTGAGGGTGGCATTCAAGATGTTTTGGAAACTACAACTCCCAGCATGCTTTATTAGCTGGGAGGTGTAGTTTCCAAACATCTTGAATGCCAAGTTTCTACCCTCGGTTTATACTCGAGTCAACAACTTTGCTGAAATTGGGTACCTCGGTTTATACTCGAGTATATACAGTAATCCTTTCCTACACATATTTCTTTATATAACGGCAGATCTTCCTGGCCTACCTAAAAGCAAGGTATCTGCACCAATTGTATGGGAAAAGCTTGAGATGACGCAACAAATATTATAAATGGCGCCTAATACCCTAGATCCTTCTAGCCTGTAGAGACTGTATCCAACATGGCTTATTTGCAGATGTACACATTCAAGAAACGGCTAAACAGTTTTAAGAAAAGTAGGTAGGATCTGCACACCGTAAGACATAATACTGGGTGTTTTGTGGTTGCTGCCCCTGAACAATTATTGTAGATTTATATGTAGATAAATTCCACTGCACACCGGGTACTGGTCTTTTTAAAGGGTTGTCTTTGGTAGTATTTATCAGAAAGTTAGTTTTGTTCATGAGAAAGGGGATATAACAATTTTGAAATGTTGACTTCAGCATTTGCATTTATGACTCGGTGTGTGGTGAAATCTATCTACATGTGAGGTCCACAAATTACTGACACAGGTTTCCAATAATTAAAAGGGATTTAGCATGTTAGCTTTGGCCCTTGAAGGCTGTTTGGAGTTGCACACAAGTTGGATATCCCTATTTAGACAGTATACTCCTAGAAGACACAAGAGGAGTAAAAGCTAAAGCCTTTAAAGCACATATACATCCCCAAAATGAAATTCCAGCCCCCCCAACCCTGAAACAATAATACTAACACCACCTCGAATTGCTTCTACAAGCAATCAGCTTGATGACGGGTCTAACCAGAAGTGTCAGGAGATGCACCGGGGTAAACATCTTATAAAAGCCCTTGAAAGGAGTGCACACAGATTACAACAGTTTTAAGGTTGGGGGGGTTGCTCTACTTGTAAAATACATTTCATTTTGGGGGGATAAACATGCCCTTTAAAATAAATTATGTTTAGAGTGGGCAATTCCAAAGACAATTTTGCATCAGGCTTTATAAAACATAGAACATGCATTTAAATGCTGTAACTTACATAACACATATAAATGATTAGGTAATCTCATGTTTGACCATTCAGATGGTACAATACAGAATCATTTAAAGGTTAACTAATTGCAAAGTACCTGGGGCAGGGAGATAGAATTGATTATTCCTACCTCACAACATTGTTTTGTTGAGGAGCTACAGCAAGTACAGTTTTCATTAGCCAGGTTAGTCCTGTATTAAAAATAGTGCTGAATCCAGGAGGAAGACTGGCAGAATTTTTAGACTGGTGCTCATCACAGAAACAATATTGGGAGGTAGGGACTACCAGTCCCATATCCCTGTCTCAATTACTTTTAATATTAACACTTTTCTAAGTATATCTGTTGTATTCAATTAGATCAACTGGACTTGAAATGTAGTTCTTGAAGACGTTTCGCTAGTCATCCGACTGGCTTTCTCAATTCAGAATGAATTACTCTGGAACGCCCTTACTCTGGGCGTTCCTATAACACCTCTTAGCCACTATCTAATCACACCCTTAACACCTGGCTGTGATATGCTAATTGGGATTTTCCAGGGTACATAATTGCCACAGATTCTTGTACAAGTCATTCTGAATTGAGAAAGCCAGTCGGATGACTAGCGAAACGTCTTCAAGAACTACATTTCAAGTCCAGTTGATCTAATTGAATACAACAGATATACCATGACCTGGATGAATGAGAACCTTCACAAGCACTTTTCTAAGTAAACTTTATACACACTATAGTTCTCTTAACTGAATAGACTATTACTATTCCACCATCTATCTTTCCACAACCTCCTCCTGCTTGAAGCAGGCACTTTCCACTATACCACTGCTTATTATACCAGAGATGTTTCTGACTGGTTTCATGATCACATAGCACAGTTGGGTATTTGTGGTATTCAGTTAAATCAGCTGGGATTGAAGTTTAGTTCCTGATGTCATCCATTGGCTTTCTAAATTCAGAACCACTAGAATTTTCATTCTGAATTGACAAAGCCGGTCGGATGACTAGAAAATGTCTTCAAGAACTAAACTTCAAGTCCAGTAGATCATAATGAATAGAAAAGACACACCATGACTTAGATGAATGAGAACCTTCAGGAACACTCAGTGGGGAAGTTCTGACAGCTACCAAGTAGAGAGGGTGAGAGAGAGAGAGTTTGTGTTATTTTTGTACTTTTTGTTTATTTGTAATAACTGTTTTTGATTTATACCGCACACAAGATTTGCTGCACAACACTATAGCCATCACTTGGCCTGTGATTAGCTACACAGATCTTGATAAAAAAAAAAAAAATTCTACATAATTCACTTCCAAAAGGTTACTTTACCTTTAGGTCAACGTGTGGCCTTAGGATGTACTAGAGTTACTATTACCACAAGGGTCTGAATTAAGTAATAGGAATTACAGACACTTTCACTCTTGGTCTGAAGTCATTTACAACAAGGCATCAGTACTGAATGTTCTGGCTTGCACGGATGGCCTCCTGTATTTGGTCCTCCCTTAGCAGGCGCAGAGTGCGCAGTGCATAGAGAAGCTGGCTTTTGGAATTTCCAATAAAGTTGTTGCACAAAAATGCCGGCAGGCCACCAACTCCATCCCGCAGAGTGTACAAGGGAACACGCACTAAGCCCATCACCTAAGATATAGAAGAAAAGTTCAATGATATCATTTTAAAGGGGAACTAAATAACAATTCCCATTATTTTAAAAATGATTTAAAGTTTGTTAGGAATGCTCTCTACTTCTTCCCAATTTTCTTTATTTGCAAAATGTCAGTGTATACATTTAGTCAACTTCTATACAGTTGCCAGGCCATCTCCAGGCTTCATGTCATTCATTAAGATTTGAAGACCTGGAAGCTCTGAAACAGAAATCCAAGTAATCCTCTAAATGCTGCCACACTGTTAATACATGAAGATTGGATGGATGAAATATAAACTCCTACCTCGCATACTAAGATATTTTTTATTTTCAGAATATTACATTTTGCCAGTACAGTTTCCCTTTAACACCAGCAAAGGTAAGGCAACATAGACAATGTATATATCACCACAAACCATAAAACTGCAGATTGCATATACTAGCACAGAACCAAAGCATTGAATGATCATCTTCAAACTTCACAACGCAAACCAAGCTACATTCTAAATTGTTTGTTAGGACTATTAAAAAAATGGAAATCTCAGTATTTAACCAGGGGCGTAACTACCAGGGGAGCAAGCCTACTCCCTGAAAATCGCTGTGGATAAAGCACAGATCATCATAATTTTGCTGGGGGGCCCAGTGATTCCTAGTATCCACTTATATTCTAGTATTCCACTGTATCCAACTTAAGTTTTTAAAACAGGCATTGTATAAAGCTGTGATATTCAGTAAAAATATAACTCCCAGAATCTTCTTCAACCCAAACAGAAAAATGCACCCTCTGCAGTATAGTGTTCCTTTAAGTCATACATACCTCTAATCCATGATCTTTCGCAAGCCCAGACTCTAATTCCACCCTCTCCAGATCATCCAGTTTCAACTCCTTGGTGTAGAAGTGGGTGACACATTTCTGCGGGTGCTCTCTGACCTGTGAACTTCTGTAATCTTTCTCTGTTATATCCACTGTGCTGATCGCAGGTCCCAGCTCTTCCAGCAACTCTCGGCACAGGCCAGACTCAAGTGACATGTCCCGTGTGTCAACAAAGCCACCTGGAAACCCGAAACGTCCATCAAAACGCATCATCATCTGTGAAATGCATTAAAAGAACGGATGTCTCACAAACATGAAAAAGCTGAAAACAAAATGCAAAAAACTGTCTGGCTACAATCAATAAGACCATGACTGAAATGGTTCACACAGTCTCACTGCATAATTTTGTTACCCAAGAAATTAAACATTTTTAAAGGGCATCTCTACCCTCTAAATAGTTTTTTTATATAATGTAGGGCACCCCTGCCCACCCCCAACAGCTATGTTAGATTGCTTAAAAAAAAACAAAACAGAACTCTACTTACAGCCCCTCACTCTGTTTGCTGGAACTTACAAATGGGGCGGACCGGCAGCCTTGGCTGTGATTGGCTGAGAGGCAGCCAATCAAACGTGGCTACCGGCAATGCAGAGCGCTGCAGAAGTGAAAGGCTGTAAGTAGAGTTCTGATTCTTTTTTTAGAATTCTAACATAGCAGTTGGAGGTGGGCAGGAATGCCCTACATTATATATATAAAAAAATTATGCTAGGTGAAGGGCAGCCATTGAATGGATCAAAAGGGTGGGAGTGAGGGAAGGAAAGGACTCCCCTACGCATGCCACTGTCCATTTAGAGGACAAGGAGGGGGCAAAAACCTTTCCCACAGGAAGACCCTCCTTATCTTCAATTTCATGGACTTTGGAGAAGCACTGCAGGAGAACCATAAGGAGCAGAGATGTAAGGTAAGTTTTCTTTTTAATACACAGTGGGGCCAGTAGTAGGTTAAATTTTAGTTTTGGGGGTGGACATGCCCTTTAAACCTCAAATAATGCAACAATACAAAAAGTCTTATCAGAAATCAAGTTGCACAGAGGTCCGCTGAATGTCAGGATGACTGTTCCCAGACTGGCCAATAGGAAGATGTGCTTCATGCAAAGGAGCCTACCCATTGGTTTAAGTCCTGGAACTATGAAGGAGGCAAGAAAAGACTGGCACTACTTTCTGGACTTGAAAGCAGGACTTTATGGACACTTACTTTACAGAGACAGGTGATCTTTCCGTTTGTGTTTACATATTATAGTAATATTCCCTTCGGTCAACACTAAACATTAACTAATAATTTTATTGTTGCCATCCTTCCCCTTTCAACACAACTTGTTGAAAGGCTTGTTTTCATTAGCCATAGAATGCAGGCTGCATTGTTTCAGTGTAGCCATACAGCATTGCATTTAAGGAACAGATACTAAATCTTGCTGCATGTAGATGATTAGCCAAACTCTCCTGACCCTTAGACAGATCAGTGGACAAAATCACAGGGCAGCTATACACATAGGGCAAGGCTGAGTCAGAATGATCTGGGCTTATATGCTGCCTGTTGGAAAAGTATTAGGGCAAGGTCCCACTACATTAAGGTTCTGATAGGGTCTCCGCACGCGGACTTAAACACTCAGCACGCCGGTATCTCTGATTAAAAAGTAACTTTTATTACATTGTCTTAAAACGGACAGAAAGTTGCCCCAACACGTTTCGGATGCGTCCGCACACTTAATCACAGGCTCCCACTTATGTGCATTACATTGTGCTGTCCGTTTTGAGTGCGTTTAGGACAATGCATTTTGTCCGTTTGCAGGTAAACAGATATGTGATTTTCTATGCATTTGTCTAAGTTTCCGGTCCAGTTGCGTTCCTGTGCATTTTTAGGAAAATTACAGGAAATATCGAAGAAAACGCAAAAAAATACATTTGTCCATAGACTAGTATTATTATTAAGTACGATTCTGACACATATGGACCAAAAGTCATGCACAAATGAGTCTAAAAAAAGACAGAATAGATTTGGAACGCAAGTGGGAACGGATCGTCACCGTTTCCATTATATTTTAAAATACATTGCGATTCGCTAAAAACGGAAAACACAACGCACATAGCGGACCCGACCCTTATTTCCATTTACTGGGGCATATACAATAATTGGGGATGGGTGTCTGTCATGTGTTATCTGCAGCGACCAATCAGATGTCACAGGACTGCAGTACAGCAGCAATATGCTAACATCTGATTGGTTGCTGTGGAGCAGGGATAGGCAACCAGTAGATCTCCAGATGTTTGAAAAACTACAACTCCCAGTACTCCTCTAAAAGGATTCTGGAGTTAAGGAATGCTGGAGATCTACTGGTTGTCTGTCCCTGCTGAGGAGCGTTAGTTTCCAATCTCCAGTTCTCACCAAAAGTACATGTCTGATGGGGACGCGGTCAAACAGCTTGGCTGGGGTGGGAGCGTGGAGCAGTACGTGGCAGGCGTGTTTGTAACCTTCCAAATGCAGGGACTCTGCCCTTGATATATTTCTGGGCCGCGGCCGATCATCCCTTGAACTAACATTCTGGTCCGCCATTCTTCTGTTCCTACTGCGCGTGCTCGAAAACTTCTAAGGAGGGTCAGGGGCGGGACAAGCGATGTGACGTCATAGGTATGCGCCGCACTCTCTATAAAGCAATGCTTCTGTTGAGCTGCTTTACTGGATGGGCTGGTGCAAGTAGTAAGAGGCAGTACTTATATATTATGCATAGTATAACATACACATGAGCAGAAAGAATAATGCATGAATCCTCCAGTATCCTGCATTATATAGTGGATAAAGCATCCCTAACTGTGAATTATAAGGATATTAGAAGTCACAGAGGCGTTCCGTGACCATATAAAAGCACAAGGCCGCAGGCCAAGTACCTTTTATACAGGGCACGGAACTCAAAGGTAACTTCTAATATCTCTTTACTTTGCAGATAATGGTGCATTGTTTATTATAACTTACCCCTTTGTGGCTTCAGGTTTCCTTCTCCTCCTGGAACTGTAAGATTATAAATCTATACTCTTACTGTTCCTCCCATAGAGATCCACTACAGGGGTAGGTTATATATAGTTCTACAATATTGGGCTCTTGGATTTCTTGTGATCTGGTAACCCTAGGTACAGAAAAGTTCACATTCTAGTGACACCTAATGGGACATGGTATGGTTTTACACAAATATCGTTGTTCCTCCTCAAAAATTTGTCGTCGAAAGATTGATGTTCTTCCTCTTGTGTTCGGCATTGAGAGTTAAAGGGGAAGTTCAGCGCAAATACATATATTTTAAAGAAAAAAGAGCAGTGTTTTTCCATCCTAATGACCTTAACCTGCCCATTCAGTATTTTATCTGTGTATAAATAAAAGCAACTGAAATATTGACTTCCTGTCTTCCTTAATAGAGACCGCCCTGTAGCCTGCATTACTGACTTCGGGCCTCTGTCGTCCGACTTCAGCCTGCCTATCGTCTTTGAATTTTTGCCGCCTGCCTTGACCTTGCTACTATTTCCTGACCATGTCCTGTGTAAGGGCAAGGCCACACTAGTGCGCTTTAAAAAGTAGACACTAGCGAGGTGGCCACACAAGTCCACTGGTGTGCGTTGGTGCGCATGAAATCCACATTGCACAAGTGTGCGTTAACATGCGCTTGTTTCTGGCGCACTTGTGGAAGCTTTAATGTGGTACCTCTTTTTTTTTGCTCTCCAGTGGCTTCCTTTTTCTGGGCCAGTTACTTTTTCCTAGGACCGCAATCCTGATGTCTGCATCGCAGCACAACATCCCCACAATTAGGGACTCCATACCCAGTGAAGATTGGCAGGCTCCATACCCGGAGGGTTTTTGTTTCCCAGTACTAACTTTTGCAGAGTTTTTACAAAATATTTTTTTTACAGACTGAGCAGAAAATGAAAAAGAATATGTGGGGTAGCACATTGTTTTTAAAAACAATTATACACTTAAAGGAATAGTTCACTGCAATAGTGAACTATTCCTTCTCTACATTGATTGAAGGCTGGGAGGTTAAGGAGCTATGCCTTGCCTCCCGTTCTTCAATGTTTGGATAGCCAGGAACAAAGTTTTGAAAATCTTACCTTTCGTGCGATCCAGCTGGGCCGCACTGAAATTCCCGCCCACTTCCTGCCTCTGTTCTGCTATAACGCGCATTATCGGGCATGTGTGTTATAGCGTAACAGAAGCAGGAAGCAGTCGGGAACTGTTAGAGCGGCCCCACTGGATTGTGCAAAAGGTAAGATTTTCAGAACTTCGTTCCTGGCTATCCAAATATTGATTGAAGAACGGGAGGTAAGGAATAGCTCCTTAACCTCCTCCCGGGCTTCAATCAATGTATAAATGAAATAGTTCACTATTGCAGTGAACTATTCCTTTAAATCTGTTAAACCTCTTCTGTTTGAGAGGCAGAACATGCTGTTACATGATCTGTATCTAACAGAGGCATGTCTCTGTAATGATTGTCCGTCAGCGTCTAGGTGGCAAGGCTTCAGCTTCATTTTTTTTGATATGCTGCACAATTAAGAGCATGTGAAATGTACTGTGTATAGCACCAAAACAAAGAGGTGAATTATAGGAGCCGACACCTAGTATTAACAGGTTAATTATAAATCAACCTACAGCCACGGCAAAGGGAGATGTGAGACATGGCTTGTGAATCTTTGTTAATAAGCTTTGTATTGGAACGTGTCATTTCCTGTATGTGTTAGGGCACGGCCACACTGCAACGCAAACGGAATCGCATGCGATTTTGTTGTGTTTGCGCATGCGTTTCTTCATTAAGTATTGAAAAACACATGCGATTGTGATTTAAAATGCGGAACACAAATCGCAATCTAAAGAGCGCGTTTTCAATGATATGAAAAAACGCAAGCGCAAAAAAAGCGCAGCAGTGTGGCCTAGCCCTTAATGAGCTTACCACATTTTCAGTTTGACGTGAAATAGCAGACCTAACACTGAAACAGAACTAAAAATTTAATATAACATGGTCCTCATTTCTTACTGTCCCAAAGTCATCTTCTGGGGCATTTATCTTTTGGGTACTAAAGAAATTAATTTTTAGTTTATGAAAAATTCACAATTAACTAATTAAGGTAGCATAACACTACTGTCAGAAAGTTTTTTTTTTAAGGATGCGGCACTTCCTGTTCTAAAACGTCATCCATTGTAAATGAAGAGATCCAAACCTCACAACTACTCTATAATTGGTGGAAAAAGAAAATAAATTCAGCTATTCCAGCCCTATTATGGTTATTTGCAAACAAGCTGCAGTTTTGGATTACCATATACAAAAGGGACATCTTGGAAATGGAAGGCATTCAGAGAAGGGCAACTAAAATAATAAGGGGAATGGAGGGGCTTAAATATTCAGGCAGATTAGACAAGTTAGGGCTGTTTACATTGGAGAAGCAGCAATTGCGTGGAGATTATCACTTTATACAAACATATTATACAAACATATTAATGGGCCATATAAAAAACTCTCTGGTATATTCACAAATAGGTCATACAAATCTCTCTCCACGATTCGCGGGAGTCAGGTGAAAACTGTGGAACGGTCTTCCAGCAGATGTGATAATAGCAAGTTCATTGAATAGCTTTAAAAGTAGTTCTTGTTGATCCAAGGATAAATGCATTACATCATCAGCAATTGTCACCGGGAATTGGTTATATAAAGCCCAGTGCCTGGAAATATGCTAGAAAATTCCAGAGGCAAGGCCATATAACCCCTACCTCTTCAAAGTCCTGCCAAGACAAGTTTAAGGGCATGTGCCAACCACCCAACAAAACTGTAGTAGTTGATGACCCCTACCTTTTACATCTGCTCCATATGGTTGTCCTGCATGGCCTTATGAAAGTCCAGAAATATGAGTAGCAGTAAGGAGCCTCTCTCTGTGTAATCCACATCTGTGTCTTCCTGATCCTGAGATGTTTGTGGCATGCGCAGTGGAGCTCTCCCCCCAGATCCCTTTTAGTAAATACCCCCAACCCTAGAAGCAAGTTAAAATTCCCCATATTGGCTGCTAAGTTACTTAACCGCCTTTGTTCCCTCTGCTGCTCTTCGGCACGAAAGCAGCACAAGGCGCCAGACCGATAGCAGCATCAGTGACTGGCTGAGTCTCATCCAATCAGATGCGTTTGCCAGTCCAGCCCCTTCAGCTTTTCTGAGCAGAAGAGAAGCAGAAGAGGCTAGGAACAAGGATATTAAGGCTGGTAAGTACCTTTAGGGTCAGATTTGGGGAACTTAGGTTGGGGCGGGGGGTTCCTACAACTTACTACATTTTTATTGGGGTGTGGGGGGATGGAGATACCCTTAAAATGACAATACTTCAGGGTACCCTATGGGGAGGAAGGGTTTTACAATAGATAATTTAAAGTCAATAGCAATGTACTATGCATGCAGTCCTTCCCTGCAATATTTGGCTTAGAGAAGTCTTTTTGCAGAGTAGGTTGTTTTTCTTTTAAGGGTTTTATCTTCTGTCCATTGTACTACCGTTAATTTCAGCCACTAGAAAACCACCAGGAAAATGCCTTTAAAACAGAGCAAAGACATTCCTCTGAACACATCCTAAATTTTGATCCAAGGATAAATGCATTACATTATTAAGAAAACCCTTATTTAGGAAACATTTATTTAACCATCTAAAATTCCACAAAAAAACCACAAAGCTTCAAGAATGAGTAAGTAGTTTATTGTATATTCATTAACAAGTTGTGATCACTTCAGGAATTTCATCGAAAATAGTTCCAAGATTAAACCTTTTACGTAAAATAAACTACATAGACCCAACTGCCCAGTTTTACCTAACCTGTGTGTGTGGGGCTTATTTCATTTAGTTATGGGGTGTATATAAACTTCTTTGGAAGCTAAGATGCTGGTGTCAATAGGTAAAATATTTATGTTCTAATAATGTGCACCTGTGCTTCAAACATGTGCAATTTAAATCCAGCTGAGGTTATTCCCCTTAGGCTTAAGGTGCCCATACATCTATAAGATTTTATTTACCCGACCGAGTGCTCACCCGATGTTCCTTCGATCCTGCTGGAACCGATTCTCCCGATCTTACATTCGACCGACATGCGATCGCAAAATGAATGGGATTTTGCGATCGCATGTCAGCCGAATGTAAGATCGGGAGAAGCGGTTCCGGCAGCATCGATGAACATCGCGTGAGCGCTCGGTCGGGTAAGTAAAATCTTATAGATGTATGGGCACCTTTATTCCAAAATCCCATTCTCTTTCAATCAGCTGTGGAAATTGATAACGGCCTTTTCGGTCTCCCTGGGTACTTATGTCACAAAACACTGCATTAGGACAGTCACTGACTTAAAAATATACAGAGGCTGATTGTGAGAGAATGAAACTTCGTATAATTTTAGTTAAGGTCGTTTTACTTGTGTATATTTGTCCTTCAAAATCCTAATATTCTTTTTTTAAAAAGCAAGAATGTAAATTGAATTATAAAAACAGACCAAGCAAATTGCAACAGTGAATTTGGAAATATTTTCAATATTCGCTAATGGCGCCATTTTGACAAAAATAAATATCCTGTTTTCAAGACTGCATGCAATTATAATTACTGCTCACTTTACCCCTAGAGAAATGTCCCATTAAGAACCAGCCTGAAGCATGTAGCTGTAGTAAAGTGAAAGCAAGCCTTTTAACACTTTAAACATAACTACAACCCTTATTATCCTTAAACAAGAGGGGAGTTGAAGCTCACTGAACAGAGATGTCTGCTGTCTAGCACTTTATATTGTTACTTTATAGCAGGGAAGTCCGATAAAGTGCGGCTACATTCTTTTCAGATTTATCAGAGACAGGCACTGATTGAAAACAAAGTTGCTGGAGCAGTCCAAGGGCAGGGAAGGATTGGTGTACAGGGGGAGGGTTCTAATATACTTTCTTAGGAGGCAGAGTCAGAAGCCTCTGAACTGTCCTTCACATCAGTGCTTTCTGTTGCTTCACTAACTTCGCTTACATCTTTGCTGTCTCCACTGTCTTCAGCGACATCACGTTTAACAGCGTTACCCAAGCATTTCTCATCTCGACAGCAATCTCCCACATGCCCAGAACGATGATCAGATTTATTTTCTATTGAGTTTAGTGGACGGCTCTTGTCCTTTATTTCAATCTGTTTCCGCAATTGCTGTTGAAAAACATGATTATGAAAGAAAAAAAAAAAACATTCTGGATTCAAATTTTTGGGAAAGAAACCGACAAATATATTTATTATAGAAAAAAGAAAACTGTATCCCGAGGAAGACATTATCAAAGATGATGAAGTTGAAGTCATTTTAATGGAATTTAAAGGATATGCATGCCCATTTTTACTACTCACCCTATATCTTTCTTATACCTTTAAAGTAGTCTTTTCCCCTCCCCCTTCATCATTTCTAAATCAAGTATGTTATCCAGTCTTACTTCCTAATCAAGGAAGGAGTCTCATCACACTGAAGTTTTCATATGTATGTGCTAGTAAACATCTATACAATAAAACAAAATTATGCCAGTCTTCGGATACACTTTAATAATAGTTCTTGTTAAAAATGGTGCTAATTTTCCCCAACCTATCAGATATAATTTCACTTTTAAAACTAACATCTGATTGGTTGGGGGAAAATTAGCACCATTTTTAACAAGTGAAATTATATCTGATAGGTTGGGGAAAATTAGCACCATTTTTAACAATAAGAACTTTTATTGAATCTCCCTGTAAAAGTTTAGTAGTGTTTTAGTATGTCAGATGAAAATTATTTGCAGGCAGATTCATATCCTCCAATATTTACCTTCAGATTCCCTTTTGAAAAATGCATTGCACAGAGCTGTACTTAGATTCACTTTGAAATCAGTACAGCCCTGCTGATTACATTTATTGTGTCCCTATTAAGTCAAATGATCTGATAAGCCAGTTTGCCCCTTTCCCTTTAAGACACGAATGCATTAGCTACATCCTAAAGACTGGTTGGTATTTACATAAAACACAAAGCAGCCTGCATTGGTTTCAAGTAGCAATACATAATTCTTTAAATAACAGCCACATAGCTGCATATAAATCAATAATAATAAAATAATATAATAATAATAATAATAATAGCCTTGTAGCCTCTCCCAATTTTTGTTCAGGCTCATTCTCATACCCTCCAACATTACCCTTTTAATCGGTACACTTAGAGAAAAACAGTGTAGAGCTGCATGGGGAGGACAAAGAAGTGAACAGCATATTAACACAGCTCTGAGCAATGCATTTCTCAAAAGTGTACCCATTTAAAGGTGAATGTTGGAGGGTCTCAACAATATTGCTTTTTAATCTGCAACAGTATCCTAGATATTGCTTTCAATCTATTTGTCTCTCAGTTTGCATTCCATCTGCATACCCTTCAATATTGCCCCTTTAGTAGTTACACAGTACAGGACTGCAAGAGGAAGATAATGAAGTGAACCTGACCTTAGCACAGCTCTGTGCAATGCATTTTGCAATAATGTACCGATCTGAAGGTAAATTAAACCTTCACTATCAGAAGTTAAATTAAATCTTCGGAGCAGATCAATCATGCTCCACATTTTTGTAATATCTTAAAAAGATTGACTGGTTTCTTAAGAATGCAGTTTCTCAGAATTCTATATTCCAGTATGCAGATAAATGACACGCCTTCCTTGATGTAAGTCTGCAAAAAATACATGAAATCTACTATTTACAAATGACGGGGAAAAAGGAAAATACCTTTTTAAGGTAGAGGAAATATATAAGGCGAGTGAAAAAAGGGTGTACATATGCCCTTTAAAAAAACCTCTATGGCAACAAACATTTTATTAAATTTTAATTTATAATTTATTTATTTTTTAAGGTCTAAGAGTATATGTATTTAAAGCTACAAGTCACCTATATAATGCACTCAAGCTAGTATGCAGAAGGCTCTTCTACCATCCACACCAAATCAGTCCAATCAAAATCAGCATATGTTAGAATGTAGCTTATGTTCTCTGATGAAGTGTCCTCAGTGACATGAAACGTGTCAGGAATACGCTGCTTGTTTTTAATGTAGATGCCTTATAAAGCTATGTTCTAGCATACGCTGATCTAGATTGCACTGATTTGTCGGATGGATGTAGAAGAGTCTTCTGCTTACTAGTTATGTACTGCTCTTTAGAGCCAACTTCTGGAAATCCCCATGAAGCGCTCTCCCATCGGATTTACTGGGTTGATAAGTAAGCCCTGTGTTTGAGCGTGCACATCTTTGCTAATGCACTCAACGCTAGCATACTGACCTCATCAGCCATCTGAGTGAGGTCTCTCTTCATGGCATAGGCATCCTCCCCGTCTGCATAGTATTTTGGTTCTACCTCACTTATCCTGTGTAGGAAATGAATAAACATGACTGGTTCAAGAGAGGTGTTAAGGAGTCCATTTATGTGAAAATAAAGAAACCAAGCCTGAATAGAGGTGTACACCAACTGTCTGCCATGTACAATGCTGTTTTGACATCTTACCCTGGGCAGTTCCTATAACACCTCTTAGACACAATGCAATCACACCTTGCATTCAGAAGGTCCTTAACACCTGGCTAGGATATGCTACTTGGGACTTTCCAGGGTATTAATTGCCAACAGATCTTGTACAAGTCATTCTGAATTGAGAAAGCCAGTCGGGTGACTAGCGAAACGTCTTCCAGAACTAAACTTTAAGTCCAGTTGATCTAACTGAATACAAAGTATAATTAAGGGTATGTCCACCCTAAAATTTAATTTTTAATATAAGATCCCCCCTGGGCTCCCAGCCCCAACCGCTATATTTTTTTTTTTTAGAAAGCCCCCCAAACTCTACTTACCTCCCCTCTTTCCACCGCCGCGCTCCCGGCCCTCTGCTTGCAAGGAAATGCAAGCAGAGGGGCGGGACCGGCAGCCGCGTCTGTGATTGGCTGAGCGGCAGCCAATCACAGACGCGGCTGCCAGCAGCTCACTTCGCCGGAGGAAAGAGGAGAGGTAAGTAAGAGTTTGGGGAGCTTTCTAAAAATAAAAAATATGCGGTTGGGGCTGGGAGACATGGGGGAATACTGTACTGAAGGGGTTTTATGCTAGGGGGAGGGATAGTAGAACGGGAGGGAGAGGGAGGGAGGGGGGGAAGAAGGGCTGCAGTACGCATGGCAAAAATCTACCTGAGGCCAGGTAGCAGGCAGTGTCCTATATGGACTGCAGGCCTCCTGGTGGGCGTTTTGGGACTTTGGGGGGGACTAAAGGAGAACCCTATGGAGCTGGGATGTGAGGTAAGGATTACACTACATGGTGGGGCCAGTAGTTGGGGGGATTATAGTTTTGGGGGTGGACATGCCCTTTAAAAATCAGATCTCAACACAATCAGGGAGATTCATACAAGTTCTTATTAAAAATGGTTCTAATTTTGCCCCAAACCAATCAGATGTTAAGATTCAATGTTAAATAAAACAATTGGTTGGGGCAAAACAAGCACCATTTTCAATAAGAACTTATTGGATCTCCCTGAATGTCTTTTGCTGCAGCCTTTAACATGGGAAAACAAAATCTTTTTGCATTAGCTTTCACGTGGTCTGGAACGTGCAATAAGAAAGCTGTTGCAATTTATTATTTATCAGCTGAAGAATTTTTGATATTTAATTTTAAGAAGAACATCTTTGGAATGAACATACAATTTACTAATGGAAGTAGCAGTGAAACTGCATTCCTTCTGGCTCATTTTGGGATTGCTTGACAGTTGGTAAAAAGTGTTGTGTAATTTCTCTTCGTCTATTTAATATTATTCTACTAGTGTACGCAATCACTAGGGAGAGACAATATTTTGCTGGTTCAATGTTACTTTAGCTTCTTAAATGAAAAATGTATTCCAAATTATCAGTAACAAAGTAAATAAGAACAAAATAAACAAGCAGGACTAGTACAATGAATATTTTACACTTACTGGAAGTTTAGAGTGTTGGAATACAAATGCAGCGCTGCTCGATTGCTTGGATAAAAGAGAAAATATAATTTAAATAAGACATTTTAAAACCAGGAAAATTACAAATTATCTGGGCACAGATGCACAAAAAAACTTAGGCACTAGTAATAATTGGATATTTTTCAACAGCAAAATCACTTATATTTTGCAAACTGGTCTAGTTAAAAGGTCACTGCCAAAAAAACCCTTTCCTTTCCATACAGCTATAATTCTATACGAGTCAGGAGTAAGTATTCTTACCTCTTAACAGTGGCGTCACTACGATAAAACATTCAGGGCATGTACCCCGGACCTTTGACAAAGTGCCCCGAATGTTTTAACACATCCTACATGATGGAAGTGCCTGAATCTCCCTTTTCCGCGGCTGCGCGATGACGTCACGGGACGCTCGCAAATGACACCGCAATGACGTCATCAGCAGCCGCGTTGTACTACTGGAAAAAAACACCACCCCTGCAACAGCATGGGTGTCTCAATCACAACTGTATATATCACTGCTCTTCCTCTTTCCAACGCTGGGTACAGTTGTTGGGCTGAGCTTAACAAGTCTGATAGTAAGTTAAGCTGGTTATTTGTTTCCATATGCACACAGCATACATTTCCACATACCAGTGCTGCCTGGACTAAAAAGTGCAGATTACCAAATGCTTTCATTGCCTGCCCTTTTATTGTGAGTGGATTGCACTGCACATGGGCAGGTAATAGGCCATTAGGCTATTACCTACCTCATGTGCAGTGCAATCCACTCACTATATCAGGGCAGGCAATGGAAGCATTTGGTAATGTGCATTGCATTTACTAGGACAGGCAGGCAGGCACTAAATTTACTAGGGCAGGCAGGCAGACAATTCTACAGCCTGCAAAGTACACATAGTATTGTAATTAGCTGGTTATTTACTAACCAGTATGTAATAAAATTGCCAGTTTGCTACCAGTATGTAATGAAATTGCCAGTTTGCTACCAATGTGTAATGAAATTGCCAGTTTGCTAGCAGTATAACAGAATACCGTGCCTCTGTGTAATTCATTTGTGTATCTCTGTCTACCTCTTATCTCTATACGTCTATTTCTCCTGCTTTCTGTCTATTTATCAATATCTGGCTGTGTATCTATCTCTCTGTTTGTCCCTCTATTAAGTCCATAGTGGGTGAAGGGCAAGGGAAAGAGGCATGGCCTAAAAAATGTGTGCTGCGCAGAGTGGTCCGAAGAATCCCTGATTTTCTTAGACCATAGAGATGCCCCTGCTTCTTATTCTACTTTCTTTTTAAAGTAGTTGGCTTCATTGTCAGGAGTCAGGCAGCAAAATGGTTTACCTGACAATGATATTTGAATCAACACTTTTCTTTGAAATTAGCCAGGGAGACTGAAACTTCTAAAGTGAAATATTTTTAAACAAAAGCACACTTTCTTTAGCCTCTTTAGGGGAAGGAAAGAAGTTGAATATTTTAAAAAGATTAAACAGGATGTCCAATTATAAAGCACAAACCTTTTCCTAACATGCAAAGACACATATTTGGCATTGAAGTTTTCAATCATAGCTCTTGAAGCTTGGTCCATCAGCTTCTGTGCTAGGCCAAGCCGCCTGTGAGAACGTTTTACAGCCTATTTGAATAGACAAGATAATCTTGTAGCAAGACGTGCATAAATAGATTGTTTTAAAAAATGAATATGCAATTATGCTTGGGTTTAGAATAAATTCACAAGTTTTTTAATACCAGTGAAGTAATATGTCCATGTGGTACATCATCTGGGTCTTCCTCCCTAAGAAAGTGAAAGGAAATATGTAAGGTGATACCTTCTTGCAAACTAATTTTTTCTTCTCATTAATTTGAAAAAAAAAAGCATTTCTCCATTATAGAAAAACAACCATAAATGTGTACTGCTAGAACAGATTAAGTTCTCATCAATTAATTGTATAAGTGTTTTTAAAGGGTAACTCCACACAGAAAAACAACTTTCAAAAATGGATTCTATAATTCAGTGGGAGATAGGATCACTAGCCACTATCTGTAGTTGAGATCAGCCTGTGTTTACTTTGAGAACGGTAAAGCTATGGAACTGTCTTCTAGTGGATGATGTTATGGCAGGTTCATTGGTCAATTTAAAAAAAAAGCTGGATGAGTTTCTGCAAACAAGGAATGTTACAAGTTACTGGTATTGATACATAAAGTAGAGTTGATCCAGGGAAATTTCCGTTTGCCACTTCGAGTCAGGAAGGAATTTTTTCCCCCTTCATTAATTTGGTGGGTTTTCTTAGCTTCCTCTGGATCAACAGTTAGGCAGGAAATGAGGATATTGCTACATGGGTTGGACTGGGTGGACGAGTGTCTTTATTCAACCTAAAATACTATAAATACAGGATACTGCAGCTCTGCCTGCCCTGCTGGTTCTGTCTCTCTCCATCTTTCTGGTGTTCTGCACCTGCCGACATGTTACTCAATGGGGCTTGGTAGGGTGTGCTGGCAACAGGGGGAGTGAGAGACAGCAGAGGAGACAGAGAGATGCTGCATCATGTAAGTAAACACAGGCAGATCTCGGAATTGGGAGACAATTGGGCTTGCAAATTTATTAAATATCAACCATTTTTTTTCAGTAATAAAAAAGTCTGATTTAGGTTGTATTTTCCTTTAAATCATTTATAGCTGGAAGAGAACCTTTAGCTTTGTGTTCATTTGACTTACATTTTTGCCAAAACATAGCCAACAATTTTCCCATTTTCATCTTCTGCAATGTAGGAGAG
This sequence comes from Hymenochirus boettgeri, assembly GCA_019447015.1. Classification (NCBI taxonomy): domain Eukaryota; kingdom Metazoa; phylum Chordata; class Amphibia; order Anura; family Pipidae; genus Hymenochirus; species Hymenochirus boettgeri. The sequence goes on from CM033476.1 coordinate 152,906,383, forward strand.
CTGAAACAGGCACGATAAAGGAAAAATCATAGGGACAGAATTTTAAAATGTGGCACTCATTTATCAATTTTCAGAAAGTAAATCATGTTAATCTATATGTTCTCTGCATTTGAAACCCAAATGAGGAGCATTAAAATATTAAAGGGCAAGTCCATCCTCAAATTATTATTGTTGTGGATTTATATAATGTCTTCTGTGGCACTTACAAAGATACATTCATCAGTCCCGGTCTCAAAAAGCCAACAATCTAAGCACTACAACCAATCAGTAGGTCTTATATTTGCGGGGGAAACTGGAGTACCCAGAGGAAACCCACGAAAGCAGCATGATAGTTTGCAAGCTGGCAGATGTAGTACTAACCTGTTATGCAGATAAATGTTTTTCTTCCCTCTGCCTCACAAAGGGCTTCCATTTCCTCTGCAAGGTATCCGAGCTTGTTACAAGCTTGCACAAGGTCAGAGGAGGCAACTAGGGGAATAGCATTTAGACATTGGCTTTGATGACAACTGTCTCATCTATGACAGCTGCTAACCGGAAAAACCAGGAAGAAAGAAGTGAAACAGAACATCTTGCAGCATTTCAGGTTAGTCCTATATCTGTAAGATTTCTATTGCAGTTTTGGGTGGTGATTTACTTTCATTTAAGGGGTGGCATTGTCCTTTAATTCTTATTAGCCGTCAGGTGGATAATGGTAGTATAAAATAGTCAGTAATGAAGAATAGTAAGTGGTTTAAATGACAGCAAATATATTTAAATCATAACCTACTAAGTAAAAATGTGCAGCAGTGATACATTCCCCGTTAGCTGCCTTTTTTTAAATTTAAAGGCTGTATCTCAAAAATAGATTGGAATATCAAGGTAATTGTCATACCATTAAATTCCACAATGGACAAATTATGTTTTTTTTTTTTTTTTTAAGGAGAACTAAACCCACGTTTTTACACTCCAGAAACTGAACAAATACCGTGTAAAAACACCAATAAACTGTAAAATAGCAATACAGTAAATAGCATTAAAGTAAATATTACCACTTGAAGAACTCATTAAAATAACTGTGTGTATGTACAGGGACTGGCCACATCCATGATCTCAGTCACATGCTCCCTTGCCTATTCTGTCCTGTAAAAGGATTGGATAGAGGCTACTAGTGGGTGTGACCAACTGTAAAATGTTCCTGCAGTATCTTAAGGACTGAGCATGTGTAAAGAACATAATGGTCAGTGACCAGTGAATTTCTCAACAACCATATTAAAATGAGAGGTAAGACACTGATTACTGTTTTTATATCCAGAAGATCTGCCTTCTAATTCAATGTTGTTCTGAGGCTTTAGTTGTCCTTTAAAGGGTATCTCCACTGAAAAAAAACTACATTGGCTATTATAGTAGTTTATAGTAACATTAACCCATACCTGGAATATCAGATTAATCTGTGCCATATTTGTTCCGATCTGCTGCCTCTGCCACCTGAACGCTGTACAGCCGTCTGATCCTCCTCTATGACATGCCCGCCTGCCATCTACCCGATGCAAGAGCTCCTGTTGGACATGCACACCAAGTCCCTTCCTTAGTCGGGACAAGTTGACCCAGCATCTGCTGCCGACAGCCAATGAGAATGTAGGTGTGACGTTCCCATGGCTACAACTATCTGCGTTTGTGCTGCTGTAAAAAGCTCGGTCTTAAAAAAAAATGTATGTATGTCTTGGGCATGTTTATTTCTTAGGGGCTGGGTCTGGCTACATCCAAACATTTATTAGGTTTTGTCCTTGCACAGGTTAGTCTCTCTATGCTCGAATATATACTTTATATTTCATTTTAAAGGAACATGGAACACATAAAATAATTAAATAATAACAAAAGGAATCATCAAAAACTTTTCTTATGTGTTTCTATAGATAATGCAATACATTATTATATATTTACATATAAAAATTCTTGCGGGCCTTGTCAGTGAAACATTGCATATATGCCAGTATATATATGTATGTGTGTGTAAATATATATATATGGTATATATAATAGAATATTATATATATATATGTGATATATATATATAGTATATATAATATATAATATATATATATATAATATATATATATATAATATATATTATATATATATATTATCACACCACATTAATTAAAATAATTTATCTACATAATTATTATACACTATATCAGTTTAAATATATCTTGT